>JACEEZ010007194.1:0-15613 GCA_016584305.1 Chionoecetes opilio
CCCCTTTCCAGGGCCCCAAAAAATTTAAAAATTTTTACCCCTATTTGATGTCCATTGTCATCATAAATAAAGGGATGGGGGCGAACCACACCATAACCTTGAAAATATCATGTAATGCTCTGTATGACAAGGCCTGGGACACGTTGGACAGAAGCAAGGTGTCCAACGTAGAAGTGCCCCGAGGGCCAGGCTCGTCTCTCAATCCCTGTCTGCGTCCCTTGATGCGGGGACCGCCAGACCGGGGAGCTGAGGAGGAAGGGGCGGCTGCCCGCTTCGTGCCACGTCGGGCCTGGAAAGGCGCCAGAGTGGCAATGTGAGAGGATTCAATGAGAGAAGTCGAGGACAAGCGGACGTCAGGGAGAGAGGCAGGCCGGGGTAAATTAATTGATTGACTCATAAACATAATTACTTCACTTCCCCACGCCCCCACCCACCACGGAGCCCAACGAGGGGAAGCTGTCTGTTGGGGAAGGACCTCACCCAACAGCTCCAGGGGTAGCAGGGAAGTATACGCTTCGGTTGCCTAGTGTGTGGTGGCAGCCGCGGGACCGATGCGGTGCCCACCAGGCAACCTCCGCTTGGCCCTAGCCAACGCATGACCAGCCGATTGATCCAGCGGGGCCGCACTGGACCTCCCGTCTTACCCCAACCCCCCTACCAAAGAAGCGTGTTGCCCACCGAAGGGAACTACAACCCGCCCCGCGGTGGACTCAACTTTCAGATAGAGGGGCGTGTGGGGAATATACAGGATGCCACGCACGGCAAACACGTGGGGAGCGGAGCGTGAAGTATAAAAGGAAGAAGAAGCGTGAGACGGAAGAGAAGGGTCTCACCGGGCCTAGAATCGCCCTAAGAAAGGAGAGAAAGGGGGAAGAAGCATAAAGTCGACATCACCGGAAGGCTCCACCTCCCAGTGACGAAGGGGGAGCGCTTGGTCCACGAGGCCGACGGCCACCGAACCCAACAATGGCAGGCAGGCCGCCAGAGTAGGTGGCGCCGTCGACCACGCTTCAAGCCCCGCCACCACGACAAGGTGACTCCCCACAGCGGGGCTACCAATAGGAGACACAACATATACTGTTCTCCCTTTTTCCTCAGCAATCATGAAAGCCAAGGAACTGTGAAACTACATTTTTGTAATCTAAACCTAAATCTTTTGTGATGACAAGAAGGAAGAATTATCGGTTTCACAAGCATTCTGGCGTTAGATTTTTTTTCTCTCTCTCTCGCTAATAAATCATTCTAGCTAACTTATTTCTATCCTTATTCAGACTAAAAGACCTATTACAGGACTCGGCAGGCTACCGCTTGTCGTCCCGACAAGACTTCTGTTTTCACTAATTGCGAACAATACATGATGAAATATTTCTATCTTAATTCATATTTCCTGACTGAATCTAAATACAGTTATCGTTCTATCATATTATACCATCTAAGTAATTAATTATGTTACGTTGCTAGATAAAACCTATTACAGGGTTCGGCTCATGAAGAACATGTTTGTGTGATGATGAAACTTGATGTGTAGCGGCTTCTTGTACATAAAAGAACATTTCTGGGAATCCAAAAAGTAATGATAATTAGTAGTACTTTAAACAGGTTACCAATTTGACTTTTAAAGCTATTCTTTCTACCAGTTTTCTATCCTTGTTTTTATTTGGGGGGTGTTTTCTAAGGAAAGGGAAGTTTTTCCATATCCAAGAGGATTCACACAGATTGGTTAATAACAATCAAAATTTCTACCTTCCTAACTAAGGCTCCGGGCCTCACGGGGTCCCAGGCACGGTGTTAGGCATCCTAACAAAATTCATGTCAAACCTCAATTTTCTGTAAAAGGAGTTACATCTACACCTAGCTCTACTAACATTTCCTGTACATATGCCTAAAATTCCTCTTGTAAAGAATTCTGTTACGTTATAAACTAACAAAAACTTGGTTGGAGTCCTTTTTCACTAAATTCCTTGCAATAGCTGCGCAATTTCTTCCTGTATTCAGGGTTCTCATTTTGTCATTTAACATGTCTACATTACTATTTGGTGTACTTATGTTTTGTTTCCTCTATTGAATTTTCAGGTGCCCTTTTTCTACGTCGTTATGTGTTGTGTCTATCTGTGTCTCTCTATCATATTTGTTTTCTTAAGGTGATCTGCATGTTTGATTATTACCTCTCCCGAGTCTAGGGATTGATCTTGAACTTGTTTCCACCTGCACTTGCAATTATTTTATAAGGCCCTTTTAAAACTTGGGTAAATAGCTTATTACGTGGGCAATAGTACATGGATTTTTGGGCCATTACTAAATCTCCATGTCGTAACTTTACATCGCGTGCCGTTTTATGTTGCTGTTTTTTGCATTTCCCTCTGAGTATTCTTTCATGTGGCTTCTTACTCTCGGGTGAATGACTTGAAATTTGTGTAATCTATTTGCCACGAAATCATCCTGATTATAACACGGCTTGGGTTTTCTTGCATCTAAGAGTTCATAGGAAGGACCTTTATTTTTCCCAAATAATATGTATGTGACGTTTCTCCGGTGGCTGAGTTTTATCTGGGAATTCAGGGGCACATTTGACATGTGGGATCCACGTATCCCATGCCATGCTGTACGGATCAATTAGACTCCTCAAACAAGTTTTACTTTGCGGTTCAGTCTTTCTACTACTCCATTACTCTGGGGTCTATAGGCTTGTACATTTATTTTCTTGATGTTAAATAGTTTACATATCCTTCTAGTATCTGATTGTTGACTCTGTACCGTTGTCTTGACACAATTACCTTTGGTGTCGTGAAATTGCAAATTATTTTTTTCGAATATTATTGAGGCGACCGTTTCAGCTTTTTTATTATTCATGGCTGTATGTTTGCAATATCGGAAAAGTAGTCGATGGCGACCAACAAGTATTTATGATTTTTTCTGACTTGGTAGCCCTCAAGTGTATCAATATGGACTCTTTCCCTGGTTTCTGGGTATAGGGTACGTCAGCTTTGGGTGCTGGGGAACGCGTGTTCCCCCTTCACTTCGACGCAAGTCGTGCAGTTATCTACGTGGAAATAATAGTCTTTTCTCATGCCGGGCCAGAAGTACTTTAGTTGTGTTGCTTGAAAGTCTTATCTTTTCCGGGGTCCGCTTTGGGCACTGTTATGGAGCATCTTTAATTTATTTTCTGGGACTAGTGTCTGGGGGGATTACTAACTGTTTCCCCAAATACCTCGTGTTACGTCTTTGCATACTATTTCTGCGTTTCTGTATAATAATTCATTACATATTTCGAAATCGTTTATCTTGTATTTAGCCGGGTAGTTGTGGTTCTTGACTACCTGTCGGGTTTGTTGGGTTTACGTTTACTACTGTGCTCCACATGGCATCCTTTTCCAGTTCTGTGCTGACTAGGTCTGTATCTAGTGTGATTAATTCTTCAATACTACATATTGAGGTCTTTAACCTCTGTTTCTGGGCTAATGTTCCTCGAGAGTGCGTCTGGGGCTACTTTTTTCTTTCCTGGTATGTATTAAAAATTTGACTTCATAATTCTTTTAACGTCGTGAACCATCTGCGAGCCCTGCCTCTAGGTTTTTGTGCTTGAACAGGTTCTGTATTGCTGTGTGATCAGTCCACACTCTTATCTTGTAACCGAGCAGCGTGTCTCAAAATTTTTCTAGACAGTATATTACTGCTAAAGTCTCACGTTCTGTGATGCTGTAATTCTTTTCTGCGGTTGTGCATAGTCTAGATGCATAAGCAATCGGTTGGACCGTTCCCTTTCTTTCCTCCATTAATATTCCCCCTAGCCCTATATCTGAGGCGTCGGTACATAGGATAAATTCCTTCGTGTAATCTGGGAAGATTAGTACTGGTGAATTGGTTAGTTTTGATTTGAGCGTTTCAAATGCTTGCTCTTGAGCGTGTCCCCAAGTAAAAGTCTGATTCTTTTTCAAGTGTGTTTAGGGGTTGTGCTATATCGGCGTATCCCTTTATAAAGATTCTATAGTAACCTGTTAGACCAAGGAAACTCCTTACTTTCTCAACTGTGGTTGGCACTGGGAAATTTCTTACGGCGTCTAATTTGGACTGTACTGTTCTTAATCCACGTTATTCTATTTGGTGTCCTAGGTAAATAACCTTGTCTTGTAGGAAAGTACATTTCTCTATTTTCACTTTCAATCCGGCTGATGCTAGCTAGCCTAGAGAATACCAAGTCTAGTTTCTTAAAATGTTCCTCTGCCGTCTGTGATACTATGAGTATGTCGTCTAGGAATACACTAGCTGTGTTTCCTATAAGCCCTTGCAAATACTGGGTTCATTCAGTCTCCTGTACGTCAATGGACTGTTTGATAAACCAAATGGCATGCGTTTTAAACCTGTAGTGTCCGTCGGTGTGGAGAAAGCTGTCATGTCTTTAGATTCATCTTGCATTTCTATCTGCCAGAAGGCTGACTTTATGTCTATTGTGCTGAATAGTTTATTTTCTGTTCCTAGACTGCGAAGAATATCAGAGATGACTGGTGATGGTAGACGATCTGGGATAGTGCGTTTGTTTAACTCCCTGTAGTCTATAACTGCGCGTACTGAGCCGTCTGACTTTGGTACTAGGATAAGAGGAAAATTCCACTCACTATCGCTAGGTTCAATCACATCTTGTGTGAGCATTTCACTGATCAATTGATTTACTGTGGCGACTTTGAATGCGGCAATCTATAGGCTGGTATATAAATCGGCTGTGTAACCTGATTTTAATTTTATTTGATGTTTCCCAAACCCTCAGTCTTTCCCAAGGCGTCCCCTGGCAAGGCTATTGCGTGCTCGTGTTTCGTTAACAGTGATATGAGTTCGTGCTCTAAATCAGGTCGGCTGGTAGGTTTAAGGTGGTTGAGGAGATCTCTCCCAACCTCTACATCTTTCTGGACTGAGCAGACGAATGGGTCAGTTGCAGTTTCATTTACTATTTCAATTGGGTGTTTACAGACTTGGAATGATCCTATCTGGGTTCCTGGTTTCAAAGTGATGTTCTTATTCAGTGTACTCATTACTAAAACTTCTAATTTCCCATTCTCTGATTTATAAACACGGAATCAAGTTGTGTTCCTCTTACTCTAATGGATTCCCGGCATTGTAAATACTTCTGTATCCTGCTGTAATCCCTTTAACTCCAGAGTCACCTTGTTAATTGACATGGCATGCAATAGCGTCGACTCTATCACATGTCCTGAAATAATTCTCATGGCTTCATCTGGATCCTTAACTTGTTCCTTTGATGCTGTCTCAGTGTATTTACTAGCGTGTGCTACCTTTTTATTCCTGGTATTAAGCTTTTTGCTTGTCTTTGGTGTGACTTCACTACTCATCTGTTTCGGTGCAGTGTGTAAATCAGGGACATTGAGCAATAATTTTTCCTTTCTCTTGGGCTTTATCAGTAGCCTTTGATCGGGTCCCGCCACGCTATCTGGTGTGTTTCAAAAACATAATTTGTATTCGTATTTAGCACGCCTATAACGGTTCTGGATTCAAAATGGGATGAATTTGTATGAACAGTGAACATCATGCGTTATCAACGAGTTTTTTGTGTGCTTGGTTTAACTGGCGGTTTTCAGGCTTCGTTTTCTAATTTTCTAAGTCTTTACGAGTCTCGTGTCTATCTTGAGGGAAAATATTCTTCTTCATGCTATAGTTTGCGAGGTTTCTTTCCATTTGTGTTTTATTTGTTATCTTTTTTATCATGTATGCTATCTGTTTTCTTTGCTATCATATGTTCTATCTGTTTTCTTTTCTATCATGTATGGTATCTGTTTTCTTTGCTATCATATGTTCTATCTGTTTTCTTTTCTATCATGTATGTTATCTGTTTTCTTTGCTATCATATGTTCTATCTGTATAATATCTGGGTTTCTGTCCGTCTATAACTTCTGCCGAAGGTGGCGCTGTTTTTTCTATGTTCACTGGGTTTACTTTGCGACTGGGGTTTTACTTCAGATTTATCTATTATCCCTTATCTATAATCTCGACAGTTATTTTTTTATCGTTATCTGTCTATCTATTTCTTTCTTCCAGCACGAAAATGTATACGTGTGTATGGCGTGGCATGCCTGAGTTTTTGTGCGTTCCGCGGTCCTAAATTAATTCGTGATTATCATTTGTGGTTCTATCGTTCCTGGGCCGCTCTGGTGACGGAATTATTGACAAGTATTTCAATTTATTTTCACATTGCGTCCTGCGCTGTGTTTATTCTGTTTTCTTGTACAACGTAAAATGTTCGAGTCGCGTCGGCGGCGACGGAGACACTGGCTCATATTCCTATCTAACGCAATTGCGATTACCACGATGTAAATACTACCGTCGAAATTGCGATCATCAATACCACGATGGTTTTTCCTAGTCATCGGAAGGGGCGGAGCTTAAATTTTAGTGGGCGGGCCTGAGGCAAGATTAAAAATCGATGCGGAACTATGTACAGGGCAGAGGAAACTATTACATAAATAGTCCTTTTACCGCAGCTATTACAAAAGTTTTTACTATAAAATGATGCTAAATTAAAATTATACGAATATAATCTGTAGTTTTTGGGGGTCTAAACTGTTTTGTATCGATATATTTTAAATTATAAATGTATCAACCGTGGGTGGCAAGCCTGAAATTATACGCTCTGGTCACAGCAGGGGTTTACAAATAATATTACATATACATGGATTTTGTGAGAAGGATACTTTTTTCTATCACCAAAAAGTTTCATACCTTTGATTTGCATTATTATATGTTATTTATAAATCATATACATATCGCCTACCCTGTACATATACATGTATTTGTATGTTGCTGTACAACCGCTCGCTTGTAACACTGCTCGATATGTAACACTGCGACCAGCTTTTTTTTGTTAAATACATATCCCGGTCCCCAGCGTACGGCTTTTAATGAATCAGCGTACGTGGTTATAATTTCTAGCGTTTGCCCTAATCTCCCCTTTCCCCAAGCCAAGCAATCTTGGGGACCTGTGGGAAATGGGGGGTTTTTCAGGTGGGGGGGCAAATGATGCGTCGGACACTTGGGGAAAAATTTACAAATTTAAGATTTAGGAGTTATGTAGGAGAGCCAGAAATCCTTAGGCTAGGGAAATTTACCCAACCAGATTTAACCTAACCTCAAAGCGGGGGGCTCTGCCCCCCTCGACCCCCGGGTTTAATCTACTTAACCAAAGCAAATTAAACCTAACTTCCTAGCGTGGGGCTCTGCCCCCTTAGATCCCCCGAATAATCTAACCTACCTTTCTAGCGATAATCACCCGATTATCTAACCTAACCTTCTAACGAGGGGGGGATTCCGCCCAACCTCGCCCCCCCGGGTAACCTAATAAAAGTTTACCCTACCTCTTAGTGGGAGGGGGGGGGGGGTTCTCGACACTCTGATCATCTTTTCTTTTTTGTAAGGAACGTAAGGTTCCCACGTCTCTGAACTTTTAAAAATCCAATCAATTTTTCACTAGATCTGGGGAATTTTTACGCTATCCCTAACTCAAAAGTATGTGGTTGCGACATATATTTTGTACCCCAGATGGTAAAAATGGACGAGGACTACGGGGTCATTTTCTTAGACACGGACTAGTTTTTTAACCTAACCGACCCTTACCCCTAACCTCCTTAAGGGTGGGGGGGCCTCCAGATGGGGAGGTGTGTCTGAAATGCGTTATTAACAACAAATATCATTTCTTCGATGTGAAATAAAAGGGTTTAAAGGTTACGCGGAAGGGAATTGATACTGCACAGTATACTGAAAAAAAAATACAGAAAACTTAACTATAATAACGGCAGTAGCGATCGGCGCAGTTCTGGGCCCATTATTTTCTCCTCAGCCAAATACCCCGCATTCCCCAAGCTTGTTTTGGGGAGAGGGGTGAAGTATGGACAAGCACTAGAATAATACCGAACATCGACGGCGGGGAAATTTTTGCCAACAGTTTCACTTGTAATAGTTGAAAAGCAGGAATAAAAGGTTTTTTATACTTGGCCACCACATTTTTCGAAGACATTATTTTCTATTTATTTTGATGTGTTTTGAATAAATTTAGCTCTTGTTTTATAGGGGGGATTAATATATTTTTCTTATACCGCCCCATCATACCCCCCCCCCAAGTTGTAATTTCTGTCAGTATTGATTAGGTTAGGTTTACGGTTAGGTTATGTATAACGAAGCACAGGTAAAAGCTTATTGGATATATAGGTACATTTTCGGGTGCAGAACAAAGAATACGTAGGAAACAATTACTTTTGACGTTTAAAGATCGAAATACCCTATATCTAGGTTTTAATATCCCTAGATCTGGGTTAGTTTCCCTAAATCTAGGGAATTTTTTTAGAAAAAAATTTTTAACCCACCTCCTAGCGGATTTAACCAAACCTAACCTAGCGAGGGCTCCGGCTCCCTCGCCCCCAGTAATCTAACCTAACTTCCTAGCGGGGGCTCCTCCCCCCTCAACCAAGGCGTAGCCAGAGGGGGCACCAATGGGGTCATGGCCCCCCCCAATTCAACACATCTACTTTAGAGTGTATGGTATACCCTTTCAATTTTACTATATTGAATATCATGCAAAGAACCATAAATGACCCCCCATAGGGCTCAATTAATATGCCCCCAAATTAAAGTCATCTCTTCAAAAAATTCTCTGGGGGGCTTACAGCGCCTCCCGACCCCCAGCTGTAAGGCTCGCTTCGCTCGCCACCCACCCCTCAACCATCATTGGGAGGTAGCCCCCCCCAATTATTTTTCCTTGGGTACGCCCTTGCCTTCAACCCCTCGGTAACATGACAAAATTCTACCTTACCTCCTAGCAGGTGGGTGGGGGTTCTCGACACTCCGATTTTTCGTTATGTTTGTGAGGATCGTAAAATTTACACGTCTCTGGACTTGGAAGAAATCCAGTCCATTTACCCTAGATCTAGGGAATTTTTACAACCCTAACTGAAAAAACTGGTTGCGACGCCTATTTTGTACCTCAGTCAAATATCCTGCATTCCCTCAGGTCCCCAAACTTGTTTTCGGGAGATGGGGGAAAAATGGGCAAACACTAGAATAATACTGATATGTATATCGAGTCCTAGAAAAAAGTAAAACTTGACGGCGTGAAATGTAGGATTTCTCGCCGATTGGGGAAAGAGAAATCCGGTAAACTAGAGTACAATACCATAAACCTGGCCCAAGGGCTAAAGATTTTTGTTTTTGTGACCCTCTCCTTTTGCAGATAATCCGATAGTTTTGATGTGTTTTTTAAAGAATCTGACCTTTGTTTTTCTTGGTAATCACTAGTTTTATTATTTTACCCCCTTGTCAGAAGCAAGACATTTTTTGCTTTGAAGAGTTTTATTAAAGATCATCACAATAGGTATGGTAATAGTCAAAATAAGTTCACACTTGGGAACTGAGGGTTTTTAAGTTGGTTAGGTTAGTTTAATTAAGGAAAGGGGTCCTTTGGGTCTGTCCTCTCATGTTAGATTAGGTTAGTTCCGTTTTTTTTCGTAATCTATATTTTTCTGGTAGCTTTGATGTATTTTGGAACAATCTGAACCGTGTTTTTTGAGATTGGTTACGTATCCGAACTTAACTGAATCTCCCCCCCCCTAGTTTTACTAACCTAACATGGACATTATTACCTAACCTAACCTAACCGATCAAATTATTGCTGGTATTTAAACAATGAATGCAGAAACACCGGTAAAAGCTTATTAAATGTTTTTTTACTGAGTACTAATATACAAGATCAAGAACTTAAAATATCGCTGAAAATTAGGAGTCCCGCCGGTGTGAGAAATTTGAAAAGATATATATTAATAATATATTTTAAATAGAAGGCGTGTACATATGAGATATGAAAATCAAACTAAAACCCAAACCCCACCTTTTGACTCACTAACCTAACCTAACCCCAACTTTTGACTCACTAACCCCAACCTAGCCCCACGTTTTAACCTCCCAAACTAAGCCCAAAACCTCATTAAAAAGTGTCCACGGCAAAAGGAAAATCGAGGCGATGCAGGTCACAAAAGGAAGAAGATGAGGCTGAAGTAAACACTTGTCTCTGTCCTCCCTATGAAAAAGTCATATCTTCAAAAATAATTATTTGCGACAAAACTCACAGAGAGAATGTTTCCTAGAATCCTATAAGTTAAACAGAAAACCAAACTCCCAATTGTTTTAGGCAATTTCGGTCCTATTGTAAATAATACCACCTTTGGTTCTAATTATTTGGGAGCTACAACCCATTAACTAGGATATACAGTGGACTTGCAATTACATATCATTATAAACTAAAGCGCATGAGCTGAATACCAAACTAACATAATCATCAATCACGATTTAATACAGGCAAGAAACGTCAGGAAGGTGGCTAATATATTTCCCGGATGCATGAGCTATATTTCTGAGATAAGATAGCTTCACCTACTTCCCGCTACGCAAAAATCACGTTATAATCTAATCATTCACACTATTTTATATGTGAGCAGTAATATGGACGATATAAGCCCGAGTACAGTGTTTAACGCAATCTACTTCCAGGCGGTGTCCCCCAGCTTGGGCTAAGATTTCCACGGTATCACACGCTCTTCTATGCAACGATAAACATTCCATAACGACGCATCAAAGACCTCATTTAAAGTCTGATAAATATTTTTGGAGGCTATTTACATCAAAAAGCATATGAACAAAAACTTAGTATCGTTTGAATACTTTTTTGTTTTTTAAGGCATCCATCGCAATGGGGGGTACCATGCGATCAATATTTTTATCGTTTCCAATAATGTATGCAATTACTACGGACTGGGAATACCCGCTTACCA
Organism: Chionoecetes opilio; assembly: GCA_016584305.1. NCBI lineage: Eukaryota > Metazoa > Arthropoda > Malacostraca > Decapoda > Majidae > Chionoecetes > Chionoecetes opilio. The sequence continues at coordinate 10,821 of JACEEZ010007194.1, forward strand.
TCATCATTTGCATGGAAATGACTAGGAATATCAGGCACTGTGTCTCGGGTATGTTACTAGTGTCGCTGTCTTGGTTGTCCTGTGCGCGGCTGAGGGTGTGCGCGGCTTACTTTGCTCCCCAGTTCACTAGGGAACGTATCTACTGCGTTTTCTTTTCTATCTTGTTTTCTAATTTGCTGTGTTCTCCTTCTTGGTTTCTAAATAGTTTTCTAATCTCTTGTTTTTCTAATTTCTGGATGTCTAGTGTATAGTTTACCAGCTCCTGTTTTCGTTGAATTATGTGACACTCATGAGAACTATGATTCCAGGTTCGATAATAAAGGCAGAAACGAAAATTTGTACAGCACATACTATTGATTATCCATTGACTTTCAATATGGCAAGGAATGTCCTGTTATCTTACAAAAGTAACAAAAATACTTTTTGTTTGAGCGCTGGGGATGTCTGTCCACTGAACGCGGGCAGGAAGGTGCGGGTGAGGTCTATACTCAGTAGGATTTACCGTGCGTTTTAAAAGGCTTCCAATTTTGACTTATCATTTGCACTTTCTTTGTTTTCGTGATACTAACTATTCTGTTTATGAATTGGTTAACGTCAATAGTGTTGGAATCACTGGAAGACCCTGATATGCCTGACACTGAACTAATATTGTCACTGCTTACACTTGCCATTTTCGGCGTTAAGGTTAACTGAATTAACTTACTTATAACAAACAAATTCCTATCTACTTTCTACTGATATTGATGATACACTTACAGAACATAATATTTCATACCTTGGCTAAATGGTGAGACTGAGAGAGAGAGAGCAGAGGTACCGTACCTCTGCTCCGGTAAAATCCCGTATTTTTTTTTCGTACTTTTTTCTATCCCCCGAGAAACTACCAGTTTTTTTTGTTTTAAAGAATCATCCCAAGATAATCTAGGTTTTTATGCAAGATCTACAAAATGTTTGACCTATTTTGCATGGAAATTTTTCAAAAGAATGACCTACATTTCATGCCACCCTTCCAAGAAATAACAAGTTGATTTCATGCAACCCTTGACCATTCCAAAAAAAACCCACCTATTTTCTTTTACAACCTTGAATTTTTTTTTTACTGCAGCCCTAATTGTTATTTCTAATGCAACCCTTCCAAATAATTGTTTTTAATGAAACCCTTCACAAATAAAAAAAAAACTTATCCTGCAATTATTCCAAAAAATTACTTTTCAATTGAACCCTTTGATAAATCCTTATTACCTCGCCAACCGAAGTTGGAGGGGTTATGTTTTCACCCGATCTGTCTGTCTGTCTGTCTGCTGTCTGTCTGTTTTGTTTGTTAGTGTACAGGATTTCTCGAAAAGTTACGAATAGATTTGGACCAACTCGGTGTACCAAGTCTATTTGGTATAAGGAAGGACTGATTTAATTTTGGATGAAATCTATTGACAGTGTTCTTAAACAATTCTTCCAAAAAACTACTATTTCTGAAACCCATCCCCCACAAAACCCTACTTATATGAACTTCTTCAAAAATATTACTTTCTATGTCATCCCCAATATAAAAAAAAACATTTGTTACTATTTATGTAACCCTAAAATATTTTTTTTTCATTCACCCCATAAATGTATTCGTTTATGGAATCCAACCAAAGTATTGCAACCCTTCCAAGAAAAGTGGGAAAAGCATAGTCTTAAAGACCATTTCATCATTCCTGATGAAATGCAATCAAATTATAGCCATTAACAAATATATCAACAATACGTCGTCACTTTTTGCGTCCAGTCAGCCGTTTTTAAATAAACCGCAATCAAAATCTGCAAATTCCCCGAGTTCTCAAAACATTTCCTCAAGGTTTGAAAGACGATGCGCAGGCTCGGTGACGTAGCAAAAGGGAAGCGCTCTCCCCGCGCAGATTCAGAAAGACGAAAACACAGGAGATAAATATATTACTTGAAGATTTTTGGGTGTTTTCTGATAGATTTTTTTTGCGATATGCCAAATGCATGCATCCTTTATGGGTGCAGCAAGACAGCTGTGCCTTTCGAGAGAATTTTTGCACAACTTTCCGATTGATACGACAACGTTAAAAATGTATGGAAGAGGTTTTGTGTGGCGGACAAGAGCAATTGGGAACGGGAAGTTGACATTTGCAAGGTTTTGTAGCGATCACTTCAGGGGGATTGCTACAGCAAACTGGATGAAAGTTCTAGAGGATATCAGCGAAATTGGATTTGAAGGATAAGTTCCAGGTCCCGACAATCTACCCAGAGGGCACCTGCTCCACCTTGCTTTCGAACCAAAACAAGAGCTAAGAAACTTGACCCCCGCCCCTGGCCCTGTGACAAGTTTGCCAGACTCCTGATGGACATGGTTCTCTCTCAGTCTAAACCAGCCTCATGCTCAGCAACTAGACCACCCACTCCTAACGTCCTCGATCTGCTGTCAGGAAGTGGGAAGTAATTAAGGTCAATAAAGCCTGTCAATGAGTTATTATCAGTATCACACTCTTTTGTGCTTATGCTTTCCTTGGGTTTGAAAAATTCTAAAAGCCCTTTTTTCCGCCCTTATTAGTGGGTTTTTGTGGGGTAAAATTCTAGTGTTTCCCAAACTCTCCCACTTCCCCCAAACAAGTTTGGGGACCCGTGGGAATGGGTTTTCGGGTGGAGAACAAATTATGCATCGGAAACACGAAATTTAAGAGTTGTGGAGGGGGATAAAGTTCCCTAGATCTGGGGTAATTTCCTTTATATCTAGAGAATTTGCCTAACCAAATTAACCTAACCTAACCTAGGCAGGGGGCTTGACCCACCGAAAAAAACCTAACCTAACCAAATTTCTAACCTAACCTAACCAAATCTAATCTAACCTAACCAATATAACCTACCCTAACCTAAACAAATATAACCTAACCTCCTAGTTCTCGAAAACTTCAGTCCCTCATTCTGTGAGGATCGGCAGCTTCACACATTTCTTGACTCAGAAGAAATCCAATGAATTTTTCCCTATTTTTGGGAATTTTTTCAAAACCCCAAACTCAAAAACTATGTGTTTTCGACGCATATTTTGTACCCCAGCCAATATTCCCGCATTCCCCAGGTCCGCAAGCTTGTTTTGTGGGAGAGGGGGAGTATGGGGGAAACACTAGAATAATACCTTTTTTAGTTCTACTGCAGTTCAATGCATTACAAGGCACGTACTTATAAACATCCTCACTTGTCGATCTGATTATTTGCGTGACCTGGAACTGTTGCCGAAAATTAAAATTTTGGTAAAATTTTAGAGTCCTTTCCCGTCCTTATTATTATTATTTTTTTTCAAACCGACAGGCCTTCACATATCCTTTCAGATACTTCTACAACGTAATTATAAAGTGGGGGAGGGGTTTCCCCCCTTCAACCCCCCCTCTGGATTCCCTAAAAAAAAATTTACTAACCTTATCTAACCTTACCAAAAAGCTCCGATCTAATTTAAATTGCAGAAAAAAACTAAAATGTTACCAGGATTGGTTTTGGATAGAGGTTGGTTAGTCATTATTTTTTTTGGAATGTCTCGCTAGGAGGTTTTTAGTGAGGTTAGGTTTTTAGTGAGGTTAGATTAGTCATTAACCATATTATATTTTTTTAGGGTCCAGGGGGGTCGTTTATGGGGGAGGGCATCTCTCCCCACTTTATAATTTTTAGAGGGATCTGAAGGGATCTGTGGAGGGGTGAAGGAAAAAAAAATATTATTTTACACTAGGACCAAATTCCATACAGAATTGGAGTGTGGTTGGGTTCTTTTTCCCTTTTTAGATTTAAGGGAAAAATTCTCTCAATGAGCTTCCGTCACAAATAAATGCTTTTGGAGATAGAAACCTATATTGGGAGGAGAGGACAAGTGTTTACGGGCGGCATATTTTCCCCAAATCTATGTGATATGTGGTTTCCGAGTAATGACGTTTGACCGTAGCCCCCAAACTAATCATAGGATTTTCTCGAAAGTACCTTCATTGTGATTCCCACAAAACAAATTTACCAATTTACCTTACTTACCAATCATGTTTTGGAGAATGCCAGTCCCCCCTGCTGAACCTCAGGCTCCGTTAACACCTGTTCATCCACCTCGTACTCGGGCTCAAACATATAGGGTTGGGATCCCCTGACAATCTGAGGTTCGTTTTCCTCATATACGCGACCAGCGTCATTTCTTTCGGTCTCAGATTGAGCATCGTACTCTAGATCTGTCACAGTGGCTCTGTTCACTGTCTGACACCGAAATACAATCGCTCATCATAACATTGCCGACAGGTGTCAGACAGATGTTTACATTGGAGCTCTGCGGGCGTCACTCTTCTGACGTCATAAATAACAGTCGTAGCCCTGTTGGAGGGAAGATTTTTTTTTCGCGCGCTTTTTACAAAAGTCGTATTTTTACGGAAATAAGGCCTGGAAATTAATTATTTTTGGTGGATTAGGTGTTTTGAATGTACATTCAACATAATTAGGCAAAAAAAAAATGGGTCTGGACGATTACTTTAAGAGAAAACCTGGACAAATGTAGGACATTACGATCCGTCCTTAATTCCACTGAAGCAGCGAGACACACTAAAGCTACCCTCGCACCCCTCAATCCACCTTGGCTGGCTATTAACCCTTTCTGTGCTGGAGATTATTTGCCGAAATTGCCGCCCAAGAGTTTAGACACGTTGAGCCTGACTTCATGAACCAGTGACTACATGGTATAAGAAAAGTGTGTGTGTGTGTGTGTTACATATTTTAGTGTGGTATGCCATGTATTCCCGTAGGATTTTTGTGCTAAAATTGATTTG
>JACEEZ010007195.1:0-5000 GCA_016584305.1 Chionoecetes opilio
AAAGAAGGACATTAAGAGATAAAGAGGAAAAGACGAGGGGCGGTGTGGGCCAACTTCAGATTTGCTAGCAACTGGTGCATTAGGGAAAACTGTATATATGTTTCATAAAAAAGTATCTTGGGGTCTAGTGCCAATAAGTAAATAAAGACCATATCAATCGTGTGCCTTAGAAGTTAGAACAACGATAAAAAATCATGAGAAGGGCGTGCGTGCTTAGAAGTTGGAATTTGGAAGGTGAATGTGCGTGCTTAGAGTTGAAATGATATAAAAAGATATTAACCAAAGCAGCGGAATGGAGATAATCAATCAATCAATCGTGGGGGCATAACGCCGGGGGGCGCGTCCGCTTAGCCCACCCTACGACGCCCACTCCCGGGGTCACCAGCGCGAGCTTCCCATGCAGGCTTACTTTCTTCCATACCAAGGCAGCTCTAGACAAGAAACATCAAACTTGCCCCAGACCCGAGCCTTGTGGGCGCCCCTTGGCCCTCCTCCACGCCCCGGATGTCTCTCCTACAGATACAACCCACGGAAGGATCGGTCTTTTTCAGGGTGCGTGCCACATGCCCATATAGCCGAAGTTGGCACGCTGTACGGATTATGCAGGTAATAGGCCTCGATTCAGTCTCACTGGGCAATCGCTGATTTGACATTAATCTCCAGCATACCCCATGATCTGGCGGGCGCGAAGCACTTATTACCACAAGGCATTGATTCGTCTATTCAAGTCACTACATAGTGTCCATGTCTTCACAACCATAGAGTAAAGACAGCGGATCACAAGCGGATTGAAGATCCGATCTTTGTCATACTGACCACAGGTACCAACAACGCCAAATACTCCCGCCGCTGAGCGAGTCTTCAATAACACCGTGGGCTATTTGCCAATCCGCCGTAAGACTTCTTGTGACGGCGACCCGCCAGTTCATATGGAGCTGCGTACCAAGGTATGTTTAAAACTTTCCAAGATCTCAAATCATGTCCTCGCCAAACGCCATGAACAGACTGTACTGCTTCATCTAGTAAGTCTCCAAAAAACCTGGACCTTTTGTCTTGAACGCCAGGGACCCTTCAAGTCCCAAAGGCTTTGCCCTCCTCGTGCAGCGCCTCGAGAGCCAACCATGACCTCCAGCGGACTCAGCAAAGATACTGCATTCATCGGCAAAAAAACAAGATCAGCTGATCTTGGTGTTGACGGCGGAGGCTCCACAATACTTTGATCTCCAACTTTGTCCTAATACCCAGTCCATACAAGCGTTGAAAAGTGATGCGGGCAAGGACGCACACCCTTGCATCACTCTGTATTCACAGGAAAGAAGCTGGATCACCCTGCCCCACACTTCACAGCGCTCTCGTCCAGAATTTCTTTTGGCAGATAATGCAGACAGTAAAACATACAAAGAAATCTTAACCAGACGAACAAGCCTTCAGTTATTATTTCCTTGCTGTTTTATACAGCGCTGTCATTTCATTGTAGTTGCTTCTCATACATAGATAGCGGCTGACGATGACTCCTTGTATTGAAGAGGCCTGTCTTGGATGCGGGAGAGGAGACCTAAACGCACACGAGTGTTTTAGAGAGAATCCCAAAATAATGACAGAAGCGATTTACTGTTCTTTACGAGAGGTCTAAACACAAAAATATTATAATGGCAAGCTAGGCCTGGGCGTCATAAATCAGGCTGTCTATCGGTGAGAGTTTGAAATCATATGTTAATCATTTCCATTCCCGTCTAACACTCAATTGGACGACTCAAAATCAGTCGTTGTGTAAGATTTTAAAAGGCAATATGAACTTCTCTCAAGCAGGATCTATATGAACACATGCAGAGTACTTACATAATGGGCCAGGTAGACCTCGCGCCGGAATTTGCAAGCGAGCGATGAGGCTTGCATACCTAATAGGAGAAGGGAGGGTGAAAGAGAGAACCCAAATTGAGTCATCAGGTGGCCAATTGCTGATTAGTAGCAACACAAAAAGAATAGTGAATCAACAAGAATGTGGCTTAAGACAGGATGATTGGTGAGATGCTAGACAATGGAATGGCCTAACAATGTTTGAGGAAATGTCTTGCTGAAATACTTTTTTAAGGTAGAGGGAGATACTGGAGGATTAAGCTTTAGTTTGAAAAGTTCTCTTCCTCTTCCTCTCTCGTCTCTCTCCTCTCTCTCTCCCTGTTCTCTCTCTCTCTCTCTCCTCTCTCTCTCTCTCTATCTCTCCTCTATCACAAACCGGTCTCCTCTCTCTCTCTCTGGTCGCTCTCTCTCTATCTCTCTCTCTCTTATCTCTCTCTCTCTCTCTCTCTCTCCTCTCTCTCTCTCTCTCTCTCTCTCTCTCTCTCTCTCTTCTCTCTATCTCTCTCTCTCTCTCTTCCTCTCTCTCTCTCTCTCTCTCTCTCTCTCTCTCTCTCCTCTCTCTTCTCTCTCTCTCCTCTCTCTCTTCTCTCTCTCTCTCTCTCTCCGCTCGCCGCCCGCTCGCTCGCTAGCTCTATCTCTCTCTCTCTCTCTCTCTCCTCTCTCTCTCTCTCTCTCTCTCTCTCTTCTCCTCTCTCTCTCTCTCTCTCTCTCTCTCTCTCTCTCTCTCCTATCTCTCTCTCTCCTCTCGCCTTCTCTCTCTCTCTCTCTCTCTCTCTCTCTCTCTCCTCTACTCTTTCTCTCTCTCTCTCCTCTTCTCTCTCTCTCTCTCTTCCTTCTCTCTCTCTCTCTCTCCTCTCTCTCTCTCCTCTCTTCCTCTCTCTCTCTCTCTCTCTCTCTCTCCTTCTCCTCTCTCTCTCTCCTCTCTCTCTCTTTCCTCTCTCCTCTCTCTCTTCTCTCTCTCTCCTCTCTCTCTCTCTCTCTCTCTCTCTCTCTCGTCTCTCTCTCTCCTCTCTCTCTATCTCTCTCTCTCTCTCTCTCTCTCTCTCTCTCTCTTCTCTTCTCTTCTCTCTCTCTGCCCCTGCCAGACGTACAATATCCCATACTTGGGGGTGGAAGTGATAGCGTCCTGACCTTCACGACCACTCATTCCGGAACACATTGCAAGCGAAAGCCGCCTGGAAACTTAGGCTGTTTCCGGCGTGTCTCACACCTTCTGATCCCAAGGGATCACCACCTTATCGCAGGCTCAAGTCCGCTCCCTTAGGAGTACGCCCCTTCTAACGTGTCTCCTCCCCGTCGTTACATGAGCCTTATTGAACAAGGGTAGAGGCCCGAGCCCAACGGTTAATACGTCTGAAGGCTCTCAGACCAGCTTCCTCCCTCCTCTGAAACCCTTGCCAGCAGCGTCGAGACGTAGCAGGGTCCTGTGCGTCCGTTTACAAGGACACACAAGCAGCATGCCCGCCACCTGGCTGCTCTACGACCATGCCACTGGGCAAAAGACCACACGGCCACACCACACGAACTGCTGCTACCAGGGACCCATCAAACTGATCGTCCCTTGTGCCAGGACGGAGACATCTCTGCGTTCCTTCCTTCGCGCTACAGCAAGAATGTGAAACCGAAAGGTACAGCACACGACACAGCCTTCACTCTACCTCGTCACTCCAGGACTTCAAGAGTGCTGTGACAACGTTGGATAATAGCAGCCATAGAAATACCTACCGATAAAACTGTAAAACTGCTTAAGTTCAAATAGTCTATATATATATTAGTAGTACTGAAAAATAAAAATGTTAAAAAATTCGAATAATAAAACACATGTACATGTAAAAATTCATTTAGTAGTGAAATTAGTGAATTAGAGTAGAAATAGATAATTTAGAATAGTAACCCATGTTATGTATGTTAAGCTAGGAATAATCTACACATTATTAAAGCAAAGATAGTTCTTCAGTAGGTCCAGCTGAAGCTCACGACTGTAAAACCTATAAGAAATAAAGGTAAAAAAAAAAAAAAAAAAAAAGGAGAGAGAAGAGAGAGAGAGGAGAGAGAGTAGAAGAGAGGAGGGAGAGAGGAGAGAGGAGAGAGAGAGAGAGAGAAGCCAGAGAGAGAGAGAGAGCGAGAGACGAGAGAGGAGAGAGAGAGAGAGAGAGGAGAGAGGGAGAGCGAGCTGAGTGCGAGCGAGGAGAGAGAGAGAGAGGAGGAGTGAGATGAGAGAAGAGAGCGAGAGAGGGAGAGGAGCGGAGAGGAGAGAGCGGGAGAGGAGGAGAGGAGACGAGAGAGGAGAGGAGAATAGAGAGGAGAGAGAGAGGAGAAGGAGAGACGAGGAGACGTGAGATGAGAGAGAGTCCGAGAGACGAGGAGAGGACGGAGAAGAAGATGAGAGAGAGAAGAGAGGAGGAGAGCGAGAGAGAGAGAGAGCGTAGCGAGCGAGAGATGTGTTTTGTTTTTATAAATGTATTACGCTCAAGAGCGAACAGGCCGAGTACAGGAAATATTGCCAAAAACAGTATATTAATTAATTCTCGGGACACACAGGGCACACCGTCATACATTACAGAGATTTGCTGGGGGGGGGGGGGGGGGGACATCAAATTTATTAGTCATTCGTGTACTCGCAGGGCACGCAGTTGTATATGGAAGGAAAGGATTAGCAACCCACCAAAAGTGTGGGGACGTACTAATACGACATCAAAATTCTATCCGTTAGGAGGAAGTAGCACACAGCCAAAGTACGGGCTGTCCCTGAGGGCAGCATGTCCCGACAGAGGGGCACTCGAGGCAGTAGTGCGAAGGACTGTTGGCTCGGGCGATCACAAGCTTGCAGGAGGAGAAGTGAGGAATGTCCCCCGCCTAGAGACCTGCCACACAGGTCCGGATCCCAGCCGGAAGTCGGGCAGACACAATGTTGTTATCGTCGCGAGCCATGAGCGAGCAGAGAGCGAGAGAGAGAGAGAGAGAGAGAGGGAGAGAGAGACGAGGAGAGAGAGAGAGAGGAGAGGAGAGAGAGATGAGAGTGAGCGAGAGAGAGAGAGAGAGAGAAGAGGTGAGAGAAGGAGAGAGAGAGAGGAGAGGGGGAAAGAGGGAAGGAGAGAGAAAGAGAGAGAGAGAGAGACGGAGATGAGAGAGAGAGAGAGACG
>JACEEZ010007195.1:10000-15000 GCA_016584305.1 Chionoecetes opilio
CCAGGGACCATCAACTGATCGTCCCTTTTGCCAGGACGGAGACCTCTCTGCGTTCCTTCCTTCCGCGCTACACAAGAATGTGGAACGAATGGTACAGCAGACACAGCTTCACTCTACCTCGTCACTCTAGACCTTCAAGAGTGCTGTGAACGCTTGGATAAAGCAGCCATAGTATAAGTACCTACCTATAAACCTGTAAACCCTGCTTAAGTTCAACTATGTCTATATATATATTAGTAGTACTGAAAAATAAAATGTAAAATTAGAATAGTAACACATGTACATGTAAAATTCATTTAGTAGTGAAATAGTGAATTAGAAAAATAGATAATTTAGAATAGTAACCCATGTATGTATGTTAAGCTAGGAATAATTTACACATTCTTAAAGTCAAAGATAGTTCTCAGTAGTCCAGCTGAAGCTCCTGACTGTAAAACCTATAGGAATAAAGGTTAAAAAAAAAAAAAAAAAAAAAAAAAAAGAGAGGAAGAGAGAGAGAGAGAGGAGGAAGAAGGAAGGAAGAGAGAGAGAGAGAAGGATGAAGGAAGGTAGCGAGAGAGAGGGGGAAGAAGGGAGGAAGAGAGAGAGAGAGGAGGAAGAAAAGAGGAAGAGAGAGAGAGAGAGAGGAGGAAGAAGGGAGGAAGAGAGAGAGAGAGGAGGAAGAAGGAAGGAAGAGAGAGAGAGAGAGAGAAGGAAGAAGGGAAGAGAAAGAGACAGTGGGTTAGAGTTGCCATGTTGGGAGACACACACACACACACACACACACACACACACACACACACACACACACACACACACACACACACACACACACACATACACACATCTCTCCTTTGCTATTATCTCTTCATCTCACTGTCTCTCACAACGTAATACCTTGTCTCTTCTAGCAGTAATCCTTCCCTTAGTTATATAATCTGTCCATACTGTCTATATCTGTCCTATAACACGTAATAATACGCTATGTGGCAAGGCAGTGGTGTGGCTGGGTGGCTTTTACTACTAACTACTACTACTACTAAGCAACTACTACTACTATTACTACTACTACACTACTACTACTACTACTATTACCACTATTACCACCACTACCACCACTACTATACTACTACTACTATTACTACTAGTACACTACTACTACTACTACTACTACTATTACCGCCCGTCAGGGTGGCAAGGTTGGTAGAGACGTGAGTTCCCAATGTGCAGCGTCCCTGTGCATTCGGTCAGCGGTTCGAGTCCGCCTAGTTCGTGCTGACGTGGCGGCGCTTTGTATAGTCAATAACCTTGTAGTTGGTACTTGCAAAGTGTCTAGATAGGATGAAAATCTTATCTTATCTTACTACTATTACCACTATTACCACCACTACCACCACTACTAAACTACTACTAACTACTACTACTACTACTACTACTACCACCACTACTACTATTACCACTATTACCACCACTATACCACCATTACTGTACTACTACTACTATTACTACTACTACTACTATACACAGGCAGAAGACTTTTGTTTACATTGGAGCTCCTCCTGTGACGTCATCAATAATATTCGTAGCCATGTTGGAGGGAAGAAAAAAAATCTCGCGCGCTTTTTACAAAAGTCGCGTTTTTACGGAAATAAGGCGTGGAAATCAATTATTTTTGGTGGATTAGGTGTTTTGAATCTACATTCAACATAATTAGGCAAAAAAAAATGGGTCTGGACTATTACTTTAAGGAGGATGATTACATAGGATTACATAGGAATAACAGACACCAGGAGACCTATTGGTCCATAACGAGGGTATCTGCTGCACTACATACTACTATCTATCAACTACTTGTAAGAAAACAGTTGGAAAATGATACCATGTCCCTAAAGAGGATAGGAACATGAAAGTTTCATAGTGCAAAATGATAGGATATGAAAAATACTAACTACAACTACCACTACCACTACAACTATTCGATACGGGGGACTAGATATGAATTCGCACTATCAATACCCATTTACTTTACAGTGCGCGTCAAGTCTGTTTTTAAATGTAGTTATTGTGCTGGCTCCGATAACATTTGCTGGTAACTTGTTCCATCGATCAACGACTCTAACATTGAAATAATTTTTACGGAGATCGGTGATGCAACGTTGACCGTTTAGTTTTAAACCATTATTTCTTGTTGTCACTTGAGTTGAAAGCTCGAATAGGTTCTCTTGATTAATGACATCAAATCCTTTTAGGATCTTAAAGGTTTCTATCAAGTCCCCACGGATTCTTCGATCCTATAAGGAAAACATATTAATTTTCCGCAGTCTCTCTTCATAAGATGAATTTCGCAGAGATGGAATTTGTTTGGTTGCTCTTCTTTGCACTGATTCCAATTTGGCTTGAGCTTTTACGAAACAATCAATCAATCATTGGGGGCATACGCCGGGGGGCGCGTCGCCTCACTCACCCTACGACGCCACTCCCGGGGGTCACCACGCGCGAGTTCCCATGCAGGCTCCTTTCCCATACCAAGCAGCTCTCGACAAGAAACATCAACTTGCCCCAGCCACGAGCCTTGTGGGCGCCCCCTTGGCCTCCTCCACGCCGGATTGTCTCCTACAGATACAACCCGATGGGAAGGATCGGTTTCAGGGTAGCGTGCCACATGCCCATATAGCCGAAGTTGGCGCTGACGGACTATGCAGGTAATAGGCCTCGATTCAGTCTCACGGTTCAATCGCTGATTTGACACGTAATCATCCCAGCGATACCCCATGATTCTGCGAAGACACTTATTCCCAAAGGCATCGATTCGTCTCTTCAAGTCACTATTTAGTGTCCATGTCTCACAACCATAGAGTAAGACAGGGATCACAAGCGACTTGAAGATCCGGATCTTTGTCCTCCTGCACAGGTACCGACAACGCCAAATACTCCCGCTGAGCGAGTCCATAACACCGTGGGCTATGCCAATCCGCCGTAAGACTTCTAGACGTGACCCGCCGTCATTATGGACTGCGCTACCAAGGTATGTAAAACTTTCCAAGATCTCAATGTCCTAGCCACACGCATGAACAGACTGTACTGCTTCATCTAGTAAGTCTCCAAACACCTGGACCTTGGTCTTGAGCCAGGAGACCTCAAGTCCCAGAGGCTTTGCCTCCTCGTGCAGCGCATCGAGAGCCATCACCAGGACCTCCAGCGACTCAGCAAAGATTACTGCATCATCGGCAAAAACAAGATCAGTGATCTTGGTGCTGCCGACGGATGCTCCACAATCACTTTGATCTACAACCTTGTCCAATACCCAGTCCATGCAAGCGTTGAAAAGTGATGGGGCAAGGACGCACCCTTGCCTCACTCCTGTATTCACAGGAAAGAAGCTGGATACACCTGCCCCACACTTCACAGCTCTCTCAGTCCCAGAATACAGACCAGTTATCAAACCAATAGTCCTTGCAGGATTCCCTCGAAGTCGCAGAAGATCCCAGAGTGACTCACGATGCACTGAGTCAAACGCCTTCTTGAGATCAACATAGGCTGCAAGCATCCCCTGTCGAAACTCACGTCGGCGATCCACCAGGACACGAAGCGCTAGGATACGGTCCGTTGTTGACTTACCAGGCGTGAACCCAGACTGCTGAGGTCTCTGATGCTTCACCAGATGACTGCGAATTCGTGTCAGCAATAGATGGGCAAGCACCTTGCCTGGTACGCTGAGCAGTGTAATACCGCGGTAATTGTTGTAGTCCTGACGGTCCCCTTTCCCTTTCCAGATAGGGACGACCAGCCCCCTTTTCCAGTCAGGAGGAATGGTACTTGATTGCCACACGGCAGTCAGGACAGCATGCAACCCGCGGATCATGGCCTCACCCCAGCTTTGAGGAGCTCCGCACTGATATTACAACACCAGCTGCCTTTCCACCTTCAACTTTGCTACAGCCTCTCTGATTCGTCAAGAGAGGGGTGCGGTTTCGTCAATGGGAGGATCGGCATCCACTGCCCGTAACCCAGTGGTGTGAAGCTGCTCAGTTGGAGGGTCCACCGTGAACAACTGCCCAAAATACTCAGCCCAACGAGCCATCTGCCCATCCATGTCCGACACGAGGCGCCCATCTGCTGTTCGAATAGCACTCGCCCGAGAAGGAGACTTGGAACGGAGCTTCTTCAGGGCTCGGTAGGCGGGTCGGAGGTCATTAGCGTTCAAATGACCCTCGACATCCTCAGCGAGACTCCTGGCATACCTCTCCTTGTCTCTCCTCAGGAGGGTTCTAGTCCGGCGTGACAGAGCCCTGTGCTGGTCCCGGTTCCCAGCCAGCCTGGCAGCGCGACTCTCCTCGATTTTCTCCAGCGTCTCCGTCGAGACAAAACCACGCCTTGACCTCGGGCGCTCCCCAATACACTCCTTGGCAGCCTGTAGAGTTTCACGTTTGAAGGTATCCCACAGTTCTACAGGATCCCCGAGAGCACCGAGCACATCAAACCGACTGCCACCGCATACTCATGAGCACATGTCAAGTCCTTCAGTTTCTCAAGATGAAACACAGTATGGTTACCTCTTGAGATTCTTCTGCACTTGACATGAAGCTTAAGTGTAGCAACAACAAGTCTGTGATCTGTTGCAAAGAACTCAGCACTCCGCTGAAACAGGGCGACCAGAATTGAACGGCATATTCCAAGTGCGGCCTAACCAAGGACGTGTATAATTGTGTCATTACTTTCGGAGTTTTATGTTCAATGTTGTGTTTAATAAAGCCCAACATCATATTTGCCTTTTTACTGGCAGCTAGGCAATGCGGACTGGTTTTCAGATCATTACTGATGATGACACCTAAATCCTTTTCTTGCTGTACTTCAGTTAACGATTTATTTTGCATTTGATAGGTATATTTGAGGTTATCGATGCCTATATGCATTACTTTACATTTATCGGAATTGAATTTTAATAGCCATTTATCACTCCAATCTGATAGTTTGTCGAGATCACTTTGTATGAGTTCGCAGTTTTCTCTAGTATATGCTTT
>JACEEZ010007196.1:7500-10000 GCA_016584305.1 Chionoecetes opilio
TTTTATATGTGCTAGTTATGCTGATGGTTGTAATTGTGATCCTAGCAGCGAAGTACTCCAAAAATAGAGGGTTGATAAGAGTGACTGCCTCGGTAGGCAGATTACCCTTTTGTGTATTACCGTCATATGTTGTCCTGGGTGGGTAATGAAGGGATTGGGTGGGTTCAAGCCTCCATAATTAGTGGATTAAGAGGATTGTGGTGGCCCCCTCAAGGGATTACGCCTCATGTTACAGTACTTTACTTGATTACGGAAAAATGTCTAGGGTGAAAAATCCCAAATGTAGGGGGGAAATTAAATCTAAAGAACTCCCGTACTTACGAGCCCCCATTCCAAAACAAGTCTAGAACAAGAGTAAACAAGGAAAACATCCATGTATAGTTGTGGAAGGTGTCCAAGCGAGCACAGGTTTAGTATAGTGTAGATTACCGAATTTACATTTTCCACTTTAACCCATCCGACTAATGTAATACACTTAACCATAACAGTCAAATGTTTCTATTGATCTAGTTATGTTTGATTTATGACAAATTTTGCAAATTGAAAATATGACTCACTTTTATTAATGATTTACAAAGTAGGATAAGATCTACAAGGTACCTTATGTGTAAGCAATATATGGTTGTATACGAACTGACCCTCTCGCTTTCCAGATAGCCATATTATATAGAAAAATAAGTTTCCATAAGATGTGACATTTACAAAAAAAATTATACTGCACGGAAAAATATACTTAGGTTAGGTTAGGTTAAAATATGCTAGAGAGAGAGAGAGAGAGAGAGAGAGAGAGAGGAGAGAGAGAGAGAGAGAGAGAGAGAGAGAGAGAGAGAGAGAGAGAGAGAGAAGAGAGAGAGAGAGAGAAGAGAAAGAGAGAGAGGAGGAGAGGAGAGAGAGAGAGAAAGAAGAGAGGAGAGAGAGAAAGGGGAGGAGAGGAGAGAGAGAGAGAGAGAGAAGAGGAGGAAGAGAGAAGAGAGAGAGAGAGAGAGAGGGGAAGAAGAGGAGAGAAAATCAGAAAAATTTTGTTAGGCAACATATGCATATGTGGCATGAATACACTTGTCAACGAACTGACCTTGCGTTATACTGATATGAATGAATATGAAATAGTGACAATAGAGCTCTGGTGAATATTGAAATTGATGCAATGACGATAGGTGTGACAACATGGTGTTGACGTGTTTAACTCCTTCACATCCAGATCTTTCCTTTGCTACATAAAATATCGTCTGTTGTCGAGCCATAAAATTATGAAAAGTCACTTAATATACCAAATTAGTTAGTCGACAGGGATAGTAAACAGGTCATATCTATAAAATATTGCTTATATTCACTAAAAATCGTCTAATGGCACCCAAATTACAACGTCAATTACGTTCTGGGCCTCTATGGGTTAATTGAGGGAGATCAATGAACAAACAAGTTGCGGCACGGTCTTACTGAAGGCAGAGAGAGAGAGAGAGAAGGGGAGAGAGAGAAGAGAGAGAGAAGAGAGAGAGAGGAGAGAGAGAGAGAGAGAGAGAGAGAGAGGGAGAGAGAGAGAGAGAAAAGAGAGAGAGGAAGAGAGAGAGAGAAGAAAAAAGAGAGAGAGAGAAGAGAGGGGAGAAAAAGAGAGAGAAGAGAAGAAGAGAGAGAGAGAGAAAAAACTGATCCTTCTGCTGTGCTGTGTTCCGTCCACAGTGGAAAGGTGGGGCCCCTTACTACCTGACCACCAACTTAATCCCTGTCCTCCAGCATTTTGTAACCTCTCGCATTGGGGTGATCTCAAACCATTTGCTTTCCAACAGTTTCGACTGTTACGGGTTTGGACTCCCAATAAGTGATTTCCCCCCCAACCAGGGTTTCCTTCCCGGAACACCGTTTCCCCCCAGATAGGTTGCCTCCGTAGCAACTGGGCCTCCACCACCCTGGCTTTTCCCCCAAGATCAAGTGGCCATAACAAATTGTGGGCTTTTGACTGCCCCAAATGTTTTTAAAAGGGGGAATGGGATGCAAAACCAAAAAAAATTTTTGGGGGGGCCCGACGCCGGGGACTTCCCAAAAGTAAAAAACTTCCAGTCTGTGGTCCCAAAAGAATTTTTCCCCCCGCCAAATACAAGCAAAGGGGCCGGGGTTTGGGGTTTTCAAGCAGGAAACAAAAAAAAGACAAGGCCCTGGTTGGATAAAAAGTCCCCCCCAAAAAAACTAACCCCAGAACAAAAGGGCCTGGAAAAAAAAAACCAAAAAAAGGGGCACAAAAAAAACTGGAGGGGATCACCCCCCAAAGCGAAAGCAAACGGGGCAGTCAGTGGGCCTAAGGATTGGTGGAGCCATAAACAACAACAGGTTTCTCGTGACGACACATCCCCCCCGTTGACAGCCCCTGATGGCTCTTTGTCACAAGTCACCGGGGTAAAGCTCAGGTGTTGGCTGCCCACTTCTCCTCCAAGATCCCTGGTTCCCAGGGTTTCCCTGACCAGAACGGGAACCTCCCTACAGTTCCGGTTTTTCCCAAGGCCCCGCC
>JACEEZ010007196.1:22500-32500 GCA_016584305.1 Chionoecetes opilio
CTGTTTTGCTCCATATGTCATGTCATATATGTATATATATTGTATACATATATGTTTGTTTCTCATGCAATACTGTATTGCTCATGTTTATCGCTAACCTGTATACGATGTCAATTAACACTACTTTTCTTCTCCTTAGATGCATCGGTGATAGTGATGGTGTAGATGGTATGTCAGTGACCTAACATTCTGTGTGGTACATCCGTAGTTTTTTTCAGGTGGTGGAATATAACTGAACTAAATCATGGCTAGCACGAGGAAACGAAAAAGCGACAAAATATCAGCCAGATCTGAAAACCCTAAATACCCATCATGTATCGTACACGCAATAGACATCCGTGACTATGGTCACTTGACATCTTTCAGAAATGTGAGAGGAAACCCAGATGAAAAATTAGCATATCTACACGAAATCCGTGAAAATCGAATGGCTGAACCTCTCAATTTACCTCGCGGTATGGAAGCAGTGTGTGCTCAGATACCAGAGACTCTCGAAGGCGTTGACTTGGAGATGATAGGATACCACAGACCATGTTACCAGCGCTTCACAGCAAACTTACATCGCTTGAATGATTCGACCGTAGCATCTATGTCCACGAAGCATCACTCTCCGCGCAAACTGTCATCTGCTGAGAGTTCCCAACTATTCCCACCTGAATGTATTTTCTGCGAGAAGTTTGAAATAAAGGTATCTGGAAAAACCGAGAGACCCATCAAATTCCTATCATGGAAACACAAAGAGCCTGCTTGGAAAAGCATCGATTCCCAGGGCCTTGAACTGGGAAAGACTCGTCTATACCGACAGGTGAAAGGAAAGGACTTATTTGCCGTTCAAGTACAGTTCCATTCCGAATGCAGAATGTCCTTCACCACGGAATATCGAAATCACATCCGGGCACAGGAGCGAGAGGAGAACCGTAACGTAGACACTGATCAGGCCCATAGGGCTGCTGCCCATAACGCAGCCTTCAACTTGGGGTCAGGATTTGACTCTCTGTTATTTGTAATCATATCAAATGTCAATTATTCACTTCTACTGACAGCGTACCTAGCTGCCCTACATCACTTGTTAAAGTTTAATAGAAAGGAAACATTGTTTGCTTACTTTTCTCGAATGTTTGTATTTGACAACATAAAGTTTCACTAGGGGGGTGAGTAACATTGGTAACAATTAATGTATGATAGTCATATATGTATGTCAATTGTTTGACTGCATTAGATGGGGGAATAATGGACAATGATTTTGATATTTTAAACTGACTAGTATGTCTGTATATTAGTGAAGTTATTGTCATTTATGTTGAAAGTTGTCGGCGAAACCGAAGTAATTTTTCCGTCTTTTTTTAGGCTTTTGCCGTTCCATGACTAAACTTGTACCAATTACTGCATTAATTGTTCTTATTACAATAGGCCATGTTATTCTTGTCGCGTGGGCACCAAAATTAAATTTGTAACTACATTATGTGTGATTTTATGGACATTTTGGTAATTTCGAGAAAGTCAAATATTTCGCGATCGACGATGGCCGCCATACGAACCCCATGGGACATTAGTTGACAGTGTTAACATTGATTTTTGTTTTCTAGACATATTTGTGCATCTAAAAAAGTAGGTTTCATTAGATTGTCAAGGGGGTGCACGTGGGGTCCATGGACTACTAGAACTAAACATGTTGGTCTAAAATTTGTAATGTGGTTGTCATGGTAACCAAAAAAATCACCATGAAGCTACCAATTTCAAAATTTTCATTCCCAGATTCGAAAGTAAAAAATTTTTCCTTTAAATGGATTAGAAGCTGTTGCGGGTACCACGCAATTTTTTTTTCACCCCTTGGCCCCTAGATATTTCGCGAACGAAGGGGGCCCGGGAAAAAAATGCGAATTGCAAATTTAAAAATATTTCAAGTAATAACTACTTTGATTTTTTACAAAAAAACTGAAATTTTTTGATGTATTGTAAGAGTTCGCCATAAAAATATGAATTCTAAAAAAAATTTCCATTAAATTTTCTATTTTTCCGGGTTGGGGGAAAAGGGGGGACCCATTTTTAACGAATACTTACATAAATAATATTTCAGAAGAATTATTATTGCAAATTTAAACATTTTTCATGTCTTTTAGAGATAATCTCAAAAATAATCCCAAACCACTAATGATGTGACTGGGACATTGCGCAGTAAAGCTGCGCAATCCTTTTATATTTCAAAGAGGTTGACTGTGCTCGTGGGTGCCAGAGAAAAACGCGATAGCTTACTGCATATGGCGACGAGGCAGATGAGTTCAGTAACAGTGCCCTTGGATAGCGGCTGCTACTTTTTAAAGGGGTGGGGGGTAAAGTATGTCGAAGGAAGAGCGGGGGTTTCCGCAACTTTGGTCCGCACTCCGAATCAAAATTTGCGGAACCGTTTTGGTTCCCCGGACCTTTAGTTGGGGAAAACCCGTTGCTCCAAAAGTTGGGGCCCAGGGTTGCGGACCCTAAAAATTAAGGCCGCTACCGCTACTTTAAAAAAAAAGCAAAAGACGACTGTACCGCAGGCAAAGAGTATAAATAATTGAAGCGGCTAATTTAGTAATCTATGAAAAAAAGGGGGGGGAGGGGGGAGGAGGAGGGGGGTGCCAGACCCGGACAAAGTGTACGGAGCGTTTTTGGCCTTTTTTTGGAAATTTTTTTGGGGTGTTTTGTATTATATAATATAAAAATAATAAATTTTGCCTAATTATTAACCCTTTTTTTTTTGTTTTTTATTAATTTATTAAATTAATAGGTATTATTAAGTTATGGGGGACTTGTAAAAAAAAACTGGGTTGGGACCTAGTTCCGTACTGGTGCCGATTTTGAAATGGGGTGCGGAGGTGCGGGGGTGGGGAAAATACAGTTGGGGAAACCAAAACCCCAAAATTTGCGGAGGTGGGGAATGCGGAACCCCGTTTAAAAAGGTTACAGAGGTGCGGGGTGTGGAACCTAAAAAAAAGGGCAGTGCCCAGTTTTGCAAAAAAACAATGGTTTTGGGTACTACTACGCCCCCCACCCCTTTTTTTTTAACTAACGCTCGGCTAAAATTATTATTTATGTTTTGTGGTTTAATATTAGTTCACTTTTTATTTTTTTTTCTTATTTTTGGGTTAGATTTTGGAAAAATATTCGCATTTTGCAAAAAACTACGGGGGGAGGCGAATGCGAAATGCGAAATGAAAAAACATGCGAATACGCAAGGGGCCCCCCGACATAATACGTCACGATTTTTTTACATCGGTGCATTGTGGGGTAAGGCGGGGTCGCCGGGGTGGACCTACGAAGGGAAAACTACGGCGATGGAAGAATTTCGGTTATTTTGGCGAAATTGATTTTCCGGGTGAAATTTTTCAGTGTTTTTGTTCTGCTGACAACACTATAGAGAAACCTGAGGTAATGGCTGAGTGAGAGGTTTTTAAACCAAGAAAACAGAGTCAAAACAGAGCCTGTCAAAAGGTAAGAAAATGGTAGGTACGTATGTTCCCTACCACTTGCTTATTTTAATGAGACTCTGCTGATTTTTTCCTGGTTTTGAACCCTTTTTGCAACAACCATCCCCTCGGGTCTCTCAGTTGTCAGCGGCACGGAAATATAGCCCCTGGAATATCAATTTCCCCCCAAAACAACTGAAATTTTTCACGCGTAGTTATCTTTCTTTGTAGGGTACCTAAAATTTTCAGGTTATGATATTTTAAAAATCCCTTATTAAATTGGGTTTCCTTTGTTGTCTTTCCTCAAAATTAGTGGTACATCAGTTTAAGTGTTACTTGACGAGCCAATGAATCCCTTTTGAGTTGTCCCAAAATCCCCAAACCCTTTGCTTTATTTTCTTATTGCCCCTTTCATAAACAAGCGCAAAACCACTGTACTTTACCACCCTTTGCCTCATGATATACGACTTGTTCCGATATTTTTCTCCCTACACTATCGGGAAAACTCGTAACGGTAAGGCTAGGTTAGATTTGCTTGATTTATCTCATTACTCCACCCCAAAAACAATTTGATAACCACGGTGACTTTCCATTTTCCCTCAGGGTACCGGGTACTTGTCTACCCAATGCTCGTCCCTACAAAAAGGGGGAAAATCCCCGACGGTAAGGGTTAGGTTAGGGGTAAAAGGACGAGATTGCGGGGGGTCGTTTTCAGAGACACAACTTTTTTTTTTCCCCCTAAATAGGTGCTTTTTTTAATGGAGATATTTTTTTTTTTGCGAAACCCCTTTTAAAAAAACTTTCCATTAAAACAAGCCCCTTTTGTAGGCCAAGAAAAAACATTGTCTCTAAAAAACGACCCGCAACTCTCCCTTATTACCCCAAATTTAAACCCGCGGCGAGTTTTCCCCGTTTTAGTAGGGACGAGCTTTTTGGGTGACAGAGAAACCGGGTACCAGAGGCAGGATGGGTAATGTCCCCGTGGTTATGCAACTTGTTTGTGGTGGGGGAATGAGAAAAAAAAGCAAAATCTAACCTAGCCAACCTCGGCGATTTTTTCCCGATTGTGTGGGGAGAAAAATCGGTAGACGACGTACCAGGTAACCTGGGGCAAGGTGGGTAATGTCACGGGGTTTATGAACGTTTATGGGGGATAATAAATAATCAAAACAAAGGTTTTGGGGATGTTGGTATAGCAAAAGTATTTTTGGTCGTCAAGTAAACTTAAAAACCTGATGTACCCCTACTTAAGAGGGAAAAACAAAAAAAGGAACCAATTAAAAGGTATTTTAAAAATATAACCCGAATATTAGGTACAACCTACAAAGAGAAACAACTACGACGAGAAAAAAATTTTTAAATTGTTTTTGGGGGAAATTGAATTTCCGGGCTATATTTGTGCTCGCTGACAAATAGAGAAGGCCTGAGGTGATGGTTTTATGGCAAAGGCTTCTAAACCAGGAAACAGTCACGCAGAGTTCCCTTTAAAAATTAAGCAAAAGGGGAGGGGCACATTCTACCACCAGTTTCCCTTTTTACGGGCTCTGTTTTTACTCTGTTTTCTTGGTTTAAAAGCCCCTGCACATCAACATTTCCCCGGGGTTTTTCTATAGTGTTTTCAGCGAGAAAAGGCATGTAAAAGACCGGAATATCAAATTTTGCGCAAAAAAAACTCGAAAATTTTCCATCCCGTGTTTTTTCCCCTTTGGGTCCACCGCGGCGACCCGCCCTTTTCCCCAAATGCACCCGGGAAACAAACCTGACGTAGTTAGGGTAGGGTCCATTTCGAATGCGAATGCCCAATTGGCCATCACTTTAAAATTTTTATATATATATATATATAATATATTATTAAAATTAATAATAATTATATAAAATATATATATAAAAAATATAAGCGAAGTGGTCTGCTGTCTTCTGTCCCCGATGGTGCCCCCCCCCGTGCCGGAATCCCATCAATGTCACCGTTTTTTAACCAGCTGACCAGGGAAAGGTTTTTTAAACCCCCTTATGAGATATCCAAAAAATTTTTTTCTTCTTTTTTTAAGCAGATTAGCGGAAAATTTTGAAAAAAAAAAGTGGGTTTTCGGAATGAGGAAAACCTTTATGTAGGGGACGGGGAATGGGTGAATAAGGGGGGGTGGGGTAATGGGGTGGGGTGAGGTGAGTGAAAAGGGGGGGGGGAGGGTGGGGGGGATGGGTGGTGGGTGAGGAAAAGATGGGGGGGGGAGGGGGAATGGTGGTGAATGGTGTGTGGTGATGGGGTAAAGGGTGAGGAATGGGGGGGGGTGATGGGTAAAGGGGAGTGAATGGGGGGGGAAAAAATTTCATTTTTTACATCCATGTTTCAGGAAAGTTAGAAGGGGCTATCAGGTTGGGTTTTTTGGGGGCCAAAGGGCCCCCCAAACACAGAGGTGGGCCCAAGGCCAAATAATAGCCCCAGGGTGAGTGAATGGGTGGGGGGGGGGTGGGTAATGGGGTGAGTGAAGGGTTGGGGGGGGATGTGAATGGGTTTGGGGTTAATACAACATTTCTACATCCCCTGTTTTGGAAAGCTAAAGGGGCTATTGGAGGGGTTTGGGTTTGGTGGGGCCCAGGGCCCACCAAAGCCCTCCGCAGGGGGCTAGCCAAAAAGGCCGCCCGGAGGGGCTTGCGGCTAAAAATATAAAGATATATATATAATATTTAAAGTTATATATATTATATATTATATATATATATATATTTTATATATAATATAATATATATATATATTATTTTTATATATATATATATATATATTATATAAATATTAAAATATATAAACGAAAAAGGGGTCTGGTGTTGGGGCTGTGTATCTGTTGTCGGTGTGTGTCCGCGAAGGGGCCGCCCCAGTGCCCCCCAAACCCTTTCAGTGGCACAGTTTTGGAAACCGGGGGCGACCAGGGGCACATTTTTAAACCCACTTATGAGAGATCCATCACTTTTTTTTTTTTTTGAGAGCCTTAGCGAGAAATTTCGAAAAAAAAAAAAATTGGTTGCGATAATTTAGGGAAACCCTTGGGGTTTTAGGGGGATGGGTAAAGGGGAGGAAGGGTGGGGTGATGGGGAAGGGTGTGGGGGGTGATGGGTGAGTGAATGGGTGGGGGGTATGGGGTTGGGGGGGATGGGGAGGGTGAGGGAATAGGTGGGGGTGATGGGTAATGGGTGAGGGAATGGGTTGTGGTGAGGGTAATGGGGAGTGAAAGGGTGGGGGTGATGGGGAAGGGTGAGTGAATGGGTGGGGGGATACATACATTTCTCATCCATGATTTTAGGAAAAATTATAAGGGGGTATCTGGAGAGTCTTATTTTTTTTCTTCTCTCCCCTTCTCTCTCTCTCTTTTCTCTCCCCTTTTCTCTCTCTCCTCTCTCTCTCTCTTTCTCTCTCTCTCTCCTCCTCTCTCTCTCTAAATTTTCTCTCTTCTCTCTATCTTTTTCTCTCTCCCTCCTCCCCTCTCTCTCTTTTCTTTTCTCTCTTCTCTTGGTAGGGAAAGGGCCCACCAATGCCCTCGCGGGCTAGCCAAAAAGTCCGCCCGGAGGGCGGCTTTGGGGGCTAGTCTATAATAAATAAGCGAAAGTGGTCTGTGTGGTGTGGTCCGGATAGGTGCAGCCCCCAGTGCCCCCAAACCCATTATGGGACATTTTTTGGGAAAGGCGACCCGGGGAAATTTTAAGCCCATAAAGGGGTGACCCTACTTTTTTTTTTAGCTATTAGCGGAAAATGTGAAAAAAAAAAAGTGGGTTGCGAGAATTGAGGAAACCTTGATGTAGGGTAATGGATGAGTGAATGGGTGGGGTGTGGGGTGATGGGTGAGTGAATGGGTGAAAGGTGATGGGTGATGGGTGAGTGAATAGGTGGGGGGGTGATGGGTAATGGGTGAGTGAAGGTGTGTGGTGATGGGTAATGGGTGAGTGAATGGGTGGGGGGTGATGGGTAATGGGTGAGTGAATGGGTGGGGGGAGATGGGTAATGGGTGAGTGAATGGGTTGGGGGTGATGGGAATGGGTTGGCGTTAATACATACATTTCTACATCCATGATTTCAGGAAAGCTAGAATGGGCTATTTGGAGAGTCTGTGTTTGGTGGGCCGAAGGCCCACCAATAGCCCTCCGCAGGAGCTAGCCAAAAAGTCCGCCCGGAGGGCGGCTTTGCGGCTAGTATATATATATTTGTAATATATAAATATTCATATATATATATATATATATATATATATATATAGAGAGAGAGAGAGAGAGAGAGAGGAGAGAGAGAGAGAGAGAGAGAGAGAGAGAGAGAGAGAGAGAGAGGAGACAGAGAGAGAGAGAGAGAGAGAGGAGAGAGAGAGAGAGAGAGAGGAGAGAGACAGAAGGGAGAGAGAGAGAGAGAGAGAGAGAGAGAGAAGAAAAAAATAATTTAAATGAACGAGACGAAATTAAAGAGGAGAACAGAGACGATGAAAGTGTAACAACATTTTTGTTACACTTCAGGAGGAGAGCGAATACAAATTAATGTAAAAGATCAAACCGCAAGAGCCTTACTGGAACAAACGGTGCTGCCTATGTGACTACTTTCTAACACTTTAGTTTCTACGAGTTAGAGACAAGATAATATGGAAGTTAAAAGTCCCTCCCAATCCTCCACCACCACCACTTCACTTGACTGAGGCCGACAAGAAAGCAGTAAAGAAAAAACACCATGCAGTATTTAAAATTTGCCATGGAATACTATATAAAACGTTGAAGCTCAGCTAAGGACAAGGAAGAAGACGAGGAGGAGGAGGAGGAGGAGGAGGAGGAGGAAGAGGAGGAGGAGGAAGAGGAGGAGGATGAGAAACAAACGGTGCTGAACACATCAATATAAGGGCAAGTGAGAGTTTATGGGCAAGAGGAAAGGAAGGCGTCGGTGATGCACGAGTATGAGACCCAAGAGGGAAATGAAGGAAATGAAAAAGTGTGGGTGTAGCGAGTGATGTATCCTTCTCATACAGCCGTGGAACACCTAGCTTTGCAGGTGTTGTGGCTGACACTGTTGTGTAGCTGTGAATTGTGTAGCTGTGTTGTGATGTTGTGAATGTCTTGTGGCCAATATTTATTACTCCTCTCGTAAATATTTTCTCCTGGAGACCTAATCCTTTTCCATTGAATTATATTATTATATTTTATTTTACTAAATTCAATCAACCATTGCGGGCATACGCTGGGGGTCGCGTCATCGCGTCGCCCACCCTACGACGCCACTCCGGGGGTCACCACGCGCGAGTCCCATGCAGGCTCCTTTCCCATACCAAGCAGCTCTCGACAAGAAACATCAACTTGCCCCAGCCACGAGCCTTGTGGGCGCCCCCTTGGCTTCCTCCACGCCGGATTGTCTCTTACAGATACAACCCGATGGGAAGGATCGGTTTCAGGGTAGCGTGCCACATGCCCATATAGCCGAAGTATGCGCTGACGGACTATGCAGGTAATAGGCCTCGATTCAGTTTCACGGTGCAATCGCTGATTTGACACGTATTCATCCATGCGATACCCATGATTCTGCGAAGACACTTATTACCAAAGGCATCGATTCGTTTCTTCAAGTCGCTATTTAGTGTCCATGTCTCACAACCATACAGTAAGACAGGAATCCACAAGCGACTTGAAGATCCGGATTTTGTCCTCCTGCCACAGGTACTGACAACGCCAAATACCCCTGCTGAGTGAGTCCATAACACCGTGGGCTATGCCAATCCACCGTAAGACTTCTTGACGAGACCTGCCGTCATTATGGACTGCGCTACCAAGGTATGTAAAACTTTCCAAGATCTCAATGTCCTCGCCGCACGCATGAACAGACTGTACTGTTTCATCTAGTAAGCCTCCAAATACCTGGACCTTGGTCTTAAGCCAGGAGACCTCAAGTCCCAAAGGCTTTGCCTCCTCGTGCAGCGCCTAGAGAGCCATCCCGAGGACCTCCAGCGACTCAGCAAAGATTACTGCATCATCGGCAAAAACAAGATCAGTGATCTTGGTGTTGCCGAGGGATGCTTTACAATTACTTTGATCTACAACTATGCCCAATACCCAGTCCATACAATTGTTGAAAAGTGATGGGGCAAGGACGCACCCTTGCCTCACTCCTGTATTAACAGGAAAGAAGCTGGATACACCTCCACCACACTTCACAGCACTCTCAGTCTCAGAGTACAGAATTACTAAATTACCATTCAATAAATATATCAAATATCAATATCTCTCTCTCTCTCTCTCTCTCTCTCTCTCTCTCTCTCTCTCTCTCTCTCTCTCTCTCTCTCTCTCTCTCTATCTCTCTCTCTATCTCTCTATCTATCTATCTATCTATCTATCTATCTATCTATCTATCTATCTATCTATCTATCTATCTATCTATCTATCTATCTATCTATCTATCTATCTAGCTAGCTAGCTAGCTAGCTAGCTAGTCGCTAAAACACTAAACACTAAACACTAAAGTCGCCAGGACAACGTTTCTTTTTTATTTACAGACGTCTGGTGGCGTTAATATTTATATTTCTGCATACATGATTTCAGGAAAA
>JACEEZ010007196.1:35000-57500 GCA_016584305.1 Chionoecetes opilio
ATTACATGTATAATTTCCTCATATTTGTCCAAAATTTATACTCCTACATATTTCATATTAACCTCAAACAAACAAACGAAACACATCTACTAGGGTGACACATCCCTTACGTATATAATTCAATACATCATATATATAACTGCACAGATAGCCTACTTTATCCCTTGTACCCATAAAATTATCCATACTGGAGAAGTCTAGCATGACATAGTTGCTTCTACATTGGCTGGAGAGTGGACACTGCAACAACACATGGGACTCATCCTGCACTGCATTTTCTACACATGAACACAGTCGTAGTTCTTTCGGTATTCCATTTCTCCTGCCTGTTTCTATTCTAAGATTATGGGACATCGTACGTAGCCTCGTAAATGCTTGGCGTTTATAATCCGGGTAAAATCCCTATTTACATACACTGAATGTACAGAGAGTCCGGCTTTGATTTGTTCTGTATGTGACATATTTGGAGGCAGTCTGGGGTTTCTCCTGAATCCGTCTAGCCACCCTGTCAAGTGGGTTTACAATACTCTCATACCTTAGTGCCTGTGTCAAGAATCGTATCCGAGAATCTGAGAAAAGAGGAGAGAGGAGAGAGAGAGAGAGAGGAGAGAGAGAAGAGAGGAAGAGAGATGAGAGAGAGAGAGATGAGAGAGAGAGAGAGAGAGAGAGAGAGAGAGAGAGAGTAATTCACCCACGGTCTCGAATACATGGTAGCTACACGATCGGCAGCTATTACCCTTCTGGAAAGAGCATAGAGCCCATAAAGACCGACTTTTTGGTAAATCTTGGTCCTCAAGTTCACAATTTTACTTGCTAAATGCTTGCTGCACAGGCTGCTTTGTACAAACCCAAGGGATGCAGTCCGTCGTCCAACACCAATGAATCAGGATTGACTGAAACATAGTAAATACCTCTACTCATGAAAAAAAAGTGAAGACGTGGCTGAAGGATCGTCACTCGCACACGAAAAAAAACAGCTTTGATGGCTTTCCGCTTGCTCTATTTTCCCCCACATTGGTAACGAAGTGTGTCGCGTGTTAAGCGCCCTATAGGCAAAGTTTGTACCTACAGGCATTAACTTTTCTCTGCCTATTTCCTCTTCGTGTGCTCCCCTACTCATTATGGGGAATTAATCATACAGTTCCTCTCTTGTTTGTATCGTTCTAATGGACTGACCTAGGTAGATTATGGTTGTCAAGTGTACCCTCTGGCAATATCTCTCCGTCTGTTGATTATAGATATTATAGTATCTGTATATTATAGATCTCATCCACCATGCTGGAGTCTGACCGGGAAAAGTTGCTTTGCAATGAACCATTCTCTGTGTAGCCCAGGGAGGCTGCATGGACCTTCAGCACACACACACTCCGTAGGTAGTGTATTCCGTACTTTGTAGGGTACTCGTGTAAGGGGACTCAGTAGTGTATGTGGTAGCACGCTCGGTTCACAACTGAGAAGTTCCGGGTTCCATCCCTGGGCGGCATATTCCTGTTTTCTGGAAGAGTATGTGGCGTTTACTCTTGAACACGTCAGGCTAGGTTACGTTACATAGGTTACGGATAGGGTAGGTTACTAGGTTAGGTTTACATATTCTTATAATAGTAACTTTGTGTGGGAACCACAATGAGGGTATTTTCGAGAAAATCCTATGGTTAGTTTCGGATCTACTACAGTCAAGCGTCTTCACTCGGGAACCACATACTCGCATAGAGAATGGGAATATGCCCCCGGGCGGAGCGAAGAGAGATGGGCGGTCTTCTTAAAACCCGAGCCCCTGTCCACCCAGCAGTGAATGGGTACAGGGTGTTAGCCGGGGGCTTATGACCCGCCTCCTAGGGTGGTGGCTTCGGCCAACACTAAGCACTATAAGGATGAATGATAAAATGTAGATATGTAGACGGGGCCATACAAATGTAGCTCAGACCCTGTACAAATACAATTAGATAAATACAACTAGATGAATACACCACACACACATACACACACATACACACACACACCATCACGATGCTCAAGTGGATAGAGCGTTGGCCTGCCATGCTTTGGTTAGACGGTTCGAATTCTCGCTCGCTTACAGGGATTTTTCACTGACAAATTCGGACGGTTACTGTCCCCTATGAGTAAGGGTATGGATGTGTGTGTGTGTGTATTCATCTTGTTGTATTTTTACTTTAATCTCATTACCCTAAGATTGGTAATAATGAGCTCCAAGCTCACTCCGTAAGGGTGAAACTGGCGATCGCGAGTTTGAATCGCATGGACAAGACCATGGGTGAATGACATACACACCGTCCGCCCGCTGGTCCACTGGATATGAGCGCGGCGGGCCATTCTGTGATTTGCCGGTTCGAATCCCCGTTCGCTCCCGGGAATTTTTCACAGACAAATGCGGGTAGTTACTTTCCCCCTTGAGCAAGGGGATGGGGTGTGTGTAGTGTGTGAGGTTCCAGCATTACCCTAACATCGTTCCTATGAGTTCCAGCTCTTTCTTGGAGGATAAAATTGGCGATCGCGATTCCAGCTCGCGTGGACAAGACCGTAGATGGTAACGCACGCGCGCGCGCACACACACACACACACACACAACACACACACACACAGATCGGTCAGTACGAGCTCCAATATCTCTCCGATAGGATAAAACTGCTTGGCAAGACCCTGGGTGAATTACACATACACGCTTCCATGGTCTTATGGAATCATCTCCGTCCAGCGTTTAATCGAATGCAAGTTCAAGCCCCTAAAGTCTTTTTTTGGTGAAAGAGCAGGCATTTACTGTCCCATTTATAACCCATCCCCCTTGAGCAAGGGGATGGGTTGTGTGGTGTGTGAGGTCCCAGCTTTACCCAAAGATCGGCCTCTATGAGCTCTAAGTTCTTTCTGGAAGGGTAATAGCTGGAAATCACGTATCCAGCACGTAATCAGGCCCTGCAGGTGGGTGAATCACACACACACACACTTACACACACAAAAAAATAACACAAATAACGGCCCCCGTCCCACACACACGCACATACTAACCCCCCCGTCCCACACACACGCACATACTAACCCCCCCCAACACACAGACATTCTGATCGCGTGGTATAGGGATCAAGTTTAGTGTGTCACTTGATGTGTACAGGTTCTCGCCCCGTTCATGGCTCGATATATTTATCTGGAAACGCGGGCATTCACTGTCACCCTGAAGAAAGGGATGGTGTGTGTGGTGTGTGAGGTCATAGCTTTACCCAAAGATCGGTCTCTATGAGCTCTGCGTTCTTTCCGGAAGGGCAACACTGCTTTACTGCTTTATTGAAGGTTTGAGCGGCTGCATGTAATGTGCTTGTACAAAGGCAGACTGATAAGACTGCCTTGAATAGTGTGCGTACTTGGAGGGCAGTTATAATAGCAGGAGATTAGCACTCCCTATGCAACACACAAGTAGATTTAAAAATTCTTTTATTCCAAAGAGTATAAAACTGTACAACTATATAGCATCCCAGTAACTTAGGTCTGTAAATAGTTATATCACTGTGGTGCGTGCATATAGGTGGTGACAGGTATCTGGTATTAGGAATGATACTCTGTAAATAGTATGATTAATATACTTAATTTTGTATCGTAAAATTGTTATTTTCACTTTACGGGTGAGCTTTATGCCAAAACGAATTTCATGTTGTATGTATTCAATGTGACAATAAAGTTATCTTATCTTATCTTATCTTATCTTATAATGTTGTAACTAATACGTTTATGATAGTTGCAATGTCTGTGTCTGTCTGTGTCATCCTTGGAATCCATCCTGCGGATACCCATGAATGATAGTTTCGTTATGTTTCGTAAGGGATGTTGAGGAATTCGTGGGCGACTTCATAGTCTTGGGTGCCTTCACTACTTTCGTCTCCCAGGACTGGATGGGAGATGATTGGTGCTCTCAGCAGGGAACGATTTTATAGTACTTTCTATCTTGCATTGTATATTACAGTAATTTCTATTTTGAATTGCATTTTTTAAACATTTTCAATTACTTTTGTTGTATCGGATGTTTGCTGCATCTGTTGTCAGTTTTTGCTGCAACTTTGTCTCTTTTTTATATGTATTACAGTGCATGGAGATCCAAAACTTCTTTGTTTTTTGGCGTCAGTACTAATAATCACGCCGTCAGCTAAAGACACAAATTTAATTCAATGAATCAATTAGACACAGATAATATTGTGACAGTGAATCAGTCATTCAATCAGCCGCTGAACTATTTAATCAATCAATTAGTAAGTTACAAAGTCAGGTAAGTATTCAGTCAACTATTAATTTCATTACACAGTTTGTCGATGAAGCTCATCATAAAAAAAAAATCTGCCTGTTTGTGAATACGCCACCATTAAATTTGTTTAGAAAACTGGGATACATTTCTTTATTAGGCTTTGCATACATACACTTTTCTTGGCTTAATTTTCAAGTGTAATGCGTTGTTGTAATATTTATAATATAAATAAATCAGAATCCAGTATTTATTTTCTAAAATATTATAGACATTTTTCTTTACAAATATGTATTGTTACTTGATTACTCGATTGCAAGTCACAACTATTTCACTTCGATGTATGCCGCAGCGATAACTTAGTTAGTCCCGTTCATCTGAGGTCACCACTTTACGCACTTCAACTCAGCCTTGATGAGGGAGATTTTGGCCTTAAGTGAAGTAGCATTGTTTATCCGTGCAGTGAGATTGGAGTTTTATTGTTGTCGGGGAAGACATAAATGAGGGAGAGAGAGAGCGTTTTAAGCACAGTATATAGCGGGACGTGTTGGGCTGGCTGGATAAGGTGGGACGCCCTAGCATGCAGAACTAGAGGTGTTTTCATCGATCCAGTTAGTTAATTTAGTTATGTCGGTGAATAAATCGATTGTATCCGTGTTGTCACAACTGAAGGCGGAACTGAGGACGCCTATAACCACCCAGCGGCTGTTGCACGCCTGCACCGCCATGGGGCTGCACGCCTGCACCGCCATGGGGCTGCACGCCTGCACCGCCATGGGGCTGCACGCCTGCACCGCCATGGGGCTGCACGCCTGCACCGCCATGGGGCTGCACGCCTGCACCGCCATGGGGCTGCACGCCTGCACCGCCATGGGGCTGCACGCCTGCACCGCCATGGGGCTGCCGCCGTGGTCCGGCAGGCACAGGATGGGTCAGAGAGAGGAATAACCTACGATGAAACAGGATTTGATTATTGCCTTGTGACCTGATATGAAGCTCGCCATGGTCGGGGAACATGATAAATAAACGAACACAGCAGACAATACACATGTACAGCCAATCCTTGGTAATTTAATGTTCTATATATATGTTTTTATCTTTCTTATGGAAGTAATAACTTTTTTGGAAATGTAATGTTTGCCTGATATTTTTATGTACATGGTACAAGCTTACCGCACAGGGACCTTCACCATTACTGATAGGCCTTGTACAAATTAATTAATTTATGTAGGACTGTCGATCTTGGATGTTGACGCGAAGCTCCTGAAGCGTATACTGGCGCGCTTACCTGAACTATTATTATTTATATAGAGGATGACGGAGAACAATTAGTTCTTTAGACGCAAAACATTAACGGTCGATACGAGAGTAAAAGAGCAATTACTCATTTTTATAGGACATAACACACAATATTCTTGAGATAGCAAACACACAAAGATTTTAGATTTATACATTCATTTAGCCAAACAGTTATACATGTAATAAAACATAATACATAATTATATAATATTGGCTGAGCCTGTTGAGAGTAAACTCTCTCAAAAGGCTCATATATATATATATATATTATATATATATATATATTATAATATATATATATATATATATATATATATATATATATATTATATATATATACACACTTGAAGATATTTAATTAATTAAACACATGCAAATACACATACGAGCAAGTACGCACACATACACATATGAGTAAATACGCACACATACACATACACATATGAGCAAATACGCACACATATATATACACATGCTCATACGAGCAAATACGCTCTCTCTCTCCAAAAGAGAGAAAACCTTTTTATCCTTTTTCCAAAGGAAAAAAAAACCACCCAGTGAACAAGAAAACGTGAATTCAGATGAAACCAAAGCAAATGATTAGACAAACCGATAAGTGAGAAAGGTTGGATGAAAATGTGTAACTTGCCTTGAGTCTTCGTTTGGCCGGAGCCTGTCACGATTCCCGTATCAAGAAAGGGTACTTCGTTAACAGATGGAAGACACACTGTTCCTACACCTCCACTACCATCACTAAGAAGATCACGAGTCTTCACAAGGGTTATGTTATTACGCTGCGAGAAAAATAAGGGATTGTGTTGGGAGCTTTCATAGAGACAGGGTAGCTATTATCGTTCCCCTCCCCTCTTGCTGATGCTAGAGGTAGATATAACAAAGAGAGGCTTCGTTGACAGTGCATGGGGTGGAAGTTTGGTACAACACACACACACACACACACACACACACTCTCTCTCTCTCTCTCTCTCTCTCTCTCTCTCTCTCTCTCTCTCTCTCTCTCTCTCTCTCATCTCCTCACAAGATTATTGGATCTGAAGCGTGGGTGAATGCCGATCATGATTGACTTTATGTTCCTCAGGTTGGCCCTTACCGAGCTGCCATACCTAATCGTTACGTTAGTCGTTAGTTACACCGCGTTACTGTGGAGAGAGAGAGAGAGAGAGAGAGAGAGAGAGAGAGAGAGAGAGAGAGAGAGAGAGAGAGAGAGAGAGAGAGAGAGAGAGAGAGAGAGAGAGAGAGAGAGAGAGAGAAAAGAGAGAGAGAGGAGAGAGGGAGAGAGAGAGAGAGAGAGAGAAAATATAGACATCTGGCAAAAAGTCTATAATGGTTGTGCACATTCTTAGCATTCTATAAAGCACTGGCTAAGCTCTCTGGATATTGACTTAAAAAAAAGGAATGTGTCGAATCCTATCATAAGAACTACAGTTTCATCGCATAATGTTTTTCCTACAAAACTTAATGGGAAATTACAACACAATTGAATCCATTGACTTATGATGGTTCATTGACTTATGATGGTTCATTGACTTATGATGGTTCAACCAAAGACTATTGTATACTGGACTTGCTACTCAGTTTGGGCCAGAGGGGGATTGGGTACCGTAAACCAGCCCGGGACAGACACCTACCGGCCCTATCTGGCAAACTTCAGTCATGAAAAAAGTGTAGTACCCCAGAATAAAAAAATATTACATTGATTCCATCTCAACTAAATAAAAAGAATGTTGAATAAACGGTATTCAAACAAAAAAATATATCATATATACCACACTTGTATATTTGTTTCCATAGTTCTTGCATGAAAGTGCGTTTTCACAGTCTGAAAAGCTATTGAAGCAATGCTGGAGTTGGAACACAGAAGGGCTGGGGGCGCGGCGTGATGTTTATTGGAGACTTAACCTCTAATTACAGAGAGCTGACAGGACGACTGGTCACTGCCTCGCCGGAGTCACAACTGCCCGCCTCGGGTGACGCTGAGATGTGGCGGGAAGATGAGGGTTGCCACACACCCCCACACTCCCCCCCCCAATTACACAAATAGCTCACCGTGGGCGGTGTAATGAAAAAACAGAAACATTTGAAAACGAGTGAACCGAGGGATACAAACAAATTGTGTGATATGTGTGGCACTCAGTGTGTTGCCTGAGGGGTGGCGTTATCTAACACGTAGTCTAGCAGGTGGCGTGGTGCCTGTCTGTGGCGTTGAGGCCTTCCTTGGCTGGGCGGGGTGGCGCCAGGCATCGCTGTTGTCCCGTCGTCGTGCGCCTGAACGCACGTGAGAGGGCGCAAGTGGCGCAGGTTCCTGATGGTGGTGCGCCCGCTGCCGTCCAGCCGCACCAAGTACTGCCTGGGTGCCGTAGTCTCCAGGACAGTGCCTGCGCGATCCCAGCGCTCACTGCCGGGGTTTAGGATGCGGGTCCGTAGGCCGGGCGTGAGGGGCTCGAGGTTGTGGGCTGTTTGGTCATGCCGGGAAGCTGCACTGTCCCCAGAGCGGGCCATGGCCCGTTCGCGCTCCCGCAGCAGCCACGCCCATCGCTCGCTCACCTCATAGAGCGACGTGTCCACAGGTATGGCGCAGCTGACGTCCTGTGATCAGCTGGGCTGGGGAGGCTTCGGAGCCCTGCGGGTGGGTGTTGAGGTACTACATGATGGCCCATGCAGCGGCGTCGGTGTCCAGGGAGCCGTTCCGGCCAGTGTTGCCGCGTAGCAACCTCTTGGCACACTTGACTGCCGCCTCTGCGCGGCCGTTATACTGGGGGTAATGTGCTGATGAGCCCCTCAGCCGCACACGCCAGGTGTCGAGGAAGCCCCTGGATGCCTGGCTGGTGAGGTTCGTTCCCCCATCGCACGACAGCTCCTCTGGGATGCCGAAGCGCTTGAACCATCGTCGGAACACCGTGATGAGGCGTGCACTGGTGGCGTCGCCTGACAGGTGCTCCACTTCGAGCCATCCCGAGAGCCTGTCAGCGACGGCGATATAGGTGTAGCCGTCCAGTTGAAATAAATCAGCCACCACTTGCTGGAATGGGTACTGCGGGGGCGGGGTGGGCAAGAGGGTTTCTGCGGGGCTGGAGGGGGCGTGCGTATCGCATACCGCACATTGGCGCCTCTTCTGCTCCACCTCCGCGTCAATCCCTGGCCAGTAGACTGACTGCCTCGCCCTGCGTAGCATTGAGTCCCTGCCTGCCCTGGTGCCCTGCATGAAGGTTCGCGAGGAATGCACGCCTCAGGGCCGCAGGTATGACCAGCCGCGGGTGTTTCTCGTCACAGGTGTAAAGGACGATGTTCCCTTGGCAGGAGAGGTGGCGCCGCATCTTGAAGTACTGGCGGAGGGCGAGCGGCTCCCAGTCCTTTCGTTCAGCCCAGCCGTCATTGGCTACGCATTCCCGCAAGAGCCGGTACTCCTCGTCCCGTGTAGCCTCTTCCTCCACTTGATGAAGGTCCACAACATGCCCCACCTCGTCCTCGGCTGCCGCGGCCGTGGCTGCGGTCATGGCTGCGCATACCAGCTCTTCATCGTCTTCGTCCGATCCTTCTGGCCCACCTGACAGGATCGGGTAGCGCGACAAGGCGTCTGCCGCGCAGTTGGTGTCGCCCTTCAGGTACTTGATGCGGAAGGTGAACATTAGCGTCTTCTCTTTTAGGTTGAGGATCCGGGGGTTGGCTATGTCCTTTAGTTCCTTGTCTCCGAAAATCCTTGTAAGGGCCTTGTGGTCTGTGACGAGCGTGAGGTTTTTGCAGCCAAGGAGGAAGAGGCGTGCCTTCTTTAGGCACCAGGCGATGGCAAGCGCTTCCCCCTCGAGGGTACTGTAGTTCCTCTCGGCCGCTGTGAGATGTCGGCTGCCACAGAGCACAAGTTTCCACCCACCAGGGCAGCATAGCGGCGACTTCTCCGAGACACACTCGCAGTACTGCTGCAGGACAAGGAAGCCAATACCCTGGCGACTGTAGTCAGTGAGGACTGCTGTAGGGCGCGACACATCATAGAAGCGCAGTCCCTCGGCCACCAATCGCCCAATAGTGTCTTTGGCGGAGGTGAAGAGCGCCTCCAACTGCTTGTCCCAGTACACTGCCTTCCCACCCGGTTTCTTGAGTAGCTCCCTGAAGGGCTCCATGACAGGGGCGACCGCCAGGAAGGGCGCGACCTGGTTGACGAGGCCGAACCATGACCGCACGTCAGTCAGGGTGGGCTGGGCGGGCATCTTGAAGTCGGTTATGCTATTGACGAGGTCGCGGCTTGGCTAATACCCTTCCCAGCCCAGGAGGTAGCCGGCAAAGGTGACGCTCCTCCTGCAGAAGCGGAACTTGTCAGGTCGCAGGGTGACACCGTTCTCCATGCACCTCTGGAGAAAATTGTATGTGTGCCAGAAGGCGTCGCTGACGCTGCTGTCGTGGAGTAGTGTGTCGTCCACGCACTTGAGCTTCCTGGGCACGTCGGTGATGGTGTCGTCAAAACGCTTTGTGAACGCGTCCTGCGAAGCGCAGTGGCCCATGGGACTGCGGCGGTACCGGTAGCGCCCCCAGGGGGTGATGAATGTTGTGAGCTTGCGGCTCTCCTCGTCGAGGGGGACCTGGTGGTAGCCCGAGTATGCGTCCGCTACGGTCTTAAATGTATGTTTGGGCACGCTAGAGACGAGATCGAAGGGCGGTCTGGTGTGGTGTGTCTCTCTGAGGCTCGCACGGTTAAGGCGCTGAAAGTCGACCGTGCGACGGGGCCTTCCGTCCTTTTTTGGCACTACCACCATTCTGGAGCACCATTAGGTGGGCTCGCCTGCGGGCACCGCCTCGATGATGCCCTTGTCAACATCATCGTCCAGCTGTCGTCGTCCCTCGTCAAAGAAGTGGAGCGGGACTGAGGCTGGGACGTGGACTGCGTGGGGGCATGTGTCGGGCCGTAGGTGGACGTGGTGAGGCGGACCGCTCATCTCTGGTAGCGGCGTGCGTCCCATGGCAAACACAGTGCGCCCGAAGTGCTCCAAGAACCATTTCTCGAGGCGATCGACGTTCTCCTCTACAAGTTCGTGAGGTGGCGATTCCGGGCGACGTGGGTCTTGTGGGATGTCTGATGGCTACGTAGCTCGAAGGTTGGTCACTCGCCTTTTCCGCGGCCTCAAAAATTTCACACACGCGAACTATTTCACTGAATGACTCGAGGCGTGGGAAGCAACGCAACACCCCCGCTTTCATGTTGCGATCACGTAGCCCCATCACTATTTTCTTGCTGAGCATGTACTCCTCTAAGGGGGGCTGGCACTCAGGGCACCTAAAGCCGCACTCATTCGCTTTGGCGCGGCACTGGGAGATATACGCACACACACTGTCACTCGATGCCTGTGCTAGAGAGAAGAATTCCGCCCACGCTCCGATGATACAGCGTGTACCGATCACCACGCTTCTCACAACGTCGATTGCCTCCGTGGTTGAGAGTTGCCTGAACACTTGCTTGCCCAGGCGCGCGTCGATGCGCTGTTGCACCTCTGTGTTACAAAGGAGGCGTACATAAGGTGCCGCTGTGGGTGCCGCCCAACCGCAGATTCTGCTGTAGTCCTCTACGCTGGTGGCCCATGCCTCAAACGTTGCCGGCGACATGCCCACGGTCGCTCCCCCTGGTCCTGGAGGAGGTGGTAGGCGATGCTGCCGGGTCGTTGGCCAGAGTTTCTGCTGAGTGGCTGGTGTGATGTCGGGGCTTGGTGTATAACGCGTGGCGTTGTGGTATGGCGGCAGGTTGGACCACGCGGCTGTTCCCACGCGCCCGCTACCTGCCGGAGGCGTCTCTACGCCGCCCATGCCTTCCTCCATGAGCCCCTGAAGATACTGCGCCATGCTGGGGTTGGAACACAGAAGGGCTGGGGGCGCGGCGTGATGTTTATTGGAGACTTAACCTCTAATTACAGAGAGGTGACAGGACGACTGGTTACTGCCTCGCCGGAATCACAACTGCCCGCCTCGGGTGACGCTGAGATGTGGCGGGAAGATGAGGGTTGCCACACCCCCCCACAAGCAATAAGTCTAGATTCACGCAATAAACCCAGTCATTCACGGACCATTTTACAAAACATTTCAATTCTAACCAGCAAACTGAACTGGACATCAACACAGCTGCTGATCATCCCGCCACACAATCTACTTGACTATAAACATGCACATTTCTCATAATTCCCATCAATATAATCACTCATTTTGAAATTTACTTTATGATAAGACATTGAGTCTTATCTTTAATTAGTTAGTTAGTATACTAGTTAGTTAGTTAGTTAGTTAGTATTAGTTAATTACTTGGCGATTTCAATGTTCACCACCAGCTTTGGCTATCATCTTCTTTCACTGACCGACTTGGTGAACAAGCCTACAATTTTGCTATCCTCCGAGACCTAGATCAGCTGGTGCAATATTCATAGAAAATGTCAAAATGTTCTGAATCAAACTCATCTCGTGACTTCTGGGATCTTTAACAATTTTTTCTTCTTCATCTTTCCCTCTTATGCTTCACCCAGATGGCTCCACAGTGTATCATCTATTTCTAAAGCTGAACTTTGTGCTCAAACCTTTGCCAAAAATTCCACTCTTGTTGATGAATTCCTCCTTCTTCTCCATCGTCTGACTATGTTATTAAAGTAATCGTCCAGACCCTTTTTTGTTTTGCCTTATTATGTTGAATGAACATTCAAAACACCTACTCCACCAAAAATAATTGATTTCCAGGCCTTATTTCCGTAAAAACACGACTTTTGTATAAAGCGCGCGAAAAAAACAACTTCCCTCCAACAGGGCTACGAATGTTATTGATGACTTCAGAGGAGGAACGCGCCAACGTAAACATCTGTCTGACACCTGTCGGCAAATGTTATGATGAGCGATTGTACTTCTGTGTCAGACAGTGAATCTGTCGCTGTGACAGATCTAGAGTACGATGCTCAATCTGAGACCGAAATAAATGACGCTGCTCGCGTATACTATGAGGAAAATGAAACTCAGGTTGTGATGAACGGATAGAGGCGGACGAACAGATGTTAGCGGCAACAACAACCCCTTACACACAACAACCTCGTACACACAACAACCCCCTTACACACAACAACCCCTTACACACAACAAACCCCTTATACACAACAACCCCTTACACACAACAACCCCTTACACACAACAACCCCTTACACACAACAACCCCTTACACACAACAACCCCTTACACACAACAACCCCTTACACACAACAACCCCTTACACTACAACCCCTTACACACAACAACCCCTTACACACAACAACCCCTTACACACACAACCCCTTACACACAACAACCCCTTACACACAGCAACCCCTTACACACAACAACCCCTTACACACAACAACCCCCTTACACACAACAATTGGTGATAGTGATGGTGGTGACACACAGCAACACAACAGCATCCGGTGAGTGAGTGAGTGAGTGTGTGTGTGAGTGTGTGTGGTGAGTGATTGTGTGTGTGTGTGTGTGTGTGTGTGTGTGTGTGTGTGTGTGTGTCCGACTCAGTGTGTGGTCTGTGTTCTTAGCTAGTATGTTGTGTGTGTGTGTGTGGTGAGTGTATCACTTCAAATCCTTGCAACTTTCAACTTCCCGTTCCAATCTGCCCTAGTCCGCCGCACTAATCTTTTCAACACATTTAACGTTGTCGTATCAGTCGGAAACGTGTGCAAACTTTTATCGAAAGGCACAGCTGTCTTGCTGCACCCATAAAGGATGCATGCATGTGGCATATCACACAAAAAATCTTTCAGAAACACCCAAAAATCTTCATGTACTATATTTATCTCTTGCGTTTATGTACTTCTGATCAGCGCGGGGAAAGGAGGCCTTCCTCCTGTTACGTCACCGAGCCGTGGCGCATCGTCTGCCAGTTGCCAGCAGCGTTTTCGAAGCTCGGGGAATTTACAGATTTTGATTGCGGATTATTAAAAAACGGCTGACTGGATGCAAAAAGTGACAACATATTGTTGATATACTCGATAATGGCTATACTCTAACTACATAAAATCAGGAATGATGAAATGGTATGGATGATTACTTTAAGATCCTTCATAATGACGTTTTCTTTGCCCTTTCTGGCTAGATCCTTGGATGGCTTAAGGTCGTGACGGAATCCTTCCTATTGTTCTAAAAATACTGTGCTTCTGTGCTTGCACCCTGCCTGGTCAAACTTTTCCGTCTTTGTCTATCTAATTCTCTCTTTCCTTCTTGCTGGAAGTTTCCTCACATTCAACCTGTTCCTAAGAAGGGTGACCGTTCAAATCCTTCTAACTACCATCCTATAGCTTGGATTTTCTGCCTTTCTAAAGTTTTTGATTATATACTTAATAAAAAGATTCTTAAGCATCTATCTGCTCACTATCTTCAATCTGATCGTCAGTACGGTTTCCGTAAAGGGCGATCAGCTGACGATCTTCTATAGCTTTCCTAAGTTACTTTTGGTCATTCCCCTTTAGGGGTTTTGGTGAAACTTGCTGTTGCCCTTGACATATCAAAAGCTTTTGATAAGTCTTACACAAATCCTAAATTTTTAAACTACCCTTATTCAGCTTATATCCTTCTCTCTGCACCTTCATCTTAAGTTTCCTTTCTAAGAATTATATAGCAGCTACTTTAGACTGTCATTGTTCTTCTACTAAGTCTATCAATAGTGGTGTTCCCCAGGGCTATGCCCTAGCACACACTCTCTTTCTAATATTCATTAATGATCTTCTAAGTCTAACTCAAAGCCCTATCCACTCCTACGCTGATGATTCTACCCTGCATTTTTCAACGTCATTCATTAGGCGTCCAACTCAACAGGAAATAAGTGACGCACGAAGAGATGCCACAGAGCGCCTAACTTCTGACCTTTTTATAATTTCTGATTGGGACAAAGCAAACCTAGCTTATTTTGTTCAATGCCTCAAAAACTCTATTTCTTCACCTATCTACTCGACATAACCTACCAGACAACTATCTCTTCTTCAAGGACACTCAACTTTCTTCTTCTGCTACAATGAACATTCTTGGACTATCCTTTACTAAAAATTTAAACTGGAAATCTCACATCTCATCTCTTGCTAAAACAGCTTCTAAGAAGTTAGGTATCCTCTTACGTCTGCGTCCATTTTGTTCTCCCTCCCAGTTGCTTGCTCTGTACAGGGGCCTTATCCGACCATGTATGGAGTATGTCTCAATTGTAAAAGTGGGGGGATCCACTCAGACAGCCTTCCTCAACAGGGTAGAATCAAAAGCTTTTCGTCTCATCAACTCCCCTTCTCTGACTGACTGTCTTGAATCTTTAAATAGTCGCCGCAATGATGCTTCTCTTGCTATCTTCTATCGTTTTTTTTCGTGCTCACTGCTCTTCTGAACTTGCTAACTGCATGCCTCCCCCCCTCCCGCGGCCTCGCAGCACAAAGCTTTCTACTCATTCTCATCCCTATTCTGTCCATCATCCAATGCAAGAGTTAACAAGTATCTTTACTCTTCCATGACCTTCACTGGTAAAGACTAGAACACTCTTTTTGTTTCTATTCTTCCACCTTCCTACGACAATTTTTTTTTTCAGAGAGGAGTAACACGTCACCTCCCGAAAAAAAGGCTCACCCTCATTTCTATATTCTCTTACAGTCTTCTTTATAGGATCTGGTAACTAACTGGGCTTTTTTTTGTCCTTGGTTACTCCTTTGTGCTGTAAAAAAAAACCTTTACACTGAGGTGTGTGGCCCGTGGTGTCATGAAACTAAAGTTTATTGTGGAGCAGGTGCCAACAGGAGGGTTTTGAGGTCAAGCTAGCTGTCCCAACGTCAACGATCTCCTATATATGCGTTAGCATTCATTGGAGTTATATTATTATACCTCCATGCTAGAAAAGCTGATCTTTCTTTCTCTCTCTCTTATAAATTGCTTCATAAAATGTTGTACCAAAGACTACTCTATACTGGACTTGCTACTCGTGCCCCGCGCCAACCCGCCCATGACCAGTGGAGGCCAGTTTTGCGATTCCTGCCATTTTAGAACATCACCCCTATTTCCCTTTCTAAGGTTTATCAGTATATATGATATACCGTTATCTTCGTAACTGTTTGTTTTATAATATTATCAAATAAAAAACAGTAAAATACACTAAAGAAATGCCATTATGAGAGAGTGAAGAAATATGCATGATCTCAATATATACACTTAAACTCTTCGCCATTTAATATTTTGCGAGAAAACATTTTAGATGCTAGCAATAGAAAGAAGCGGATTTTCATTAGCTTTCCATTGATATATTTCGTTTTCTGATAAATGAATTACCACCATACCTAAATTAGCGTTAACTAAAAAAATAACATCATCAATCGTATCGGCAAGTAGAAAAGTGTTCCATGAATACAGTAGACTATGGCATATCAGTATAAATGATACACTGTTATCTTTGTGAATGTTTGTTCTATAATATTATCAAATAAAAAACTGTAAAATACACTAAAGAAATTCCATTATGAGACTGAAGAAATATGCATGAACTTATATTCACTTAAACTCATCGCAATTTGATATTTTGCGTGAAGACTTTTTACATGCAACATATCAATAGAAGCGGAATTTAATTAGCTTTCCATTGCTATATTTCATTTTCTGATAAAGGAATTAGAACCATGCATAAATTAGCGTTAACTAAATAAATAACATCATCCATCGGGTAATTATCGCGATAGATGATGTTATTTTTTTAGTTAACGCTAATTTATGCATAGTTATGATTAATTTATCAGAAAACGAAATATATCAATGGAAAGCTAATGCAAATCCGCTTTTTTCTATCGCTAGCATCTAAAATGTTTTCGAACAAAATATTAAATGATGATGAGTTCAAGTGAATATTAAGTTCATGCATATTTCTTAACTCTCTCATAATGGCATTTCTTTATTGCATTTTACCGTTTTTTATTTGATAATATTATAGAACAAACATTTACGAAGATAACGGTATATCATATATACTGATAAACCATAGGAAGGGAAAAGGGAGTGATGTTCGAAAATGTCAGGAATCGCAAAACTGGCCTCCACTGGAAATAGCCCAAAATGAGTAGCAAGTCCAGTATAGAGTAGTCTTTGGTTGTACCTATGATTTCGTACCAAGAATATAATAATAATAATAATTTTATTCTCGCCCGGAGGCATACAGACAAAAACAAAGCAACAAGGACTAGCCAAGGAGTTAACTTAAGTACTAGAGTAAAAACAAAAACAAGAACATAGTATAGGCACATTAGGGGACATAATATCAACGTACATAGAATAAACATACATGGACACCTGTGCTACTCCACATTCTGCACAAACAGCAGACCCAGCCACCGCTGTTGTATAGGTTCACATACATAGGCCGAGCTCTGCCTGACAGAGGTGATGATGGAGTTCGTAGAGAGCTCCACCCTACTCCTTAAACTGAGCACGGAGTGTCGACGGATCACATCCAGATTGTTCAACCCGTTCCTAGCGAAAGCTAGGGACGAGCTGCACCACCTGGGCAGCCCCAGAAGCCTCTTAAGGATGTCATTGTGACAGACCTTAAGGCGGTTCAGAGTGGCCACCTTGTACCGCGACCACAGCGAGTTGCAGTATATAGAGTAGCAGTGACTCCTGAATAACTCTATCTTCACCTCTCTGCTACAGTAGGAGAATTTCCTCTGTAGAGTATTACCAGGCTATAATCCCGATAACCACTTGTTCGTCAAGCGTACTCGAGTCTGGCCCTCGGACCCCGG
The DNA here is from genome assembly GCA_016584305.1 of Chionoecetes opilio. NCBI lineage: Eukaryota > Metazoa > Arthropoda > Malacostraca > Decapoda > Majidae > Chionoecetes > Chionoecetes opilio. Next base: position 52,308 of record JACEEZ010007196.1, read on the forward strand.
CGCCGGCGGCCCTCAGACCCATTGACCCACCGGGACACAGCCCGGTGTGCCCTGTGGCCAATCCGCCCCCTGGGGTCATGCTCCTTCAGATTCAATAGCTAGAAGAGGGGAGAGGGAGGGAGGAGACACCAGGCTGCCTCGTCTGGTTTGAGCCAGACGAGGCATACGGTCTCCGGCATAAACTTCTCTCACAACCGTACCATACTGTGCTACAGAAGGCCGGCCCAGCAAGGGCTCAGACCGGCCTCAGACCCTCCGGCCCACCGGGACACAGCCCGGTGTGCCCAATGGCCAATCGCTCCCTGGTTTGGGCTATTTCCAGTGGAGGCCAATGCCGCGATTACTGACATTTTCGAACATCACTCCCATTTCCCTTACTATGGTTTAACAGTATAAATGATATACTGTTATCTTCGTAAATATTTGTTCAATAATATTGTCAAATAAAAAACAGTAAAACACACTAAAGAAATGCCATCATGAGAGACTGAAGAAATATGCATGTACTTAATATTCACTTAAACTCTTCGCCATTTAATATTTTGTGAGACAACATTTAAGATGGAGAATATCAATTGAAGCGGATTTGCATTAGCTTTCCATTGATATATTTCGTTTTCTGATAAATGAATTACTACCATGCATAAATTAGCGTTAACTAAATAACTAACTTCATCAAGCGGGAAAATTACCCGATTGATGATGTTATTTATTTAGTTAACGCTAATTTATGCATGGTGTTAATTAATTTATCAGTAAACGAAATATATCAATGAAAAGCTAATAAAATGCCGCTTACATTGATATGTTTCATGTAAAAAAAATTATCGCAAAATATTAAATGGTGAAGAGTTTAAGTGAATATTAAGTTCATGCATATTTCTTCACTCTCTCATAATGGCATTTCTTTAGTGTATTTTACAGTTTTTTATTTGATAATATTATAGAACAAACATTTACGAAGATAACAGTGTATCATTTATAATGATAAACCATCGTCTACTGTATTCATGGAACACTTTTTTTACTTGTCGATCCGCTTGATGATGTTATTTCTTTAGTCAACGCTAATTTATGCATGGTGGTAATGCATTTATCAGAAAACTAAATATATTAATGGAAAGCTAATGAAAATCCGCATCTATTGATATGTTTCATCTTAAATGTTGTCTCACAAAATATTTAATGGCGAAGAGTTTAAGTGGATATTAAGTTCATGCATATTTCTTCAGAGTCTCATAATGGCATTTTTTTAGTGTATTTTACGGTTTTTTATTTGATAATATTATAGAACAAACATTTACGAAGATAACAGTATATCATTTATACTGATAAGCCAAAGGAGGGGAAATGGGAGTGATGTTCGAAACATTTTCTTATCTTGCCGACCGGCCTCCACTGGTCATGGCGGGTTGGCGCGGACAAAGTCTAAATAGAGAATATTTTTAGGTTTTGGGCGCGGAGCGCGAGTAGTAAGTTCAGTATACAGTAGTCTTTGGTTCAACGCTTGTTTGTTGCCATACAAACATTGTTGTTGTTTGTTTGTTGTCTTGTTCACAGTATACATAATTATGCATCTGATTATTTTTTTTCATCTAAAGCAAATATTTACCCCTGGCGCATTTTAAAACTTAGAAAACTATATAACTAAATGTGTCATTATGTTTGAGTGTAACGCCACTTAGAGGCCAATGAGTTTTTTCCAATGAATTTATCTTTATAATACACGCGCAAGGGGGAAAAATATGATAGTGATGCTTTGTTCAAAAATAGACTTGTATATAGTACAATTACCATTATACTATGTATGTGTAAAACTCACCCATTAGTGTCAAACAGACAGTTAGCAGCAGTAAGGACCCATTGATCATTGATGATTGCACCGTTGCATCGTGTGTACGTTCTGGTTGATCGATCCTTACAAGCACGTGGTGAGGATGCTCGTCGGCGCTAACATCACTTGCTCCCGCGATCCTGCCGATGTTAATGTTAAACATGCTACAATCTGAAAAAAAACACCTACAGTGACAAATATTAAGGAAACACGAAAAAAGAAGTAAACTATGAATAAATAGTTACAGTGAACAACAAATTACAGGTAAATAAAAGACAGTTAACTAGTGTTCCAAAAAGGTACAAGTATATGAGTATAGGTTTCCGTGTCATCCACGAAACTCATAACTACGTGTCTTCTTACTCTTTAAGAAACGAATGAAGCTAAAGCAGGTATTTTCGTTCCATGAGAAAAAAAGTACAGACTGTTGACAATGATGACCACACAAAAAAACAGTGTGGGACTGCTTATTTGAAAGTGTGGAAATAATTACCCATATGCCCTCAAAAAGCTGCTCCTGAATATTCTATACATGAATGATATACGCACGCCGAACAGCGCCACACATCAAGCCCCTCAGTGTCTCACCGCAGTAGTTACGTATGCAGGCCATTTACGTGGTTGTTGTTGTTGTAGTCGACGACGCTGTTGTCGTTGACGATGTTGTTGTTGTTGATGTCGTTGTTGAAGAACTTGTGCTTGTCGTGGTCAGCATGGTTGTTGTGATAGTTATAGGGCTGGTGGTAGTGGTAGCAGAGATGGTGGTTGCGGTGATGGTGGAGGTGGTAGAGGAGCCTGGGGTGGTTGAGGCAGTAGTACTGTTGGTGGTGACGGGAGTGGGGGTGGTAGTGGCAAGGGTGGTGGTGGTAGTGGTCGGGGTGGTGGTGGTAGTGGTCGGGGTGGTGGTGGTGGTGGTCGGGGTGGTGGTGGTAGTGGTAGGGTTGGTGGTGGTAGTGGTAGGGTTGGTGGTGGTAGTGGTAGGGTTGGTGGTGGTAGTGGTCGGGGTGGTGGTGGTAGTGGTCGGGGTGGTGGTGGTAGTGGTCGGGGTGGTGGTGGTAGTGGTCGGGGTGGTGGTGGTAGTGGTCGGGGTGGTGGTGGTAGTGGTCGGGGTGGTGGTGGTAGTGGTCGGGGTGGTGGTGGTAGTGGTCGGGGTGGTGGTGGTAGTGGTAGGGTTGGTGGTGGTAGTGGTAGGGTTGGTGGTGGTAGTGGTAGTGGTGATCGTTGTTTTCTTTTCTAGAACAAAACGAAGATATTGGGGAGCGAGAAGGAAATTTGACACCGACCCCATTCACTGCATAGAAAGACACAGAAAGTTAGATGCACGAGCCGCTAGATCACCTGGTAACGAAAAGATAAAGATTATTGAAATAATATATTTTTTAGCGCCAAATCTTAATGATTAGAGTAACTGGAAAGAAGCGTGCTACGCCGACAGACAAAAATTTTAAGTAAACACAGTCAGCTGGTAAACTAAAGGGAAGACGAAGAATATGAACGCTTCCTTCAAATGATCGGTTTATTCAGGTAAGCATCTGTGTATTTGGAGCCACCTGGAAAACCTGGAAAAGATAAAAAGACAAATATAACATGTGCACAATTTCATTTTAGACAGACAGAAACATAAGCAAAAAAATGTACCTTTTGACGCCTGGCCCCCCCCCCCCCCCCCCCCCCCCCCGTATTGTCTAATGTCAAAAATCACCACCACCACTTTCACCATGAGAGTCACCACAAGCACCACATCCTCCTGTCGTTGTGGCTGCTTGGCACTGGTGCGCTGCCTTCCGTAACAAATTATTTATCCGCAGGTTAGCCCGTGGATTTGGTAGATGAACCACCGATCGTGTTTTGTGGACACCTGTACCATGTTGGCGAGACAGATGTGTTCTCTTAATGAATATTTAGAACAGACTGGCACCGTGGCACGTAAAGCCTTTTAAGCCCGGGTCCACGTCAACCCACGTTAGAGAAAATTGTTCTGACAGTGGTTGACGCGGAATTTTTTTCGCGTCAACTCACGTCAGCCCGATCGCCACGTCAGCAACGTTAATGCCTCGTCAGCCCACGTCAGACAAAGAGCGATCCATATCATGGCTACGAAACTGTCACGTCACTTGTCTCATCAGCCTGCGTTAGCATCACGTCAGAACCACGTCAAGAAGTCAGCGCCACGTCAACTCATGTTATCATATTAGCACCACGTCATCCGTCAGCGCCACGTCAACTCACGTCAAAAATGGCCACGTCAAGTGGCGTTACCAAGCCTCCTATAAATTTGGGGTTCCAAGAAGATCTGGTCCTTCAGCAAGATGGTCAGCTACAGAGATGGTGATCTGAGGATTGTCTTCTTGAGGCATCAACAAGCTATGTATATGGCTGCTGCAGCTATTCTTACACACAAGAGAAGATTACAGAAGAAACCCAAGAAGAGGACTGTATGGGCCAGTCACATATTTAGGACCAATCACATCAAGGAAATCAAACACACTGTTGTACTTATACGTGGTATAGTGACACAATTTATATATAAGACAGAGCCACGTACCTGCCACGACACTCCAACAAAGTGATGCTGACGAGGTCCGAACAAGGCAATAACGGAAACGGACCAGGTAGTAACGAATATTGACGAGTCAGTAACGACTATTGACGAGGTCCTGACGTGGCTTTGACACGTACTGTTGACCCTGTTGTACTATTCTATTTGTTTTGGCCCTGACGCGAGCTAGCGTGGCGCTAAGGAGTCAGTACCGCGGGCTGACGAGGTGCCAACGTGGTGTCAACGAGATTCTGACGCTGGTTAACTTGTCTATGTTATGTCAGCGTCAGAGCCTCGTCAGCCATGGCGTCAACCCGCGTCAGAGCCTCGTCAGGCGCGTCAGCACCACTCCAAATCTTCGTCAGGGGACTGACGTTTGTCCAACAATTTTTGAAACTTTTCAAAAATCACGCCACGTCAGGAACGAGGCCTCGTCTGCCCGCATTAACCCGCGTTACCATAAAAGTCAGGACCACGTTAAGTCGCATTTTTACCTTGTCAACCTGCGTTAACATAACGCAGGTTAACGTGGCCCCGTAACCTCATAGTGGGACCCGGGCTTAAGAAAATTTGATGGAAATCAAGCTAAATATGATTCTGGTTAAAAAATCATCATCTAAATGGATTTCACGTGGTTCCTCAAATCAGCCATGACTTTGTTTTTATCATCCGTCTATGCACCCACTAGTCAGAATTTTAATTCTACAAAAAACGTATAATTAAATCGCAGCTATTTTTTGCGTCTCTTGAAATGAATGAATAAGAATAAAAATCACCTATTTTTTTCAACCTTGGGTAAGAATAGACAGTATTGAGAAGC
>JACEEZ010007196.1:62500-77500 GCA_016584305.1 Chionoecetes opilio
ATTTTCAGTATATATAACAATAGCAACCTTCATTTTGTCTCCATGAGTCACACTTGCCCTTGCTATGCCGCTCCTTTCTCTCTCCGTGTGTCCATTATTGAGGATGTCGTATTATTGGATTCTTACATCATCTGGTTGTTCTCAAGAGGATTGACTTTTTAGATTTCATCCCAGCTCACATTTTTTTGTCTGAGCTAATTGTTCTGTTCCTTCTTTCGCTCTTTCTCATTTTGGAAATAATGAATTTGAATTGGTTTATTAATTAAGGAAATTTCTTCTATGGCAGCATTAATCGCAAAATTCACGAATTTGTGAAAATTACAATGAGAGAATCAAGAAGATCAATGAGAGAATGAATGAATCAAGAGAGATTGTCTCTGGTACTCTTTTTGAGCCTACAGGGAGCTAAGACGACGTGAATTTGTTGTTGTTCATTAAGTTTGGCACAGGTATTTGGTTTCTAAACTGCTTTGTTACGGTTATATTTACCTCTATGACTTTATCTCTGGTTTCCTTTTTGTTCTTTATATTATTGTCAATTGTTCTTTCTCTAAATCTATCAATAAATGATCTCAAGAGGGTTCTGTTTCTTCACCTGTTGTCTTTCTATTATTCATTAAAGATGCTCTCAGCTGAACTCATTCTCTTAACAAATCTTATGGTGACGACTCAACTCTGCATTCTTCCAGCATTATTTGTCAAACAACAATCTCAACAAAACATAAGAACATAAGACAATAAGGAAGCTACAAGAGGCCGTGAGACCTACACGAGGTAGTTTCTGTTACTTAACACTATCTACATCCACCTACTCAACAGAAGATTAATGATTCATTGAGAGACAGCAGATAACGCTTGAATTCAGATAATTTAAATCGGCAGAGCATAGCTTTTGATTTGTAGTCCTTCAAAAAGGTTAATGTTTTATCAATTTAGTACACATAACCTTCCCGAGAAGTATTCCCTCTTCTAGAGTAACGCACAACTGCTCCCTTATTGCACACTTTCCATTTAAAAGACTCCATTCCCAAGACTGTCAACTGGAAATTTCTCATTTCAAAGCTTGTCGAAACTGTGTTTATGATATTGGATATTGTATAATAGTCATCGTCAATTTCTGTTCTACCAGATGCTGTTTGTACAGGCAACCTACCTGTCCTTGGAACTAAATTGTTTTTCAAGTGGAATTATATATTATGACCATACATTTTACGAGCTGGAATAATTTTTTCATCTTTTTGAGCCATAGGAAGCCTTCTGTACATGTATATAACAAAAATACTAGTATAACGAATTTAATAACTGTACCATCAGATAGGTAGATAGATAGACGGACATATAGTATACTACGTATATAGATGAAAATGTTTTCATTACATTAGAAAAATGTGTTTTCGTTGATATACTCGTCTAGCCATGAACACCTGCGTCCACTCACGCAGGTACGAATTACCGTGGAATGTTTCCAGGTATGATATAGATAACGGGGTCATGACATCCCTGTTTCAATAAGTATTCTACATCGAACTCACGTTATTGTTTCCCTTATATTGTTTTATTCCTGTCAGTAGGAGGAATACTCACTCAGTTTGTTTATCATTTTATATTTCTTACTGTCTACTATTAGATCTGCACAAACGAATCTTTCGAAGAGTTAATAGCCACTTTTCCTCCTCCTGTTTTAAGAAACAAATGTAACTAAGATAGATACTGTCATTCAATGAAAAAGAAAAAAATCAACACAGATGGAGGAAGGTTCCTCGACCTCTGACGACGACCACCATGAACACGACAAACTAAGCGTCAGAGAGTTTGCACGCGCATGGGATAAAAAAAACTACCTCCATGTATCCGAAACTGTTCCTGAATAAATATACATATATTCATAAAATATATACCCCGAACTGCGCCACACAGCAACCCCTTCAGTGTTTCACTGCAGTAAGATTCGTTGTTGATGTCGATGATATTGTCATTGTTGTTATTGATATTGTTGTTGTTGTAGTAGTTGTGGAATCAGTGGTTGTCTTAATGGTCGCCGTTAATATCACCTGCCGCATAGTTGTGTTGGTGGTTGTGGTGGAGGCTATAGCTGTAGGGGTGGTGGAAATGATGACAGCGGCAGTTATCACAGGGTCGGTGGTGATGGTGGTGGAGGGACATTGGGCGGCAGTGGTTGTGGTGTTGGGGGCAGCGAGAGATGTAGTGGTGGTGGTGTGATTGAAGGATTGATAGCAGCGGGTATACGAGTAGTTGTGGGGGTGAAGGCACTAGGAGTGTTGGGGCAACGGTGCTGGTGGTGGTTGTGAGGTTGACAGGTGGTGGTGGTAATTTTTTATTCTACAAGAAAATTTAGATATTGGTGATCGAGAAAATAATTTGACTTCAACCCCAAATACAGACACCGAAGAGCTGTTGGACGAAAACAATAAAGATGATTGAATTAATGTAATTTTGGCTAAAGATCATAATATGTAGTTGGACGAACCGGTGTGGCGGTACAGAAGATCCGCTGTTACTGTTATGTCCTGCGCATGTGCAGAACACGGTGCATGTAAACAAACAGACGACGCGGGCTGTTACTCGGACCAAATATCACGCTCTGGGGCGATATTTTACGTTATTTTATGTTCGGTAAATCAGGTTAAGCTAGGTTAGGTTTTGTAAGTTAGGTAAGATAAGGTTAGGTTTGATTGAAAACACTAAGTTCCGCACATGCGCAGGACCAACCATAACGGGGGATCTTCTATACCGTCGCACCGGAAAGAAATGTGGTACTCCTTATGACAAAGTCGACAAAAGGGTCGACTTATTCAGGTTGACATCTCGGTACCAACTCGGTAACACAACCTGAAAAACCTGGAAAAAACAAACAAATCACGAATGTAACAAGCGATGACTTCCATTTCAATCATTTCCAGAAACTGAAATATAACTAGAGTTGTAATGCGGCATATCAACAAAGAACATAGCTAAGACATATTTTTCGTTGTCATTATCCTAATAAATATTATTTCCTTTCTGGTGTTTTGGTGGTGTATATAAAGTTACTGATTCACTATTACAATCATGGTACCTTTCGATATCCACTACCTCTTCTTGGATGTTTAAGGATATCGTGACTTGGAGTATCTATTCCTCAGGATTAATGTCATTGCGGTAATGAGCGTTGTGTAGCAAGGCCATACTAGTAACTTAGTAGTAAGGGACGACAATGTTGCTTATCAGCTATATCTTTGTGCGCGTATACAGGAGGTACAGGTGTGAGTATTTACATACATACCTGGATGAGCAAGACCGTTTTCTCGTCGCACTCGATGTCATCCACCTTTCTGCTATTCAAATGCATATCATTGTTGCATGTTGTGAGTACCAATGTTTTGTCATTTACGTGAGTAGTATCGAGGTTCGCTAACCTTTAATTACGACTCACAGAACTCCAACTTATTGAGAGTTATGTGAGGAGATAAACTCGCCCAAGCGACCTTGAATAGCAACACGGAAAGGAGTCGCTGGGAAAAGGAAGGAAAGTGCCGCTGATGAAACTCTCAATGTGCCCTGATAGGTGTGGAAGGGAGGGGGTTGATGGTGTGCTATAGAGGTTTACCTATGTCTTTATCAGCTTTGTTCGAGAACTTGTCTCTGCTGACCATGGAGCTGCAGGTATATGCGGGGACATATTGCAAGGCTGCAGTAGGACTGAATATTTCAAGTAGATAGTTTCTTTTGGAGGGGGGTAGTCTAGCTCTCTCTCCTCCTCTCTCTCTCTCTCTCCTTCTCTCTCTCCAATCTCACTCTCTCTCTCTCTCTCTCTCTCTCTCATCTCTCTCTCTCTCTCTTCTCTTCCTCTCTCCATCTCTCTCTCTTTTTCTCTCTCTCTCTTTCTCTCTCTCTCTCTCTCTCTCTCTCTCTCTCTCTCTCTCTCTCTCCTCGTCTCTCTCTCTCTCTTCTCTCTCTCTCTCTCTTTTCTCTCTCTCTCTCTCTCTCTCTCTCTCCCCTCTCTCTCTCTCTCTCTCCTCCCCCCTTTCCTCTCTCTCTCCCTCTCTCTCTTCCTCTCCCCTCTCTCTCTCTCCTCCCCTCTTCTTCTCTTCTTCTCTCTCTTTCCTCTCTTCTCCTCTTCTCTCTCTCTCTCTCTCTCTCTCCTCCCTCTCCCTCTCCCCTCTCCTCCTCTCTCCCTCTCTCTCTCTCTCTTCTCTCTCCTCCTCTGTTGGCTCAATCTGGTGTTTTCACGGGGGCCCCTGATGGGAAGAATTTTTTTCGCGCCACGCAGCGAGCCCATTCTGGGCTCTTAAGTTCCTTATCTCAGAAGGAAACCGCAGCTGTGTGGGAGAAAAAGGAAGAGGGGTGGGGGGAGGAGAAGGAGATTAAATTTGCAATATTTTCCCCACGGCCCCCATGGGGAGACACACTATAAAGTCTCTCTTCTCCTCTCTGCTCTCCTCTCTCTCTCTCTCTTTTCCTCTCGCCTCTCCCAAAATTTTCCTCTCTCCCTCTCTCTCTCTTTTCTCCCTTCTTCCCTCTTCCTTCTTCTCGTCCTCTCTCTCCTTTTCCCCCCTCTCTCTCTCTCTTCCCCTCTCTCTCGCCTCTCTCTCTCTCTCTCTTCCTTTTTCCCCTCTCCTCTCTCTCTCTCTCTCTCTCTCTCTCTCTTCTCTCTCCTCTCTTCTCTCTCTCCTCTTCTCTCTCTCCTCTCTCTCTCTCTCTCTCTCTCCTCTCTCTCTTTTCTCCCCCTCTCTCTCTCTCTCTCCTCTTTCTCCTCCTCTCTCCTCTTCTCCCTCTTCCTTTTCCCCCTCCTCTCTCTCTCTCTCTCCTCTCTTCTTCTTTCTCTCTCCCTCTCCCTCTCTCTCCTCTCTCTCTCCTCTCTCTCCTCCTCCCTCATTTTTCCCCCCTCCTCTCTCTCGTCTCTCTCTGCCCCCCTCCTCCCCCCTCTCTCTCTCTTCTCCTCTCTGCAACGAACTCATGCAGGAGTGGGCGGACGCCTCCAGCTATGACTGTCTGCCCCTGCAGGTGCGAAGTGCTCTCGCCACCAACGCCAGGAATCAATCGTATTGGGAAGATTGAAGCAGTTTTTTACTCGCCCCAATGTCCCCGATAAAGGGCCCATCACCGAAGAGGAGCTCGTCAGGAGCCTGGAAAGGCAAGCTTTAGTGCACCCGGCATGGATGGTGCACCTACGATGGTATTCGCTTCCTTACGACGATTGATGGAAATCCTGTTCTGCGACCTACAACATGATATGGAGCGGGGGACCCCCTCCCCAACACCTGGAAAAAAGCTATTATTGTTCCTATTCCAAACCCAGGAAACCCAGGGTCCTTCAGACCAATATCTCTCACCTCTTGTCTTGCAAATGCTTTGAAAGAATAGTCCTTAATCGTCTACTATATAGTATCAAACCCCAGCTCTCCAGTAATTTGTATGGGTTTCATTCCGGGCAGGAGCACACAAAATTGCATTCATAGAGTCCTTTGCTGGCATAAGGAAACGATTTAATGTTTTTATTGATTTGAAGGGAGCCTTTGATAGATTTAAACCCCCAGTGCCCATCTTATCCCAACTATCTAATATGACCTCGGGGACCATCATCAGAATAGTAACAAGACTACCTAACAGACGACCAGTCGATTCTACTTTGGGGGGGCTTACTCCAAGTGGGAACACATTGAATTAGGAACACCACAGGGGGGTGTTCTCTCGCCAACGCTTTTAAAAAACCTCACTTATGAATCTTGTTTCCCTTTAAAATTTGAGGGGGTTTGTTATTACTGTTTATGCTGATGACATAGTGCTACAAGCTGACTCACAGACACACAAAAAAACGCGTTGCGAACACTGGGGAGATTGTGCAACTCCATCGGCCTCATCATATCACCAGAGAAAAGCAAGGTGCTGTATAAACGGCATCGAAATAAAGCTTCCTTAAAAATACAAGGGAAAAATTCTAGAAGAAGTCTCCACCTACAAGTATATGGGTGTACTTGTTGGGCATTGCAACACAAGACACAACGAAGTCACCAGACTGAAACACATCTGTTAGCCTCGACTAGCGTTGCTAAGGAAGGTGGCATGGGGAGACGTGGGGTCGTCTGTCCCCGTGCTTAAGAGGCTATATGTTTCCTTAATCAGATCAGTCATAGACTACAACTCTAGCACCCTAACACGTCTTAACAAAGGAAAATCTAAAGCACTTGAAGTCATTCAAAATACAGCAATTAGGATAATTTTGAGGTGCCCAAGATCAACACAGCAGGATAGTGCAAGACACGAGATAGGATTACCACCTCTCACACATAGAGTACAGCAAATGGCAACCCTCCAAATTATGAGATCACTAAATACTAATGATGATGGTCAGTTATATGAGGCTCTTTTCAATCCTAAGTGGAAAGAAAAGTGTAATGTTTGGCTCTCATCAGTCAGGAAATTGCTCAGTTAATTTAATTTTGATAAATACATGGATGATAGGGAGCACAAACCAGTTGATCTCCCCTCCTGGGAACTGCCAGTTTTCAATGTGTCCTATTCTGCCATCAAGGTTAAGAATGTAATGTACCATGTGAGCTGATGAGGCAGGACTTCCTTATAGATTGAATGCCCTCCCTGAGTGTCCCAATATCCTGTAAAAACCCGACGGGTCGCTCCATGGGGAAAGGCCGTGCGGGGCCGGGGTCGTGTACTACAAGGGAGAAACCCGGGGGTGAACACCGGGCGCTAAGCATCCGAGTGTCTGATGGCTGCTCCTCGACCCAAACGGAGCTTCTCGGGATAGCAGCGGCTCTGGTAGCAGTCAAGCAAGAGGCCGGAGATGTCATCATTGCCTCTGACAGCACGACTGCCCTACAGTCGATAACATCCAGGAACCTTCTTCACACCGTCCTCGTGAACATAATTATTAAACTTGTGTATAAGATAACGTGTCAGGACAGAACTGTGAACTTTATTGGTTCCCATCACACTGTGGGATAGCGGGGAACGAGCGTGCAGATGAACTCGCCAACAGTGCTACAACTAAGGATGGTGTTGGGTTTCCGCTCCTCTGTCCCTTTTGGCCGTCTAAAAACAGAAATGTGTGCGAAAATGGAAACGTACAATAAGAGACATATTGACAGCATCTCGGTCAGTCGTTTCTCTCAAATACATATATGGACTTAAAAAAAGGGTGTCAACCCCACTACATACAAAATGGCTAATTACTAGCGCCAGCAGGTGTGTTTATAGTAGGCTAAGGTTAGAGTATAAGTACATGTGGGGGGTAGCGGCAGTGACAACATCATATGAAAAAATGTAACCCGTTAAAACAGAAGAGAGCACACCACCCCCGCCATTATGTAATGGAAAGTCCCAAAAAATTATCTTTTTTAGAAGCAGCTTTTGCCAATGCTCCTATGCTGGGCTGCTGCACTATTATCTACAACCATGTAAACCTTATCCAAGTCAAAAACAGTCACCCAACTTTGCCAAAGCCTCATAAAGGACTTAATATATATGTAACATAACATAGTCTTTTGTATATGCATATCTTAATGTAAATTAAAATGTTACTATCTAACTTCATTAAACCTGGCAATCCTTTCCATGCAACCTCATGGGGGGTGCGCCCTTTGTCTATTTTGTACCCTTTTATATATGTAGTATGTATAACTAGCCGCAAAGCCGCCTCCGGCGGACTTTTTGGCTAGCTCCTGCGGAGGCTATTGGTGGTGGGCCTTTGGCCCACCACTTGGTTTGGTGGGCCTTCGGCCCACAACACGGGCTCTCCGATAGCCCCTTCTAACTTTCCTGAAATCATGGAGGTAGGAAAGTATGTTTTTCCCCCACCCATTCACCCCACCCATTACCATCACCCCCCACCCATTCACTCACCCATTACCCATCACCCCCCACCCATTCACTCACCCATTACCCATCACCACACACCCATTCACTCACCCATTACCCATCACCCCCCCCCCTATTCCCCCACCCATCACCCATCACCCCAACTCATCACCCCCCACCCATTCACTCACCCATCACCCCACACCCATTACCCATCACCCCACCCATTCACTCACCCATTACCCTCACCCTACATCAAGGTTCCTCAATTCTCGCAACCCACTTTTTTTTTCACAATTATCGCTAATAGGCTGCTAAAAAAAAAAAAAGTGATCGGATCATCTCATAATTGGGCTTAAAACCTTCCCCTGGTCAACCCGGTTCCAAAAATGTGCCATATGAGGTGATTGCGCCAGGGGGGGAACCTATACCAGAACACACACACACACACCACACACAGACAGACAGACAGACAGACAGAACACACTTTCGCTTATATTTACCATTACCCATTACCCCCACCTATTCCCTCACCCATCACCACACACCCCCAGCCCATCACCCCCCCCCCCCATTCACTCACCCATCACCCCACCACCCATTCACTCACCCTCACCCCACACCCATTACCCATCACCCCACCCATTCCACTCACCCAATACCCATCACCCTACATCAAGGTTTCCTCATTCTCGCAACCCACTTTTTTTTTCACAATTTATCGCTATTGGCTGCAAAAAAAAAAAAAAAAAAAAAAGTGATCGAATCATCTCATAAGTGGGCTTAAACCTTCCCCTGGTCAACCCGTTCCAAAAATGTCCCATATGAGGTGATTGCGCCACGGGGGGCGGAACCTATGCCACACACACACACACACAACAACACACACAACACACACACCACAACACCACGACAGCCAAAACCCACACACACCACACACACAACCACACACACACACACACACACACACAGACAACAGACAGACCAGACACACTTTCGCTTATTTTATTATAGATGTGTACATTATTTCACAAAAAACGTTTTGATCTGATCTGATCTCTCTCTCTCCCCCGCTCTCTTCTTCTCTTCTCTCTCGTTCTCTCCTTCTCTCTCTTTTTCTCTCTCTCTCTCTCCCCCTTCTTCTCTTCCCCCATCCTTCTCTCGGTCTCTCCTCTCTTCTCTCCTCTTTCTCTCTCCTCTTCTCCCCTAGCATCTCTCTCTCTCTCTCTCTCTCAACTATTATGCTTCAGAGAGCCACACACAAAACACACACACACACACACACAACCCCACACACAACACACACAACACCAACACACACACACACACACACACACACACACACAACACAAGAATTTGTGATAAATGTGATGGTGCAGCACTAGGGGATGAATACCATGTTGTATTAGAGTGAAATAACCCGGCAAAAATCAGCTCAGGCATAACTATACCCAGAGTATTTCTGGACTAGACAAGCAGAGAAAAATTTTTTCATTATGCAGAGTAATAATGTTAACACATTAAATAGGATAGTATGTTTCCGGTGTAATATTTAAATGTTCAGATGAAAATATGTTGTTATGTATCTGTAAGATGTATTATGTTGCTTGATATGGATAATGACTTGTTGGCAATTAAGGAGCTGTGCTCCATACTTCTGTTGAAGTCTGAGCAATAAACCTTATTCAATTCAATTCAAAAAAATTCACACACACACACACACACACACACACACACACACACACACACACACACACACACACACACACACACACACACACACACACACACACACACACACACACACACACACACACACATACTGGTTAGGTATCCGTAGTGTAGTGGTTAGCACGCTCGGTTCACAACCGAGAAGTCCCGGGTTCGATCCCCGAGTGGAGTGGAGAAAGATGGGCACTTTCCTTAAATCCCAAGCCTCTGTCCACCCAGCAGTGAATGGGTACCGGGTGTTAGCCGGGGGTTTGTGACCCGCCTCCCGGGGTTGTGGCTTCGGCCAGCATTATAAGCACTAAGGATGAATGCTAAAATGTAGATATGGAGACGGGGTCATTCGGCTATACGAATGTAGCCCAGGCCCTGTAAAATACAACTAGATGAACACACACGATATATGTGCTTAAGTCTTGTCGCCTTTTAAGGTATATACAGGTTAGTGATGGACCGAATGTCTATTTTCCGTATTCGCAAATGCGAATGCGAATGCGAATGCGAATATTTGGTTTTATCATTCGCGAATGCGAGTTGCGAATATTACATAGTAATATTTCAAGTAATACACTATTTTTGATACCATACAGGTAACTGAAATATTTTGTAGGTATTGTAAGAGTTCGCCAAAAAATGAAGTCTCAAGAAATTCTATTCTTTTTTCTATGTTTCAGACGGGGCCCCCACCTTAAACGATATTTACATTAAAATACTTACATGAATAATTATTTTTTGCAATTTTCACTTTGCAATGTCTTTAGAAAATCTGAAAACTAATCCCAAACCACACTGATGTGACGGGACGCCATTACGCGTAGCTGTAATACTGTTCTTTTTCAAAAAAAGTTATTGTGCTCTTTGGTGAAGAAAGAGGATATATGTTACTGCAGTAGGCGCACGGGCAATGGTTGATTCAGTAACAGGACCTTTGAAGCGCGGCTCCCACCTGGGAGGATGGAGGTAGTGTTCGTGTGACTATGGCCTAGCCTAGCCTACCACTACGCCTCCTTACCCCATTCTTTTAAGTAACGCTCGGCTAAACTATTAATTTATTTATTTTAATTTATTTTACTTAACTGTTTGCTTGTGTAATACCATGTTCACTTGATATTTTTGTTCTTATTTTTTGTAAGTTTATTGATTTGGGCAAAATATTCGCATATTCGCAAACAGCTACGAGTGGGAGGGCGAATGCGAATGCGAATGCGACTATTGAAAAAAACATGCGCATATACGCAATTGCGAATGCAAATGCGAATATTCGGTCCATCACTAATGCAGGCGTATATTATAACGAAGGGTTGAATAGGAGCTCGGTGCCATGAACTCGCTGGACAACTAGAGGGTATGACCATGCTGTGTGGCGGGAACAGAGGGCAAGCAACCCTCTTCTACTGTGTGTTTGGGTGGCTGTGGATATCTGATGAGGATGACTACAAATCGGGAACTGCACACAACAAAATAATTAATGTACATTACATTAACAGAGGACATCTGAATAACAATGATATGATTATGGTTATATATTATAATGATAATGATGAAAATGAATAATAATTGATGTTAATCATAAGATCATAGGAATATATATTTTTCAAAACAAAAATAACTAATTTAATGATAATGATGATTATAGCATAAATGGTGAAGGTCATAGCAATGCTAAATATTAGTATTATCATTATTATTACTACTATTATAATTTCTATTGATTATATATAATGTGGTAGTATACTATGCAAAATACCAGTAACATAAGTATGACTATTATAATAACTATAATAGTAATACAATTATAATAATGATTTTAATAATAGTAAAATATTGATAGCAATAATATCATCATCATCATCAACAACATTACTATTATTACCTCTGTAACTACTACTCTTCAAATACTTTTATTTCTACTACTACTTCTACTATTACTACTACTACTACTTCTGCTACTACTTCTACTACTACTACTTCTACTCTTACTACTACTACTACCATCACCACCTAAATCGACTATTATTAAAACAACAACTACTCCACTACTAGTACCACTACTATAATAGTACTACTGCTACAACAACAACAACAACAACAACAACAACAATAACAGCAACACCAATAACTACAGCAACGACAACAACAACAACAACTACTACTACTAGTCTACTACTACTACTATACTACTCAGGTAGACCTGTTCAGAAAACAATTTTTTCCTATTTTTATACCCCCCTGCAAGGTTTCCCATGCTTTTTGACCTGGAAAAGCCGAAAAAACACAAACCTTTTGAGCTAAAAGTCGAACCTTCCTCTTGGGCCCCAAAAAATTAAACCCCCGACATAGAAAAAACGCCTAATTTTGCCTTCCGCCAGACTTTTTTTTACCTGAGACTTTTGTTACAATTGGATAGCACAAATTTGGGGATCAAATTGAAACTTTTTAATAATTTTTTTGAAAAAAAAATCCATAAACATTCAAAAAAAAAGACCATCATTCCGAAAAAAAGCAAATTTTCTGAAAATTTCTTAAATTTTATAAAATTTCAATCTTTTACATAAAAAATGTTGACAAAGACCTAAAAAAATTTTTAAGTGGGGGAAAACTCTATTTTTTATGTCAAAGGAAATTTTACAGTCTTTTTTCGAGTTTGCTTCTTTAAGCCATCAAATGTCACGGTTTTATTCCCCAGTTTTTAAGAAGGTATGGGTTTTTTGAGAATCTGTGGGAATGATGTTTTCGAAATCATCAATCTTGACTCCCCGCTAGCAATGTATTCACTACTTTTACATTGTGACTATTTCCGGGGCCTTTTCGTATCATCATCCTTGGCCCTGCGCCACAGGTTGCAGAACCAGTATACCCCAAAGCCCCGGGGTCAACGAAGTGACTTCTGGACCAACTAGATCAGCCCGAGTGTCTTGGCGTAACCTGAGGGAAAATAGGTTTCCCTCGTTGAAGCTATCTGGTTCTCAGTGGCGGAGCTTTTGGGAGCAATGTCCTGCTTCCTTTTGTCCTGAGTCTGCTACCGAAAAGAGGAAGGGCCAAATGTGTTGCCATAACTCCTTTGGGTGATTTTAACCGGTCAATGTTACTTGAATGATATTAATTGATTATGATTTTTCATTTGATTACAATTTGAATTGAGAATTGAAAAACTAGTCTTATGACTTCACTATGTGATTATAGTATGAACACTTCTCGCTGCGGAGAGTACTGAAATGGGGGATGAATTTAAGTGGAGGGGTAGGAGTTTGGGTTTAAAGGGGGGAAAGGGTATGAGTTAAGGGGAAGTGCTGCCACCAGCTCAAGCGAGTAGTTTCTCTGGGTTACTCCCTGGGCGCGTTTGAATAATATTAATATTAAATTTATCTTGGTAGTCGTGATTGATACGGGGAAATTATACCGAGTAAGGCTGACTCTTTTGGGAGTGTGGGGAAATTACTTTTCCTAACGCAGAATAATCACCGGGGGTTTTTATAATAAACACAAGAACTATATTTGAAAACATCATCCTATTTATTCATGCTGAAGTAGTATGTCTCTTGTTTTAGATCACAGAAAAAACATATAAGTGTTAATCCAACATCAGAAAACTCTCCATCCCAACACGGAAAACTCTAATCTGATTAAGAAAAAAAATTTACAATCTGATACGGGAAGCTCTCCCCGTGTAAAGAAGGTAAGCTCTGGTGAGCATACACCTTCCTCTCTGAAACCCTTTTTGATACATTATCCTTCACTTAGATAATATACCGCTGAATACTTATAATTATAACATGGAAGATAATAGGGGGGAATATAAGAGTAAGAGTGTTGTGTGTGTCTCACTTTAAAAAAACCCTGTAGCGGGCCCCTTTGCGTCAAGGCCAAGATGTCAGCCTGTCGAAGAGTTTTCGAGAGAGACTGCTTTAATAATAGTTTTTAAGGATGGGGCAGGCCTCCTTTACGGTTAGTGAAAACTAAAAACGGTACCCATTTTTGGAAATATAGATAAAAATATTTATAACAAGGAAAGGGGGGGGGGGGGGGGAGAAAACAGGACGAACGTCGTGCGTCTTACCTGTCGAAGAGTGCGAGAGAGACTGCCGCCTTTCGGTTAACCAAGAGCCCGGGGGAGAAGAGGGGAATGTTTGGATACCCTGAACTTGGCCTCTACGGGAAAAGCTTATAATCCCGAAATAACTAATTAAATAATGAAAACTCGTGTACTTAAGAAAGGGCTGCCTATAATACAGTCCTGTTACTTTGATATAGAAGAATTTAATATGTTTAATCTAATAACCGAGGAAATTTGTTATTGAAGTCCGGGGTCCGGTGTCGAACACGTGTTTTAGAGTGGTGTGGTATGGGGCTTGTATAGAAATTTGGTAGACTTTTCAATTTAGCGAATAACTTTACTAACACATCCATGTATGCCCGTGATCTTTCACTATGGTGACTTTTTTTGAAGGACATTAAGAATCAGGAGCGTTCCTTTGATTTGATAGGGGGGTGAGGGGAGGATGAAGAGTTTTGAATCCATTAGTTATCACTGATCGCGAAATAAGTATCCCACGAATGTTGACTCGCAACCGGAATGTCGGGGGGGGAGGGAGTGAGAGGAAGGAAGGAAGGAAGAAAGAAATGGCGGGTAGGAAGAAAGAAGATAGCTTACACGAGAAAACTAAAAGATTGAATTGCTTACGGGACATAACCCGGGAATTATATGATAATAATTCTCGTCCTATCTCTTCCGAATAATGGGCATTACACAACCTCCTGTGTCAGGTACCACTTGTGGTTTTCAAGTTTTTGTAGCACTGCCTGAGCAATCTCTGGATCTGTTCTCTTGAACTTCATCATGTCCTTCATGAACTGCAGATCATTTGCAGGAGCATCTGCAGCAAGTGTAAAATGACTCCACATGGGTGTATAGAACAGTCCTAGGAAGAGGTTGGGCGTTTCCAGCTTCACAACAGTTTCTTCATCGTACTCCAGTGCTCAGCAAACATGAACATCTTCATGGGAACGGTTTCCTGGCCATCCACCTGGCTTGAATAAATGGCTCCGGGACGACTCCAGTGGATTACCGCGGGGAGGCGGGGTCTCAAGGACGATCAGTTGTAAGCTCAGCCATCTCACGGTAGTCAGCTCTAGGAGGCTTCTCCGACCTCAGGATTTCCTGTAGTATTTCCTTTGCCCCTTTTTCTTCTTTTTATTCAAACCATTTTTGGGTCTGATGGACATGGTTGTTAGGGTTGTCTGTGGTAAGACCCTGTCCAAACGTCCTTGAAGGCCTTTGAACCAAGGATTCTCTGGGCTCTTGACCTTGCCCAAACAGATTCTCCCATACAGCACCAACCAGCACTTCTAGAATGGGGTTTGCCCGCAGGCCAGGTAGAACACCTTCCTGTAAAGCTGTTGCTCCAGAAGCTTGGCAGCTCCCGATTTTACTCCACTGTTGCTGGCCGTTGTGTAAAA
>JACEEZ010007196.1:82500-196849 GCA_016584305.1 Chionoecetes opilio
ACGATTTACGCAGACCACGATAGCCTCACAATAATGTCACGCTGTCTGTAAGTATGTGTCAGGACGATCGTAAGATGGTCACAATGGAGTCATGATAGCTGTAAGACTACGTCACGAATACAAAATTAACGGTAATTTTGCCGTCACGATAAAGCTACCATAACCACAATAGTGCCACGATGGTGTCATGCTTGCGTTTATCGTGACGCACTATGCATAGTATTAGGGCTATCGTGACACACTAACGGTTCTTCTCATGACACCTCGTCATGATAGACATACGACGATCAAAATATTGTCACGAAGCTGCTACATAAATAACGATAGCGTCACGATATACTTATGATAGCGCTGCGTTGGGTACAAAAATCGGCGAGCTTCCCGATTTTTTAGTGCATGCACTAACTTTTCGTGGCCTCGGCCGAGCGCGTCAGGAGCGTCATGTTCGGTCACGATGGACCCATAATCAGGACCATAACGGCGCTACTCATTGCATTGTTAGCGCTATCGTGGTTCCATTATGGAATGTGTGAAGAGGGCTTTATGATATAACTTTATCGTGACTACAAAATGACCGTTAATTTTCTATTCGTGACGTAGTCTTACAACTGTCATGACTCCATCGTGACCATCTTACGACCGTCATGACACATACTTTTAGGCAGCGTGACATTGTTGTGAGGCCATCGTTGTCTGCGTAAATCGTGGTCAAATTTCACGATGGCGTCAATAATTGAAATAGTGGTGCTATCGTGGTTCGATTATGGAATGTGTGAAGGGAGCTTAAGCTATTGTGTTTATATATATATATATATATATATATATATATATATATATATATATATATATATATATATATATATATATATATATATATATATATATATATATATATATATATATACAGGGTGTTTCAGAAAATTTGATATAATTTCGCAATCTAATAACTGGACCAATTCTCGTTCAAATCATCTAAAATTTTAACAGCATGTGTAGATACAGCTCCGTTTTTATCCTTTCAGGTATATACATTCCATTCACTGGAAAAAAGGCGTTGTGTGCCTTTGTATGCGCGAACACAGTCGAATTTGACTGTGCAGCGTGCATTTGTGAGATAATTCGCTAAAAATGCACTAAGTGCAATGCAGATTTGGACATGGCACAAAAGGTTCAGAGAGGAAGGCTGTCTGTGCAGGGCAAAAGGATCTGGACGACCACCAGTATCGGAAGAGGTGGTCGAGAGGGTTCTGGAAACATTTTTGCGAAGCCCCAGGAAGTCCATAAGAAGAGCAAGTCTGGACACCCAGATCGAACGAGCTGCAGCTTGTAGGGTGTCATTCGCAAACGTTTCCTTGCCACACGCCAAACTATCGTTGGAGGAATCTGGGTGTCCAGACTTGCTCTTCTTATGGACTTCCTGGGGCTTCGCAAAAATGTTTCCAGAACCCTCTCGACCATCTCTTCCAATACTGGTGGTCGTACGCAGGGCCGGATTTAGGAGTAGGCATAGTGGGCAGCTGCCCAGGGGCCCCCACAATCAGGGGGCCCCCACAAAATGGGGCAATCTGCCAAACTGGGGCCTGGGGTCTCCACATATTATAATTTTTGTTCTTATTTATTTATTTACTTAATACTTCCTTGTATATTTATATAATAAATGTCTTTTAATCAAGGGGCCTTAATTTATAATCAAATTAATAATTTATCTTATATCCAACTGCCTATAGCGGTAGTGTTGCTTGATTGCCCATGGCCATATTTCTAGGTTTAGAATGGTCTCCCTCTAACAGATATTAGGGAAAATGGGCACACTCAGCTGATTAAGGGGTTTAATGAGCGACCCGGGGCTGATTTTGAGGTGAGTTTTTTAGTATTTTTTTCATTTTCCATGTAATATTTGGCTACCAATTAATGATTTCTGGTGTCCATGAATACACAAAGAGTGTGCTGGTAAGGCACAGCATACTGAGATATATCTATATGTGATGAAATGAAGTAATGAAAGTGAACTCATATGTCACAGAATGACGTAAGTGTTTGTTTACATAAAAGTGGCGTCGTATCATCGTATGGATGATCACTACAGTGGGATTTTAACACATTAACTGCCTATTGGGCCACCGGTGTACCGAGCAGATATTTCCTTCTTTGCGAATTGGTACATTCGTGGCCCGAATAACCCTTTTTAAAAACTTTTGCAAACATGAGTACATAGCCAATTTTTATGTACATTTGTATTTATTATGGCTATAAATGTCTTGCAACGATATCAGGTAATAAAAAATATTCATAATTGTGTAAATTAGTTAATTATGATTAGCCCAAAAATCCTTTTTCCGTGTTCATCAATTTTTTTTTTTTAATTATGTTTTCATATGATAATGTGCCCCTATAAGCTTTATAATAAATAGGGAAAATAAAGCTTTATCAAATAAACATGCGAACTTCTTTGCATAAAAAGAAAAAATTAAACATTAAAATTTAATGCTTGATAAAATATTATTTTAAACAAACATGCTTCCAAAAAATGCATAAAAAACTTTTGAAACACAAAGTTGTAAGGTGATTATTTTTAAAAGAAATTATAAAACGGTAACAGCCAAAAAATCGTGGGGGTTTCCAGTTGATTTAGACAAATTTGGTGTTCTGATCCGATATACATTTTTTTTGCTCTACAGGTAAACTTTTTGAGTCGCCATCCCCTCCTGACGAGTATACATATCAATATCGGGGGTTTGATTTAAATCATATTTTTTTTTGGAATATATCGATTAAAAGACAGACACGAATAAAGGGAACCAAATTTAGCAAAAAAACAATACTGTCTCCCAATTACCCTTCTAAATTTCTAAATTCAAAAATTTTAAAATTTCATTGCTGACACTCACTGCATCTTTCTTTTTTCTTTCAGTTTTATTGTGATGGCTTCGGCGCGACGGTCATCGGAATACCCTGATTTTCTGCTACATCGGGGACAAAACCCTGTGGGACGGGAAAAACATCACAGGATTTGTGAAGCGCGCCTACGGGCTTATTTTTAAAGTCAAGCTGGGTGACCAGATAAGTCCTGGGCCCCGCACACGGGGCAAGCGGGGGGAAAATACCTCCGGCGGGGACAAAGGCGCGAAAAAACTGAATTTTGGGGTTCCGATGGTTTGGGGAGCCGTTGACCATGCATCGGTTTTGTTACTTCTGCGCCACAATACAAAGGGCACAACCGGAAATCGGCACAGCCTCCAGTCCCCCGACCTTCATCGCCCGCCGTCCAGGTCATGCGAAAAAAATTCCTGTCCCACGTTCACAAGTTTCCCCGACAGCGACACGAGGCCCCCATACGCGAGCGGGATATACAGAAAAAGAGTATGAAGCAAAGTGCCGCAGCCTTTCAATGTGAGTTTAAAGTTTGGTTCGGGTCTCAGCTTGTCGAGACTTCTCCGAGCTTTTGGCCCTCCAGCTCAAAGGAAAAATCTATTGGAAAAGACGGGGTTTATCACTTTTTTTTCGTAGAAGGCATGAGGCCAATGGGTATTTCTGCAGAAGGAAAAACCTCGTGTACTGCCGAATGTCCGGTCTCTTGTACACTCGCGTCTCCAATACGTCGAGAGATGGCGACTCTTATTGACAGCTGTAGCGCTCTTTGAGGTGGTGCTCCTCACAACACGGGAACCAGTTCGCCCAATCCTTGCGCACGGTCCACACTCTCAAGAGAAATATAAGCATGAGTATTTGACTTAAATACGCCTTGTATATTTACATAATAAGAGGTCTTTTAAGTCAAGGGCCTTAATTATAATCAAATTATAATGTATCTTATATCCAACTGCCTATGCGGTAGTGTTAGCTTGATTGCCCTGGCCATATTCTGAGGTTTAAATGGTCGAAACTCAACAGAATTTACGGGAAAATGGGTCACACTCACTGATCTAGGGTTTAATGAACGACCGGGGCTGATTTTGAGGTGAGGTTGTTTTATATTTTTTTCATTTCCTGTATGACTTTGGCTACCAATAATGATTTCTGGGTCCATGAATACCACAAAGAGTGTGCTGGTAAGGCACAGCATACTGAGAAATGCTATATGGATGAAATGAGTAATTGAAGGTGTGAACTCAATTCACAGGAATGACGTAAGTGTTTGTTACATAACAGCCAGGCGTCGTATCATCGTATAGGCTATCCAAAACTCAGTGGGATTTTAACACATTAACTGCCTATCTGTTCCACACGTGACCGAGCAGTATTCCTGAACTTTGCGAATTGGTACATTCGGGCCGAATACCCTTCCTTTAAAAACTTTTGCAACATGAGTAATACCAATTTTTATGTACATTTGTATTATATGGCTATAAATGCTTGCAACGATATCAGAGTAATAAACAAATATTCATAATTGTGTAAATTAGTTAATTAAGATTAGCCGAATCCTTTTTCCGTGTCATCATTTTTTTTTTTTAATTATGTTTTCATAATGAAATGGATCTAATAAAGACATATATCAATATGAAAATAAAGCAGTTATTCAATAAACATGCGAAATCATCTTTTCATATAAGCAAAATTAAAAATTGAATTTTTTAATGCTTGAAAAAATATGATGGTATAAAACAATACTGCTTCCAAAGCATAAAAACTTTGTAACAGCAAAAGCTTGTAAGGTTATTCATCTTACAAGCAATTTAATCAGTCATAATGCAGCAGTAATTAACTGTAGAAGAAAATAACATAAAACTCACGAAATGTGTTCCGTAAACAAAAATAAAAAAAAGCTAAATTGAATTATCCGAGTGTGTAATCGTTTCCCAATTTCCCATGCATTTTCCTTAGTATGAGGCATATTTTTCATTGAAACATGAAAGGCAGAGATGTGGCTGACCATCACATGCACTGCAGAAGAACTCTTCTAGCCTTGTTTGAGGCCACCCATGTATCCTTCTCCTAGTGATATCTTTTCGTAACATCCTCTGCATCTTTTCCTTGTGCTTCCTTGTGTATCCACAGGTGTGGATGATCCATACATACATAGATAGATCAAAAAGTAAAAGAAAAACAGAAGAAAAAGAGAAAGGTGCTGACAGTCTCCACCACAGTGATGCAACATTTTTGGAAGCTAATTCAGCAATCCAAAAAGACGCAAAAAATGTCAGTCGCAAATGCACACCAGGTATGTTTGAGCGAAGGAATCGAAATGGGGAAGTTACAAAGCGTTCTTGGCTATGTCTATCTCCAGAAAATGGGCGGGTCTACTGCTTCTATTGCAAGCTAATGGGTGCTTCGAGATCTCAGTTCACATCTGATGGGTTCTGTGACTGGAAACACGCCAATAGGGTTGCTGTCCATGAACAATCAAAGGATCACATTCAAGCAGTTTTGTCAGCAACAAGTCGTGCAATGAGAGTTGGAGGTGTAGACTCAAAGCTAACAACACAAGTGGATCAAGTTGAGCAGTATTGGTGTAGTCTTTTGAAACGACTGATTAGTGTGTTGAAATTTTTATGTGAAAGAGGCCTAGCTCTTCAAGGAGATGATGAAATAATTGGATCTCCTCATAATGGAAATTATTTAGGATTGTTAGAGCTTTTGGCCGTGCATGATGATTTCCTCAGGCAACACATACATAATCATGCCAGTCGGGGCAGTGGCCATACAAACTATTTATCTTCAACCATCTGTGAAGAAATCATCAGACTAATAGGCAATTAAGTACTCAAGGAAATAATTGCACGTATAAAGCTGTCAAAATATTACTCAATTTCTCTCGATTCAACACCTGATGAAGGTCATGTTGATCAACTAACACTGATCTTCAGATACATGGAGCATGCATGATACACCTGTAGAGAGATTTGTAAAATGTTTACCAAATCAAGGACACAAGGCTCAAGAAATGTTTGAAGGTTTGATGAAATTTCTAACAGACTATGATATTGACATTAAAAATTGTCGTGGGCAATCATATGATAATGCAACATCTATGAGTGGGAGATACAATGGTCTGCAAGCCAAAGCTGCAGCTAAAAATCATCATGCCGTTTGGATACCTTGTGCAGGTCACTCATTAAACCTGGTTGGAAAAGCTGCAGCTGAATGTTGTCAAGCAGCTATCTCATATTTTGATTTTCTAGAGGCCATTTATGTGTTCTTCACAGCTTCTACACATCGTTATGCAATTCTTAGCGATTTACTGAAAAATGTAGAATCTGGCCCAGTGTCTGTACCAAAGAGGATTTCTACAGCAAGATGGTCCTGTCGAGCTGTTGCAGTGAAAGCAATTGTCCAAGGATATGTCCCAATCCGTGAAGCACTTGCTAAAATAACTAGTGATGAGAATGAGATGAGAAAAACTCGTTATGAAGCCAGCGGTCTCCTTGAAAAGATGGACAAGCTAGAGACAGCCATTTATGCTGTTTTTTGGCATGACATTCTTGGTAGAGTTGATGCCACAAGCCACGCATTGCAGGATCCAAAACTTGAGTTGAACACAGCAGTCGCAATGTTGAAGTCCTTGGAATGTTTTGTACGTGAAAAACGAGATCGCTTCCATGTTTATGAGGAGAAGGGGAAAGAATTGTCAGGAACCGAGGAATATTTACAGACACGCGTAAGCGCCAACGTAATGTCCTACTCAATCCATTGGATTATGGACGATCTGAAGAAGCATCACTCTCAGTCAGAAGCATTTCGCATACAGAATTTCCTTCCAGCAATTGATCAGTTCCTGAGTTCACTGGATCAACGGTTGAAGGCCTATGAAGAAATCTGTTAACTTTTTGGATTCTTGGATAAACTGCAATCATTGAATTGTGATGAAATTGAAGCAGCTGCAGCGAAATTGGTTACTGAGTACAAGACTGATCTGGATCAAACACTTGGAGTTGAACTAGTGCAGTTTGCAGCCTTCTTTACTCAATTTCTCAAAGACGAAGATGTAGAGAAAGGGAGGGCACATTTCCTTTACAAGCTGCTGATATACAAGAATGTTGTAGATACATTTCCAAATGTTGAAATAATGTTGCGGATGTACTTGGTGCTCATGGTTACAAATTGTTCTGGAGAACGTTCTTTCAGTAAAATGAAATTGATCAAAAACAGACTTCATACTACAATGTGTCATGGCAGGCTTAGCCACCTAGCTTTGATGAGCATTGAATATGACATCCTCAGAGAAACTGACTTCCATGATTTGATCAAAAACTTTGCAAGGGCTAGATCTCGTAAAGTGCCACTGCCAGTTCTGTAATTAAAAGTAGCTACTGGTATTGTAAAATTCATTTTTTTCATTTGCAGATATATGGAAAATGTAGATATGCATCATAGATATTCAGACTAGTGTTGTAAACAGTAGCTATTGCTTACTTTGCTTATAAATATAACTGATAATCAATCTCTTCTCTATTGTATACATTGCTAAAGTTAATATACTTTCTCAATTTAGCTATGCTGATTGTTTCAAAATGCTCCTAAAAATGCTAAAATAAAAATAAAAAATCACCGGACCCCCCAGCTGCTCGGCATCTCATACTTTGTAAAATTTTGTAATGCAAGGGGGCCCCCACACAGAGGCTGCCCAGGGGCCTCCACAGGTCTAAATCCGGCCCTGGTCGTACGGATCCTTTTGCCCTGCACAGACAGACAGCCTTCCTCTCTGAACCTTTTGTGCCATGTCCAAATCTGCATTGCAGTTAGTGCATTTTTAGCGAACTATCTCACAAATGCACTTGCACAGTCTTATTCGACTGTGTTCGAGCATACAAAGGCACACAACGCCTTTTCTTTTCCAGTGAATGAAATTTCTATACCTGAAAATACAAAAACATAAAACATTAAACATAGAATTTTGAGTTGTATCTACACATGCTGTTAAAATTTGAGATCATTTAAACGAGAATTGGTCAAGTTTGCGAAATTGATAATAAATTTTCTGAAGCACCCTGTCCTATATATGTATATATATATATATATATATATATATATATATATATATATATATATATATATATATATATATATATATATATATATATATATATATATATATATATATATATATAATTTTATGATGGAGGGATTAGGGTCAGCAAAGGAGGGAAGGAGAGATGGGGGGTCGTTAAGGGAGAAATGTTGGGGTGGGGGGTCAGCTAGGGAGCGACATAGAGAAGGGGTGGTCTGCAATGGAGTTGTTGATTGAAAAAAAACCAAGGTGATTCTCTATTCAGTATGCCATGGCATTATAATAAATTAAAACACTGTTTGCCTTACTAACAAGTATGCCTAGTCTAACATGGGGACTGTGTGATTGATGTTATGAGTGAAATCAAAATAAACTTTTAATATTTCATTATGATGCAGCAAGTGTCACTCATTGTTTCCTAGATAATTATAATTAGTAAACGCGTGTTGAGGCATAAATGCAGATTGCTGGATTATTTTATAGATTCTGAGAGAGAAACCGTGTGACCAATGCCTCATAATCCCAGTGGTGCGGCGTACGCGGAGGTGGTGTATTGCTGCTTCAGTGGAAATGTTTGGTTGACTAAACACTAGTGCATCATTGTTTTTTCTTAAAATATCTCAGTGCTCGTGTATGGTAGAAGTATATCAAAATCTTGGTGACTAAGGATGTTTTTAAACGAGGCGGAAAGAAGAGATAAATGAAAAGTAGTGTCGATGCAGTTGAGCAGTACAAGTACTATTGGCAGCAGAAGACTCTGCTACGTTGCTCCTGACTTCGAGTTAGTCATATCAAAGCTTGAAAGGTATATATCAAAGGAAAAGTTTTCACATAATAATTGCTCAAGGCTCAAAATCTTCAAGTTGAGTGAGAAAGGAGGATTGTTTTTTATTAAGTGGCCACATATATGGAAATGTGTTGTAATCACATATGAAGGTACATTTACCCTTGCTGGACTTCACAATACTTATATTAATGATTGATGGTCAAAAGAAGATCTACGTATAATTATAGACAGCAATTTTTAACAGATTTTCCGTAAAGGTTTGGTGTGGAGATGTGTTGTGCGTCTCCAACAAGTGTTGGAGATGCCTTAATTGGCTTACTCATCTTTGAAGATCGTCCCAATGGTGATGTTTATGCGAAATCTATGATACAAAAACCTCCCCAACTCACAGATGAGACTCCAATGGACACTAGAAAGAAACTTGTACACCGTAACGGCGCACCACAACACTCCACCAAGCAAGTTAGGCAGCACAAGACCAATATAAATACTTTGAGCGGTGCATATAGGGCATGACACCCTATATAAATGGCCTGCCACATCACCGTACTTTACACAACCGAGTTTTCGTCTCTAGGAACAAACAAGTGCTTGTGGGCCCTTCGGACCCATGTATTGATGTTTGTAGTACACACACACTCACACACGCACACAAACAGACACGCACGCACGCACACACACATGCACACACACGCACACACACACACACATACGCATGCATGCTTGCGCACACACACACACACACACACGCAAACAAACGGTAAGTCCACGAGTCTACGGAGTAAGTGACATGCGGCAAGACGTTACCGGAGTTTCTTCCTGTAATCTAATACTCCTAAAGTGTTTTTAGCCCAAAAGCTCTCTTCAAAATGATTCAATCAACATGGAACCAAGCCGCTTACCACCTACGATTTACTTGCGATTTTTCGAGCCTACTCTCATCAAAATTGAATTTACAGTTTCGGCTACCCACAACAGACAGACACACAGACAGACACACGGCTACTCCTATAGTATATTAGATGACATCCTTGTGTTCAGTAAGAAAATCAACAATAGACAAGTTTAATAACTAGTGCAGCACATTTGGTCAGGTGAGTGTCGGTTCCAGGCAAAGCATTGTCAGTACAAGGATACGTCAAGAGAAATTTTTGAGCGCAAAGCTAAAGAACTGCGCAGTGCACAAGTCGGGTTAAAGGCCACTACCACTATAGATAAAAAAACTGCTTAAAATCTCATATATTTTGCTCAGAAAGTTTGCCAACAGAAAATGCCTCACACAATTTGGGAAAAATTGATCATGCCTTGTGCAATTGAAATTGTCAGGGAAATGCAAGGGGATGAAAAAGCTAAGGCATTAGCAAAAATTCCAATATCAAATGACACTGTGAAACGCCGCATCTCATCAATGTCTGAAGACATACTAGAACAATGCACTGCACGTCTCCGTAACGGCGTAACAATGACTTTGCCATCCAGCTGGATGAATCAACATATGTGTCCAAAATGTCACATCTACTGGCGTTTGTGCGCTATATGTGGGAGAATGAATTACGAGAGGAACTTTTGTTTTGCAAAGAGATGAGAACAACAACTACAGGAATGGACGTTTTTCAAACTCTGGATGACTTTATGAAAGATAACGGAACCAGTTGGAGTAATTGCATCGGAATATGTACTGATGGCGCCGCAGCCATGACTGGCAGGCATAAAGGAGTCGTGACCAGAATATTAAAAGTTGCTCCCCGTGCCATTGCAACTCACTGTTTTTTGCACAGAGAAATGCTCTCTGCAAAAGACTTGGAGCCTGGGCTTCACGCAGTTATGAACACTGCTGTAGAAATTGTAAACTTCGTTAAAGCAAGGGCCACAAATTCCAGACTGTTTGCTGCACTCTGTGAGGAAGTAGGTGCAGACTATATATCTCTACTTATGCATACAGAGGTGAGATGGTTGTCCCGCGGGCGGATGCTCACACGCTTATTCAGCCTAAGGGAGGAGCTGTGTACATGCCTCTCAGAGAAGAAGCCTCAGCTTGCAGATTTCTTTAATGGTGATAAATGGCTTCTTCAGCTGAGCTACCTGGCAGACATATTCAGCGAAGTAAATAAGCTGAACAAAGCAATGCAAGGTGCAAACACAAACAACATTTCTCAGTACCAAAAAGTTGAGGCTTTCAAAAGAAAGCTCAAGTTGTGGCGTGTTCGTAACTCGTCAGGAATCACTGATATGTTTGAAAATATGCATGCATTCATTCACGACAGAGGCATTAGCTTAAATGTAGTCAAAGCACAGGTAACATTGCACCTGTCAAAGTTGTTGGAGAAATTCAACAGCTATTTCCCTGAGCTAACTGAGGAGCAGGCTGCTTCTTACCAGTGGATAGAAAACCCCTTCATTGAGAATATTAAGATGAAGCTCCCAGAAGCCTCACAGTCAAAATTATTAGAGGAGCCCATTGACCTATCATCTGATGGTACCATGAAGACTCGATTCAGTGCAGTGCCACTAGAAACCTTCTGGGCTCAATGTTTTCATGATTTCCTGGAGCAGCTATGAAAGTGTTGTTACCTTTCACCACCACCTGCCTATGTGAGTCAAGCTTTTCAGCCATGACAGCACTGAAAACTAAATATAGGTCAAGATTAAGGATCGAAGATGACATGCGTGTCAGTTTATCAAGAATACGCCCACGCATTGATAACCTCATTGCTAGCAGTCAGCAGCAAGTATCACATTAAGTGAAACATAAACATCATTTGCAGATAAAGAAAAAGTTAATTGATCATAAACAAAATTTAATGTGGGAAGCTTTTTATATGACCATGCATTATCTATGGACCATGTTATTTGTAACTTAATTTTTCAGAGTCGCTAAATAAGAGTTTACCATTTTGAAAGCCTAATTATTCTGTTTTCTTAGAAGTGAAGTTTACATTATTTTCCTTTTCGTAAATATACACGGATTTTTTTTCTTTTATTTTTGTATCATGTTTGTACAATGAAAACAATCTGATAATAATAAACACCACTTCCTGTGAAAAGAAAACCTTTTATTAACCATTCTTACATACAAATGTAAAATGACTATATCCTATCTAATCCCGTACCAAGGGGTCCCATGAATATACTATTAGTGGATGTAAGGGGTCCACAAAGCTTGAAAGGTTGAGAAACACTGGTTTACGGCGTAGGTTGTGGACAAGCTTTCCTCGTTGTTGGAGATGCAGCAAGCACAAGCCACAGAAGATCACCGTGTGTTGAAGGAGCTTCGGTCACGTGCGTTGGCAACCCGTGATGGTGCGAGTGGCGGAGTGGCTGATGTGGGAGCGCCAATACCCGCCCCACGTCACCATGTTAGCCGCCCCCAAGCCCAGGCCCACACAAGCTCTCTGCCAACGTGTCCCTGCATCCCATAAGGTGTGACACAGTGCATGGGCGGACTATGAGGAACTGTTGCAGCTTCGGGATCAGTACGGACCCAGCTGGCACACTTCCGGTTACTTCCGGCCTCACCCCTGAGATGCGCGGCACGTTGGCGCACGCCGTCGGCATTGCTGAAGACGCCGATACGTCGCCAGTTAAGAATTCCCTATAACTGCCCATTGTTAGTTACAGTTCACTCCCGATACAGGTGCTGAGACGAACGTGATTGGTTTAAGTCAGCTTCGTTGTCTCGGCTTTAGTGAAAGTGATCTCTCTAACTGCCAGGATGAAGTGTTGGCTGCTAACAAGAACCGGCTGAGCCCCGTTGGCTCGTTTAAGGCCACACTTACGATCGGGACAGCCACTGGCAATACTACCTTAGTCGACTAAAGGATGGTCAACCTACGCGCAGAGCGGAACTACGTCACGAGGGGGAATATCTCTCTCTCGTTCTCTATCGCTCACTCGTCTCTCTCGCTCTCCAGATTTCAACGAGAACTAAGTTAATTTTATTGGAGCAAGTGTACTCACTCTCTCCCTTTCTCTTTATCTGTATATATATATATATATATAGGTATATATGTAGGAAATGCAAATTACTGTTTAACTTTCGCGGTGAGAGAGATCCGGATGTGAGCGGGAAAAGTTGGCGTGAGTGTTGTGTGCGGGGAGGAGGGAGGCTTGATGCGAGCCCGCGGGGAGAGAGAGCGAGACCACCGAGAGACAAGGCCTGTTACATCGCCTGATGAAAGGCTGTGACGTCACAGCATGAGGATCCCGCGCGCGCTACGCGCGCGGGCCATGGCTCAGTGGCCATGGCTCAGTCTATTGTGTCTACATACGAAGGCGGTCAGGGCGTGTGTATGTGGCGTACTTGTATAATTTTTGCTTTTGTTACGGCAGGAGCTATTTTTCCAAGTTACCAGCAAGATGCCGTCCTTGTGCTGTGTGCCCAATTGCAATGGGACTACAGAAAAGGCCCCAGAGTGAGTATATTCTCTTTCCCAAGAGACAAGGTGCTTGCCAGCCAGTGGCTCAGATCAATCAAACGAGACAATTTTTCACCGACGGCCAGTAGCAGGGTGAGTCTATGATCTTTGTAGTATTTGTAGTAGCTTTATTAGCTAATAATGAAAGAAGTGAGACGGTAAGTCTAGCATATCTAGCATACTTATAAGGCATACAAAACGAAATGTTTGTAGCATTAAAAATGGCGGATGTCACAAAAAATATTACTAACCAGCCGCAAAGCCGCCCTTCGGGCGGACTTTTTGGCTAGCTCCTGCGGAGGGCTATTGGTGGGCCTTCGGCCCACCAAACACAGACTCTCCAGATAGCCCCTTCTAACTTTCCTGAAATCATGGATGTAGAAATGTATGTATTAACGCCAACCCATTCACATCTCCCCCAACCCATTCACTCACCCATTACCCATCACCCCCCACCCATTCACTCACCCATTACCCATCACCCCCCACCCATTCACTCACCCATTACCCATCACCACACACCCATTCACTCACCCATTACCCATCACCCCCCAACTATTCCCTCACCCATCACCCATCACCCCCCACCCATTCACTCACCCATCACCCCACACCCATTACCCATCACCCCACCCATTCACTCACCCATTACCCATCACCCTACATCAAGGCTTCCTCAATTCGAGAGAACTGGAACTCGAAATGCCAGGGGTCGCTGGCAGTTTTAACTCACTTTTTTGATAATAAGTTGGTCTACTGGAAAACAAAATATGGGCTTATTCCACTGCACTTAAAACACAAAAGTATAATATTAAGAACGATTTTCTTCTATATGTATATTGTATAGAAGCCTGATTCTGTAAAACATTGTATATAACCAAATAACCAAGGAGGTTATAGTTGAGGAGGCGAGGTAAATGCTACTCTATGATATTATATAGTCAATAACGAATGTTTAGAAGCTATCTATACCTAGGCAGTCATATTTTCCTGTTATTATTGTGTATCAATCAGATAGAAAGCCTGGAAGTGCAATGAGTCGACGCGTGAAGTCGTAATGCTTTGATTCAATCTTCCCGCCACAATCTCCCCGCCCACCACTCCCCCGCCGCGGCGTGTCGCCTCCACAATTATAACCTACATTGTCGCAGCAACAAGCCGATTTTGGCATTCTTTATTCTTCGTTTTTCCAAGCATTGCTTATTGTATATTGACAAGCGTTTGCCAGACGCAGCAGTACTGTCTTAGAAAACAGTGTGAACATCGCCCAAATTTTACATGCCACAATATAAATGTAAAAAATATATTAAGCTTTGCTACTCGAGGCGAGTAATTTGCATTAAATTGCTATTATAGAACGTTCCATCGTAATGCATGTCATCCATATAATTAGTAGAACAACAGAAGAACTATATTTTTTGGTATTCAGATGCGGTGCATCAATGTTTATCGCGAAATTAATTTATGAAAATATTAGTCGCGGAGCCAAAACACAGTAGACCAACCTTTGAGTTAAAATTGCCAGCGACCACTGGCATTTCTCGAGTTTCAGATCATTGGAATTCTCGCAACCCACTTTTTTTCACAATTACCGCTAATAGGCTGCTAAAAAAAAAAAAAAAAAGGTGATTGGATCATCTCATAAGTGGGCTTAAAACCTTTCCCTGGGTCAACCTGGTTCCAAAAATGTGGTATATGATGGGATTCCGCCACGGGGGGCGGAACCTATACCACACACACACACATACACACACACACACAGACACACACACCACACACACACTTTCGCTTTTATTAATATAGAATTTTGAGAATTATCATTTGTGTTGTGGTTACGTTCATAATTCACCTCCGTCACAGCTAGCGAGATCATGCTGCTTTGGCTGACTATGTTTTTGAACTAATGAAGGATTAGCAGCTGGCACTCGTGGAGAATGTGGTTCACGAATGTGGGTGTTTCGCGAAATATTGTCAGCGCGAAATCCTGTAGACCCCGCCATTCATCTCTCTTATTTCACTGGTTTTACGACTTAACTGCTGCCCTGATAACATGTTTCAAGCTACAAGAATAGCNGAGCTACCTGTAGAAACGGGACAGAAGACTTCCACACATCACACCAAGACCAAGACCCATCACGACGCCACAACTTCATCCGCCTCATGGCCGAATCACACCATACCATCATGCCTTCACCTGTACCTTCCTGAGGAAACTAATCAACCCTCGCGACTGTGATAGATTCACAGGTGTAAACATGGCATATATCTTCAAACCCGACATCAGTGCCCTTCAACAATAAAAAAAAGGTAAGAGCTGGTTAAGCGGGTTCACACGAGGCGTTTCGTCGGACTGTTTCGTCGAACAAAACAAGCCTTGGTTGGACCTGTTCGTCGACACTGACAACACATCTAGCACACGGTTGGGCCAACCGCTTCACCCAACAATACAAACAAAGATGAAGCGATAAAAGCGAGAGGCGCGGAGATTTGTTGTTAATGTTTTAACCTTTAGGGGCATATATATACGTAGCTACTGGTGATGAAAAGGGAGGAGGTGATTGTTAGAAGAGAACTGCAGCGACAGATGAAGACGCGTTCATGTGGGCTAAATGAGTTATAGTGGACGAGAATGCGCCCCGGGTTAGGTTAATATTCCCGTCGGGGGGTCGAAAGGGACGGAGCCCTCCCGTTAGAAGGTTAGGTTCGGTTAGGTTAGGGTAATAATTTCATCCCAGCAGGGCGTGGCAGAGCCCAAAATCGAGTGGCGGGCGGGGGGCCGGCCCCCGGGCCACTGTTACCTGTGGCCACCAAAAACCTGTGGCGGGCGGCCCGCCCGCCCGCCCAATTGCCCAATGGCCAAAACCACACGCCCAATTGTGTAAGCAATTTCGGTCCTAGTGTGAAATAATACCATATTTTTTTTTTTTTTTTTTTTTTTTACATCTGTGCCTATAGCGCCTGTAGGCAGTGGTGACCTCGCAGTGGTGACGCTCGGATGGTAGGCTCTGGAGATTCACTTGAGGGTTCTGATGGTTTGGTCCTCGCCCGTTGGTGGCGCAGGCAGGATTCTTATAGTGACGCCTGTGAGGCTCATGCCGCCCCCCTGTGTCCTCCGATGCACTCGCAGTCGAAGGTAGAGTTAAATAGGCAGGGCATGTGGGTATTCTTAGGCCACTCGACGGTGCAGAAAGGTTTTGGGTTTCTTTCAGGGATCGAACTCGGGTCACCGAGAACGCCAGTCGGAGACTCTAACCACTCCGCTATCCGCCTCCCCAAAGTCAGTGTCTCGAAAAGTACCGCGCAGGGCTCGTCCATTTTACCGGATCTTGATATTACAGGTGGCCCCGTAGTGTAGTGGTTAGCACGCTCGGCTCACAACCGAGAAGTCCCGGGTTCGATCCCCGGGCGGAGCGAAGACAGATGGGTGGTCTTTCTTAAAACCCGAGCCCCTGTCCACCCAGCAGTGAATGGGTACCGGATGTTAGCCGGGGGTTTGTGACCCGCCTCCCGGGTGGTGGCTTCGGCCAACACTAAGCCCGAGCGGTAGATCAATATGGCTCTGAGGAATTATCCTCTAAACAAACAAACAAACACCACATTCTCTCCAACTCTTTCCCTGTCTCAATCATCCGTCCCCTTGTCTCACCAGTCATCACACAGTCCCAGCAGCAATAACATCCATTCTCTTCCTGTCCTTTCAACCACCTCATTCATTTCACATCCCATTTCAGCGAAAAACCACACGCATCATTTCCTTTCTCTCCCCGTTATACTTTTCAGATCTCATATTCTACTAGTAATCATTCTACTGCAAATTGTAAACACATCAAATCTGCTTCATATTTCTGAAAATCTATCACATATATAATATAGACCGATCTGTATTAATTTTACTGTAACGTATTATATGATGGTGTTCATTTCAATGCTTAATAATTGCTAACACTATTTATAACTTACAGAAAAAGTATAGACTTATTTTGACCCCAGAGTATGTTCAACGTATGTGCAACATTTTGTATAATTTCACAAAACCATTTCATCGAACATGTTCGGCGAAATGACCCTCAAAGTTCGACCAAACAGTCCAACCAAATGGCAAGTTCGACGAAACATTTCCGACGAAACGCACCGTGTGATAGCCGCTTTGCCCTACAGTGTTACCTTAATATATTGGTAAATGTTTGTTATTGGGCAACCACCGATTTCGAGGCCGAAACTTAGTTTTCCTGAATAGTTTTGGTGTGTTTTGAATTAATCTGGTTCTCGTTTTTGCCGGAAACCAATGTTTGTTTACATGGGTGGGGGGGGTGCCCGCCCTGCCGGCCCACTCCGCAAACATTGCCGGCCCACTCCGCAAACATTGCCGGCCCACTCCGCAAACATTGCTAAGCTTCACACTGCCATAGTATTGGTAATTTTAGTTTTATCTCTATAATCTTCTGTTACTAAACCAAGCCCCACCTCTAACCTAACCTAACCTAATCTGATTTAACCTAACTTAACTTTCTGGCTGAAATACTGGCAGATATTCGGTAGTACATGTAATGCCATTAATATTCGATTGCGCCATGGGAAATGGGGCTCAAAATACACAGAATGAAGAACGATACACGATAATGGAGGTAAGAGTCCTAGGACATTTGAAAGCCCACTACCGAAATAATACCATTATCTTTACTGCAAATTTTCCACAAAGTCTAAACACATAGCAGAAAATCAACAAAGGCATACTTACAACATTAAATCTAAGCTAAATGTCATAGGTAGATAATATTAAAATATAAATTCGTGGAGCATCTTGCAATAAATGATGACCGATTTTGGTTACCCTACACATTTTCTCTACATTTTAACTAGTATAATTTTTCATTCACATTTACTGCACTGTAAATATTGTATTTGAGTACATGCTCAAGAAAAATAGTTTTCCCCTGCCAAATTTTTTTTTTAAATAACTTAATAAATTTATGAAAAGTACCGTATTTTACGGCTTATAAGACGCACTTTTTTGCTAAAAAAATACCCTGAAAAACACTCATGCGTCTTCCAAGACGAATGTTGTAGGAGGTTAGCTTAGGTAGCTATTCAATTCAGCCTCTTATATGATGTAACCTCAGTACATACCTGTTAAGAGTATTTAGAATACCATAAGACATTCAAATCAACTACCAATCTGTCCTCACCCTGTGATGTAGCTACCTAAGCTAACCTCCTACAACATTCGTCTTGGAAGACGCATGAGTATTTTCAGGGAAAAAAGTGTGTCTTATAAGCCGTAAAATACGGTATTACCCACTATTATTATTGGTATCATTATGTGTTGTAGTTATTATTATTGTTGTTGCAGGTAATATTGGTGCTCCCAGATTTCCACAAAGGTGAGGTTCATGGACTGATTGACGTGTTTCTATAGTAACATGTTGTTGCCTTTCTGCATCACTCTCTGGGATCTTCATCTCCACAATAGTACTGCCACAAAATGTTACTTTACCAGTCCTATACTTTTATGGGAAGCACTTCATTGTTTTTCTGGCTAGGAATCTCAACCAGTGACATATATTTGTGTCTGTATTCTATATATTTCCATTTTTCAGGTAATTTTACTAAGAGGATCTTGTTTTCATGCAATATACCGTAAACTCTGGCTACAACCCGGACGATTTGGGGGGGGGGTGATCCGATTTATGCGATAATTCTGTTATATCCTAAGAAGTAGAAGGGTAGCTGAATTTGAACCCCTTTCTTGAAGTAGGCGGTAGGCAGGTCACACGTGAACGAGAGGTAACACGAGTGGAGCGCTAGGGCGAGGGAAACCGCACGGTATAAGCGAACATACTTTGATTAGAGGTAGTTTTAAATCTGCCTGAATTACCCTATTCTCCTCCCCTCTCCTCTCTCTCTCGCTCTTACTTTTTACGTTTTTATCATTCAAAGCATTTTTTTTTTTTTTAACTAGTAGTGGCAAAAATATATAAACAACAATAATAATAATGAGAAAATTGTTTTATTAATTCTTTCATTATTAATATTATTTTCTGGAGGAGGAAGAGAGGAGGAAAATGCCATGAAAGAAGAGAGAGGAAGAGTGAAAATGATAATAATAATGTATTTTTCTTCTAAGTCTGTTCATTGCTGATGCATGCATGAACCTTTTATCACCCTCTCGCCCCTTTTAATATTTCCCCCTCTTTAATCTGTGAAATAAAACATTGAACACCAATTCATGGATTGGCTTTATTCTTAACAACACCTCACAAGTGCCAAGTATATGCCTGGCAAGCCCCTCACCTACCACCACAAGCACAACCCACACACAGCCACTCCTTCCTCACAGATGTGTCTGGATATGCCTGGCAACACGGCCCTTGGTAGGAAAACACTTGCCGCAAACATCACACTTTGTACTTCCTCTCACCAGTGTGGATGAGCATGTGTTTGTTAAGATTGCCCTTCAGGGTAAATGTTTTCCCACACTCCTGACACTCAAAGTTTCTCTCACCAGTGTGGGTGACCATGTGTATGTTAAGACTGCTTTGTGGTAAATGTTGCCCTACACTCCTGACACTCAAAGTTTCTCTCACCAGTGTGGATGACCATGTGTTTGTTAAGACTGCCCTTCTGGGTAAATGTTTTCCCACACTCTTGACACTCAAAGTCTCTCACACCATTGTGGGTGAGCATGTGTCTTTTTAAGATGGCCCTTTGAGCAAATGTTTCCTACACTCCTGCACCCCTAAGTTTCTCTCACCAGTGTGGGTGAGGATGTGTGTTTTAAGTTTACTCTTGTAGGAAAATGTTTTCTTACACTCCTGGCACTAAAAAGCAAGGTTTTCCTCACCAGTGTGGGTGAGGATGTGTGTGTTAAGACAGCTTTTTTTGGTAAATTTTTCCTACACTCCTGACACTCAAAGTTTCTCTCACCAGTGTGGGTGACCATATGTTTGTTGGGACTGCTCTTGCAGGCAAATGTTTTACCACACTCCTGACACTCAAAGTTTCTCTCACCATGTGGGTGAGCAGTGTTTGTTAAGAATGCTCTTGCGGGCAAATGTTTTACCACACTCCTGACACTCAAAGTTTCTCTCACCAGTGTGGGTGAGCATGTGTGAGCTAAGATGGCTCTTCTGGCAAATGTTTTCCCACACCCTTTGACACTCAAAGTCTCTCTCGCCAGTGTGGGTGAGCATGTGGCTCCTAAGAGAAACTCTTATTAGTGAACACTTTGCCACAGTGGTCACACCTCAGCTCAGGTCTCTTGCGTGTATGGCTGAGGACGTGTCCAGTAATGGCAGACTTGCTGGAGCACACTTTGCCACAGTGGTCACAATTTGTAGTCCTCACGCCCTCCATGCAGCACTTCTTCTGCCAGCACACCCGTGGTGGGAGGCATCAGCTGGTCCTGCAGGAAATCCCGGTGGAGGCCGGCCAGGCTGCCCTGGGGATGAATCAAGCGTTCCCTAATACAAGGGAAGCCGGGAGGAGTCCTGGCGTGGGCGCCGACCTGGACTGTTCACCTCAGCACCCGTAACATTGGTGGCCATCAGCACACAAGCAGGCAGATGCTTCCTTTAAGGGTGTTCCTGCTTCACCCTCAAGGTAACCCCCAGCCAGTGTTTGCAGCCAAGGAGTAAGGCCAGCACTCTACACGGTGGAGGTGGAGTGGTGAGTGGCTAGTGACCTTCAATGCAGGCAAGTGTAGCTAAACCTTTCACATCAGGCACAACCAATAATGAGTAATGGGGCAGATAATGGGGTTGAGAGAGAGGGGCTGGCTGGCTCTCTCTCTCTCATAGTTAAGATGCAAGACAGAATAAAGAAACATGAATATTCTTCTATTCAATTGATATCTGCTCAGGAATGGGGTACATCAGTGCATATGCAAAAAATAAACTATAGGTAACTGTAAAAAATTTTCATTAAATCAATACATACACATAAAAGAGAGAGAGGGGGCAGAGAGGTCAATCCCTCCCCTGGATACAGAAAGTGACTGCTTCCCTCCAGCCCACCTGTCCATAAGGGCTAATTTGCCATGGACATCACATCTTTATTTAAAGAAAAAATAACTACTTCATGTTTTTAATAGAAAATATATTTTCCTGAACCATTTTCCCTTGAATATGAAAAGTACTTAAGTGCCAAACCGTCTGTGTAACTATACCTAGTGTGTTTTTAGATCCGGGGTGGTTTTTATAAAGAATCTTGCTACTCTTAGCTACTCAGAGCATTTGAGTTTTCTCTGAGTGGCAAATTTTTGTTATGAGCTACTCTCAAGTGGCCAAAATGCTATGAGTGGCGGGGCCGGCCCAGAGCAACTCAGAAAACGCTTCTGAGTTGCTATGAGTAAGGAAAAACAAGCTTCTATTTTAGCTTGTTAGGCAAAGCTCTAGCCCTGCAGAGTATATGAATAAGTGTTTGCTGCCTCGAAGAAGCCGCTCAAGGGAAACAAAAGCGAGACGTGACGGAGGAAGGACGCGAAGAAAGGTCAAGAAACGAGGGCCAGTTTTCTGGTGTCGTGTGAGCAGCAGTCTGTTTACGAGGTGCAGTCTGCCTTGTTACTAACAAAAAGAAACGCGAATTGCGCATGCTTGAGGCGAATATTTTCTAATATTGACTTCTTGATCAACAAAGGCATGTCCAGGCATCCTACAAAAAACAAACCCCTCTAATTTGTCAACAAAAAGGGGGGGGCACGAACTGACATGCGCGGAGGTGAAAGTTTACTAACATAGACGTTGTTATCATCAGAAGCAATTCCCGGAACACTCGCCGAAAGTGAAAAATTGGAACACTCCACCAGCGTGGGCGAGAATTCCTATCGGCGACAGTTATAGGTAGGGTTTTGAGCATATATGATTTAAAGAGGCATTCAATTTCATACAGAAATGCCTGTGAGCAGGAGATGGGGCCTAACCACCGTGTTCAAGAATGCAATCTGCCCAAACAGGTATCATATCATATTTAGGGGGGGCAGTAGCAGAGTGGTTTAAACGTCTCCGACTGGCGTTCTCGGTGACCCGAGTTCGATCCCCGACGAAAACCAAAAACCCTTTCTGCACCGTCGAGTGGCCCAAGAAACACCCACATGCCCTGCCCTTAACCCCACCTTCGATTGCGAATGCATCGGAGGACGCAGGGGGGCGGCATGAGCCTCTAATCACAGGTGTCACTATAAAAATCCTGCCTGCGCCACCACGGGCGAGGACCAATCATCACAGCCCTCAAATGAACCTCCAGAGCCTACCATCTAGCCCTGGGTCACCACTGCCTACAGGCGCTATAGCACAAATGTATAATATAAAAAAAAAAAAAAAAAAAAAAAAAAAGATACAAATCAAAATAGTTTTTCTTTATAATTAGAAAGATGCTGTATTCCGAAATTTTTACTCATGATTCACTGCATAAAGGCTATTTAATGGTCCTTCACAGCAGTATTACAAAAGCAGAGCGCATTATTCAATTCATGAATGTTTTTCCTATGAAGAATAGAACAGTATCCCCTCCCCTACTCGAGCGGACATTCAGTCACAAGTGACAAGATGT
Organism: Chionoecetes opilio; assembly: GCA_016584305.1. Lineage (NCBI taxonomy): Eukaryota > Metazoa > Arthropoda > Malacostraca > Decapoda > Majidae > Chionoecetes > Chionoecetes opilio. The sequence goes on from JACEEZ010007196.1 coordinate 105,197, forward strand.
ACACACAGTACCGTATGACAAGGGGTTTCGGCTTTTTTTGATAAACAAGTCTTTGTTTGTAAACGGACTGCACCTCGTAAGCAAACTGCTGCTCACACGACACCGGTCAAGTGGTGATGCGGCGACAGAATGCATTGGCGGTGAATTGACCGAGCAGGAAAAACCGATCACCCCTGACCTTGTCAGAGATAAGAGGGGCAAGTGGGACCCAGAGGAACCAAGGTTTTCCCCATTGGTGGTTATCCACGCTCCCCGGCCAAACTGGACGTACATGTGCTGGCGAGACCTGGGTGTGCCCCACTGATTTCAAGGACCGAAACTTTATTTTTCTGAATAATCTTTATATGTTTTGAATTAATCTGGCACTCGGTCTTGGGGTGAAAAATCATGTTTGTTTACAGGTGTGGACGGCCCACCCCGCCCCTCCAGGCTCGCCCCGCAAACATCCCGCTCAGCTTCGCACTCCCGTAGTATTGATTTTTTCTTATTTGAAATACAGGGAGGTCCCGAAGATACGAGCAGTTAGGTTCCACCTGGCATACTCGTAAAGCGAAATCTCGTTATAACGAACACATAACTAATGGTAAAATATAGGTTTGGTTCCAGGACCCCATCAATTTAAAAAAAAAAAAATTCAAGCTAAAATAAACTATATAGCCAAACACAACAAACTCTCAAATATAGGGCTTCATATACCACACCACCGCACCCAAACCCCAAAAACACATGAATTAAGAGGGGGACAGCACAGTAGGACAGAGCACAAATAAGTCACAATAAGCACATTAAGTAAACCACCAAATCACCCAAAAACGGGCTCACAAGGCACAATACATACAAGCAACAAAGACTTGTATGTTACTCTTGGGACGCCGCGTGATACCACTAGACTCGAGAGGGTTACGGTAGGTAAGGGACAAGGGAGGGGTGCGCAGACCTCTTCCACTGCCACAAACTCGTCTCTGTGCACCTGAAACATTGTACATTGTCCAGGGTTGTGAATTTTTGTAGGCCACATTGTCGTACCGAGCCCCCAGAATTATCATATTTTTGTCCAAGCGTCGCTTCGCTCGCTTGGACACCTATTTCAGCCGAAATCAGGTGTCATATAGGCTTGTAAAATTTTTCCCCACGAATGTGTGGGCAAGAAAGATACAGGCACAAAGGAAGAAATTTGGCACAGAAAGTTATATTTCGTCTCTTAACTCATTGTCCAAGCGAGCGAAGCGAGCTTTTAGCATTTATGCTAAAATTTGTAATATATTGTGCCTGGCGACATTAGTGCAGTGGCGAAAGTAGTGCATTAGTGCAGTGGAAATAAAATTGTGTTCGTAGCCTTCACAACAACAGTGTCTTTTAGCGTTGCCGAGAGGCAGGCCACTTCTGTTAGGCCTCATATAACCACTATAACTCGTGTTTCTAATGCCGTTATAAGGTGTTATTTAGGGTTAGCGTGAAGTTATATACGTGGTAGGGTGTGTGAGGTGTTAAATATGCCATTTCAGCCGTGGGTACAGAGAGGAAGAATAACAATTATGAAATACCACCACCACCACCACCACAACCATCAGATTGATTCGTACAACCTTAGGTAAAATCATATAGTCAGTATGACTTTAAAATTTTTTAGTAAATAATTTTTAAATTTTACTTTAGTAAATATTTACAAAAATTATAAACATTTACTGACTACATATATGATTTTACCAAAGGTTGTACGATAATTAATCAATCTGAAAAAAACGTGCAGACTGGCCAACGACTGCTCGAGACTGGTATTAGCAGAGGTAGGAAGTCTCCAGGCTCGCTTATTATTGTTTGTATGCTATGAAATATCATTTCTCTAGGTGAATGTAGACATATGATTTCATTTGGATGGATATCATTCATATATATGAGTAAAGAGATGAAATACAAGCAAGGGACTCATCCACGTCTGGCAGCACGGCCTTTGGCAGCAGCAGCAGCAGCATGAGCCGGCCCATGAAGCCCGTGAGGTGGATATCAACACCATTAGACCAAGGGAGATAGATGTCTTTGGTAATATTTAGTAGGGGAGCGAGAACCCCTTGAGGAATCCTATGATCCCTGGTGATATCCTATGGTGCTGTCACAGGCGTGGGAGCTGACTGTCTTCAGGAAGGCACAGGTGAGGCGAATGACGGCGGGGTTTTACTCAAAAGTTTTGAGTGGCGGCGCCGCTGGAGCCGCCACCTCCTCCGCCACGTAGGTTTGGGCAGGATTAAAAGTCTTATTACTCGTTATTATACAACTTAGTGATTATGGTGTAATGTTATATACACGTGTCATTATCTATATCAATGTAGCACCGTGTTTCACCTTAAATAAGGGTGATTTAAAGATGTTGATGAGAGGCGCGACTGGCGGGGCAGAGTGATGGAGAAAATTCTTGCCGCGGGGCGCCCCATGACACGAATATTCACTATTTCAACCCACATACACACCTACCACCAAAACACTATCAACACAGGCTCCTTACTTATATATCTTACTATCTGATACATTAAAACTCCTTAAGTCCGAAAAAAACTCCGCAAGCATTCCAAATAAAACGAGAATTAGTTTGGGATGACGGGGACAAGGCGGAGAGAGGCAGTCTGGCATGCCATTCTTGCCCGGAAATATGTCTCGCTGACTTGTGATTGGTTGAGAAGTTTTAAAAACAGTTTATCATTGGGTGGTGACTGATGATGAGCTTGATGACATCATTTAGTTTTTATGTTTAATTAATGTGCAGTTATGTTATTTTGTGTGCTATTTTCTCTTTCAGAATGTTTTTTCTACAGAACAGGTAGTACAGTGTAGGTAATATAGACGCTGTGTGTTTGTTGTGTTTGCTATAGTTTAATTTAGCTTTAAAAACATAGTTTTTTTTTTTTTTTTTTTTTAATTGATGGGATCCTGGAACCAAACCTATATTTTACACATTAGTTATGTGTTTCGTTATACGAGATTTCGCTTTACGAGTATGCAGGTGGAACCTAACTGCTCGTATCTTCAGGACCTCCCTGTATATATATATATATATATATATATATATATATATAGATATATATAGTATATATATTATATATATATATATATATATATATATATATATATAGTGTAATATATATATATATAGTATATATATATATGTATATATATATATATATATATATATATATATATTATATATATATATATATATGAATCCGAGCGGCCCTCCGACTTCAGGGCAGGTTCAGGCCCATGTGCAACAGGCCGATATTCCGTACGCAGTCCAGGTATACAGTGGTCTATGGTTAGGATAAGGTTGCGTTAGTTCAGTTTTATTGGTGAACTATATTTTTCTGGTAGATTTTAATGAGTTTAGGAACAATTTGAAGTTTGTTTTTCTTGAAAATCACTAGTTTTTCATAGGTGAGCTCAAGGAGGTAAAAAAAAAGTGATTACCGACAAAAACAAACTTCAAATTCTTTGAAAACACATCAAGATCTATCAGAAATGTATAGTTTAATCTGAAAAAGGAGAGGATTGATCAAAGGAATCGGTCAATACTCCGCAGGAGTTGGTGGGCTCCACAGGCCTTACAAATTACTTTCTCTATTATTTTCGGCTCGATATAATGTGCAGTAGTACAGTAATACACTTCCAGAAACCATAAATAGAACACTTATTGGTAATAATGGATGAGGACTTAACGGTCGTTTTCAAAGACACCGACTATTTTTTCCTGGCCTACAAGGTGCTTTTTCTAATGGTGATAGTTTTATTTTGCGCAAACCCATAAAAAAAATTATAAATAAAAAAAATCATCACCCAATTTCATGGTACCGTTTCCATTAAAAATACTGTATCTCCATCAGAAAAAGCACTAAAATTTGGCCTGGAAAAATTTGTCAGGGTCTTATAGGTTTTAATGAAACCTAACCTAACCTTATAGGTTTTCATGAAACCTAACCTTATAGGTTTTCATGAAACCAAACCTAACCTTAAAGGTTTTAATGAAACTTAACTTAACCTTAAAGGTTTTAATGAAACCTAACCTAACCTTGACCACAAAGTATACCTAACCTAACCTTATAGGTTTCATTAAAACCTATAAGGTTAGGATAGGTTTCATTAAAATCTATAAGACCCTGACTAATTTTTCCCGGCCAAGTTTTAGTGCTTTTTCTGATAGAGATACAGTGTTTTTAATGGAAATGGCATCATACAATTCGGTGATTTTTTTTTTTTTTTTTTTTTTTTTAACTATGGGTTTGCGCAAAATAAAACTATTTCCACTCGTCCATTATTACCGAAAAAACACCCATTGTAGGCCAGGGAAAAATAGCCGGTGTCTCTGAAAACGACCGCAAAGTCCTCGACCATTATAACCCACTTATTTTCGGTATTATTTTACGACAGGACCAAACTTCCCTACACAATTGGTAGCATGGTTTTTGTTTACCTTATTGTATTCTAAGAGACATTTTCTGAGCTTTCCGTCGCAAATCAATAGTTTCGGAGATATAGAACATTTTAGGTGGGAGGAGGAATAAGTCTCCTTGCATACAAAATGCCTCCCTCTTCCTCTTCTTGTGACCTGCATCGCTTTGTTTGGTATTTTATTAAACTTTTATTATTGGACCAGTTAGGTTAAAGGTTAGGTAAGGTAAGGTAAGGTTAGTTAGGTTAGGTTAGGTTTAGGTAAGGTAAGGTTAGGTTAGGTTAGATAAGGGTGCGCCTCCGAACAAAGCGATGCAGGTCACAAGAAGAGGAAGAGGGAGGCATTTTGTAAACAAGGAGACTTATTCTTCCTCCCACCTAAATGTTCATATCTCCGAACTATTGATTTGCGACGGAAAGCTCAGAGAAATGTCTCTTAGAATACAATAAGGTAAACAAAAACCATGCTCCCTATTGTGTAGGGAAGTTTGGTCCTATCGTAAAAATGTACCTTATTTTCATATAATTATTGCTGAGTTAAGGCTGGTTCACACTGAGGTTTTTTCGTCATTTTTGTAAACAGAGAAGTCTGTCTCTTGCGGGCTGGTGCGGAGATTACGTTCACACACACAATTCGTTTCGGTCGACAAATCTTCTTCTTCTTGTGACCTTTTCTGCTTAGGTAGTATCGCCAAAGACACTCTACGTTGTAGTGTCTTTGGTATCGCTTTGTAGGTCGTCTGTCAAGCTCGTGCTGACGACCAGGGTCGTCCCTGACTTCCCGTGCCTGACCTGCAGGGTCAGGGGTCACGTCGAGCTACAAGGGCTAGGGGCTAGGGGCTGGCTTGTGTGTATTTGGCGCGCGAAAGATAAGTTTTCGCGCACTTTATTATGAAGTAGTATTGATAGTTTCATTTTTTCCTTGATATCATCTACTAAATCAAACCCCACGTCTAACCTAACATAATCTGATTTAAACTAACAACTGTTTATGGCTAGCTAAAATGGAAAATCGCCAATCGCCATTGGCATGGGAAATTGGGATTCAAATTAAGGATGAAAAGATCTGCACGATGATGTAAGTTAAATTTGTTAGTTTTTAGTGTCCAATTCCGAAATTATGCCAATAATTGGGGTGAGTGGGGAAGAGGGACGTGCTGGCTTCTGCGTTTATTTGAATTTGGCACGAGAAATTCTCGGCAACTCGGTCGATAAAAGACCGAGTGAAGCGGCTATCACATGGTGCGTTTCGTCGAACTTGCCATTTGGTTGGACTGTTTGGTCGAACTTCGAGGGTCATTTCGCCGAACATGTTCGATGAAATGGTTTTGTGAAATTATACAAAATGTTGCACATACGTCGAACATACTCTGGGGTCAAAATAAGTCTATACTTTTTCTGTAAGTTATGAATAGTGTTAGCAATTATTAAGCATTGAAATGAACACCATCATATAATACGTTACAGTAAAATTAATACAGATCGGTCTATATTATATATGTGATAGATTTTCAAATTGAAGCAGTGATGCTTACATTTGCGGTAATNAACCATCAATTTTCCCTTTAAAATCTTCCTATATAATTTAAAATCTATTTTTCTGTAACGTATTATATGATGGTGTTCATTCAATGCTTAATAATTGCTAACACATTTAAAAAACTCAGAAAGTATGACTTTATTTTGACCCAGGTATTTTTCAACGTATGTGCAACATTTGTATAATTTCACAAAACCATTTCACGAACATGTTTCGGCGAAATGACCCTCAAAGTTCGACAAACAGTCCCCAACCAAATGGCAAGTTCGACGAAACAGCCCGACGAAACGCACCGTGTGATAGCCGCTTTGCCCTACAGTGTTACCTTAATATATTGGTAAATGTTTGTTATTGGGCAACCACCGATTTCGAGCCGAAACTTAGTTTTCCTGAATAGTTTTGGTGTGTTTTGAATTAATCTGGTTCTCGTTTTTGCCGGAAACCAATGTTTGTTTACATGGGTGGGGGGGGTGCCCGCCCTGCCGGCCCACTCCGAAAACCCATTGCCGGCCCACTCCGCAAACATGCCGGCCCACTCCGCAAACATTGCTAAGCTTCACACTGCCATAGTATTGGTAATTTTAGTTTTATCTCTATAATCTTCTGTTACTAAACCAAGCCCCACCTCTAACCTAACCTAACCTAATCTGATTTAACCTAATTTAAAACTTTCTGGCTGAAATACTGGCAGATATTCGGTAGTACATGTAATGCCATTAATATTCGATTGCGCCATGGGAAATGGGGCTCAAAATACACAGAATGAAGAACGATACACGATAATGGAGGTAAGAGTCCTAGGACATTTGAAAGCCCACTACCGAAATAATACCATTATCTTTACTGCAAATTTTCCACAAAGTCTAAACACATAGCAGAAAATCAACAAAGGCATACTTACAACATTAAATCTAAGCTAAATGTCATAGGTAGATAATATTAAAATATAAAATTCGTGGAGCATCTTGCAATAAATGATGACCGATTTTGGTTACCCTACACATTTTCTCTACATTTTAACTAGTATAATTTTCATTCACATTTACTGCACTGTAAATATTGTATTTGAGTACATGCTCAAGAAAAAATAGTTTTCCCCTGCCAAATTTTTTTTTTTAAATAACTTAATAAATTTATGAAAAGTACCGTATTTTACGGCTTATAAGACGCACTTTTTTGCTAAAAAAAATACCCCTGAAAAACACTCATGCGTCTTCCAAGACGAATGTTGTAGGAGGTTAGCTTAGGTAGCTATTCAATTCAGCCTCTTATATGATGTAACCTCAGTACATACCTGTTAAGAGTATTTAGAATACCATAAGACATTCAAATCAACTACCAATCTGTCCTCACCCTGTGATGTAGCTACCTAAGCTAACCTCCACAACATTCGTCTTGGAAGACGCATGAGTATTTTCAGGGAAAAAAGTGTGGGCTTATAAAGCCGTAAAATACGGTATTACCCACTATTATTATTGGTATCATTATGTGTTGTAGTTATTATTATTGTTGTTGCAGGTAATATTGGTGCTCCCAGATTTCCACAAAGGTGAGGTTCATGGACTGATGACGTGTTTCTATAGTAACATGTTGTTGCCTTTCTGCATCACTCTCTGGGATCTTCATCTCCACAATAGTACTGCCACAAAATGTTACTTTACCAGTCCTATACTTTTATGGGAAGCACTTCATTGTTTTTTCTGGCTAGGAATCTCAACCAGTGGACATATATTTGTGTCTGTATTCTATATATTTCCATTTTTCAGGTAATTTTACTAAGAGGATCTTGTTTTCATGCAATATACCGTAAACTCTGGCTACAACGGACGATTTGGGGGGGGGGGGTGATCCGATTTATGCGATAATCTGTTATATCCTAAGAAGTAGAAGGGTAGCTGAATTTGAAGCCCTTCTTGAAGGTAGGCAGGTAGGCAGGTCACACGTGGAACGAGAGGTAACACGAGTGAGAGCGCTAGGGCGAGGGAAAACCGCACGGTATAAGCAGTACATACTTTGATTATGAGGTAGTTTTAAATCTGCCTGAATTACCCTATTCTCCTCTCTCTCTCTCTCTCCTCGCTCTTACTTTTTACGTTTTTATCATTCAAAGCAATTTTTTTTTTTTTTTAACTAGTAGTGGCAAAAATATATAAACAACAATAATAATAATGAGAAAATTGTTTTATTAATTCTTTCATTATTAATTTTACTTTCTGGAGGAGGAAGAGGAGGAGGAAATGCCAATGAAGAAGAGGAGGAGGAAGAGTGATAATGATAATAATAATGTATTTTTCTTCTAAGTCTGTTCATGCTGATGCATGCATGAACCTATTATCACCTCTCCCCCTCTTTTTAATATTTCCCTCTTTAATCTGTGAAATAAAACATTGAACACCAATTCATGGATTGGCTTTATTCTTAACAACACCTCCACAAGTGCCAAGTATATGCCTGGCAAGCCCTCACCTACCACCACAAGCACAACCCACACACAGCCACTCCTCCTCACAGATGTGTCTGGATATGCCTGCAACACGGCCCTTGGTAGGAAAACACTTGCCGCAAACATCACACTTGTACTTCCTCTCACCAGTGTGGATGAGCATGTGTTTGTTAAGATTGCCCTTCAGGGGAAATGTTTTCCCACACTCCTGACACTCAAAGTTTCTCTCACCAGTGTGGGTGACCATGTGTATGTTAAGATGCTCTTGTGGGTAAATGTTGCCCTACACTCCTGACACTCAAAGTTTCTCTCACCAGTGTGGATGACCATGTGTTTGTTAAGACTGCCCTTCTGGGTAAATGTTTCCCACACTCTTGACACTACAAGTCTCTCAAAACCATTGTGGGTGAGCATGTGTCTGTTAAGATGGCCCTTCTGAGCAAATGTTTTCCTACACTCCTGGCACTCTAAGTTTCTCTCACCAGTGTGGGTGAGGATGTGTGTGTTAAGTTTACTCTTGTAGGTAAATGTTTTCTTACACTCCTGGCACTCAAAAGCAAGGTTTCTCTCACCAGTGTGGGTGAGGATGTGTGTGTTAAGACAGCTCTTTTTGGTAAATTTTTTCCTACACTCCTGACACTCAAAGTTTCTCTCACCAGTGTGGGTGACCATATGTTTGTTAAGACTGCTCTTGCAGGCAAATGTTTTACCACACTCCTGACACTCAAAGTTTCTCTCACCAGTGTGGGTGAGGGCATGTGTTTTTTAAGAATGCTCTTGCGGGCAAATGTTTTACCACACTCCTGACACTCAAAGTTTCTCTCACCAGTGTGGGTGAGCATGTGTGAGCTAAGATGGCTCTTCTGGGCAAATGTTTTCCCACACTCCTGACACTCAAAGTCTCTCTCGCCAGTGTGGGTGAGCATGTGGCTCCTAAGAGCACTCTTATTAGTGAACACTTTGCCACAGTGGTCACACCTCAGCTCAGGTCTCTTGCGTGTATGGCTGAGGACGTGTCCAGTAATGGCAGACTTGCTGGAGCACACTTTGCCACAGTGGTCACAAGTGTAGGTCCTCACGCCCTCCATTGCAGCACTTCTTCTGCCAGCACACCCGTGGTGGGAGGCATCAGCTGGTCCTGCAGGAATCCCGGTGGAGGCCGGCCAGGCTGCCCTGGGGATGAATCAAGCGTTCCCTAATACAAGGGAAGCCGGGAGGAGTCCTGGCGTGGGCGCCGACCTGGACTGTTCCACTCAGCACCTGTAACATTGGTGGCCATCAGCACACAAGCAGGCCAAGTGCTTCCTTTAAGGGTGCTTCCTGCTTCACCCTCAAGGTAACCCCTAGCCAGTGTTGCAGCCAAGGAGTAAGGCCAGCACTCTACACGGTGGAGGTGGAGTGGTGAGTGGCTAGTGACCTTCAATGCAGGCAAGTGTAGCTAAGCCTTGCACATCAGGCACAACCAATAATGAGTAATGGGGCAGATAATGGGGGTGAGAGAGAGGGGCTGGCTGGCTCTCTCTCTCTCATAGTTAAGATGCAAGGACAGAATAATGAAACATGAATATTCTTCTATTCAATTGATATCTGCTCAGGAATGTGTACATACAGTGCATATGCAAAAATAAACTATAGGTACTGTAAATAATTTTCATTAAATCAATACATACACATAAAAAGAGAGAGAGGGGGACAAAAGAGGTCAATCCCTCCCATGGGATACAGACAAGTGACTGCTTCCCTCCAGCCCACCTGTCCATAAGGGCTAATTTGCCATGGACATCACATCTTTATTTAAAGAAAAATAACTACTTCATGTCATTAATAGAAAATATATTTCCTGAAACCATTTCCGTTGAATATGAAAAGTACTTAAGTGCAAAACCGTCTGTGTAACTACTACCTAGTGTGTTTTTAGATCCGGGGTGGTTTTTATAAAGAATCTTGCTACTCTTAGCTACTCAGAGCATTTTGAGTTGCTCTGAGTGGCAAATTTTTTGTTATGAGCTACTCTCAAGTGGCCAAAATGCTATGAGTGGCGGGACCGGCCCAGAGCAACTCAGATAACGCTTCTGAGTTGCTATGAGTAAGGAAAAACAAGCTTCTATTTTAGCTTGTTAGGCAAAGCTCTAGCCCTGCAGAGTATATGAAATAAGTGTTTGCTGCCTCGAAGAAGCCGCTCAAGGTAAACAAAAGCGAGACGTGACGGAGGAAGGACGCGAAGAAAGGTCAAGAAGACGAGGACCAGTTTTCTGGTGTCGTGTGAGCAGCAGTCTGTTTACGAGGTGCAGTCTGCCTTTGTTTACTAACAAAAGAAAACGCGAATTGCGCATGCGTTGAGGCGAATATTTACTAATATTGACTTCTTGATCAACAAAGGCATGTCCAGGCATCCTACAACAACAAACCCATCTATATTTGTCAACAAAAAGGGGGGGGCACGAACTGAGCATGCGCGGAGGTGAAAGTTTACTAACATAGACTTGTTATCATCAGAAGCAATTCCAGGAACACTCGCCGACGTGAAAAAATTGGAACACTCACCAGCGTGGGCGAGAATTCCTATCGGCGACAGTTATAGGTAGGGTTTTGAGCATATATGATTTATGAGGCATTCAATTTCATACAGAAATGTCCTGTGAGCAGGAGATGGGGCCCTAACCACCGTGTTCAAGAATGCAATCTGCCCCAAACAGGTATCATATTCATCATTTAGGGGAGGCAGTAGCAGAGTGGTTAAGCGGTCTCCGACTGGCGTTCTCGGTGACCCGAGTTCGATCCCCGACGAAAACCAAAACCTTTCTGCACCGTCGAGTGGCCTAAGAACACCCACATGCCCTGCCCATTAACTCTACCTTCGATTGCGAATGCATCGGAGGACGCAGGGGGGCGGCATGAGCCTCTAATCACAGGTGTCACTATAAAAATCCTGCCTGCGCCACCACGGGCGAGGACCAATCATCACAGCCCTCAAGTGAACCTCCAGAGCCTACCATCTGAGCCCTGGGTCACCACTGCCTACAGGCGCTATAGGCACAAATGTATATATATAAAAAAAAAAAAAAAAAAAAAAAAAAAGATACAAATCAAAATAGTATTTTCTTTATAATTAGCAAGATGCTGTATTCCGTAAATTTACTCATGATTCACTGCATAAAGGCTATTTAATGGTCCTTCACAGCAGTATTACAAAAAGCAGAGCGCATTATTCAATTCATGAATGTTTTTCCTATGAAAGAATAGAACAGTATGCCCTCCCCTACTCGAGCGGACATTCAGTCACAAGTGACAAGATGTACACACAGTACCGTATGACAAGCGGTTCGGCTTTGTTGATCACAAGTCTTTGTTTGTAAACGGACTGCACCTCGTAAGCAAACTGCTGCTCACACGACACCGGTCAAGTGGTGATGCGGCGACAGAATGCATTGGCGGTGAATTGACCGAGCAGGAATACCGATCACCCCTGACCTTGTCAGAGATAAGAGTGCAAGTGGGACCCAGAGGAACCAAGGTATTTCCCCATTGGTGGTTATCTCACGCTGCCCGGCCACTGGACGTACATGTGCTGGCGATGACCTGGGTGTGCTCCACTGATTTCAAGGACGAAACTTTATTTTTCTGAATAATCTTTATATGTTTTGAATTAATCTGGCACTCGGTCTTGGTGAAAATCATGTTTGTTTACAGGTGTGGACGGCCCACCCCGCCCCTCCAGGCTCGCCCCGCAAACATCCCGCTCAGCTTCGCACTCCCGTAGTATTGATTTTTTCTTATTTGTATACAGGGAGGTCCCGAAGATACGAGCAGTTAGGTTCCACCTGGCATACTCGTAAAGCGAAATCTCGTATAAACGAAACACATAACTAATGGTAAAATATAGGTTTGGTTCCAGGACCCCATCAATTTAAAAAAAAAAAAATTCAAGCTAAAATAAACTATATAGCCAAACACAACAAACTCTCAAATATAGGGCTTCATATACCACACACCGCACACACACACAAAACACAGTGAATTAAGAGTGTGACAGCACAGTAGGACAGAGCACAAATAAGTCACAATAAGCACATTAAGTAAACCACCAAATCACTAAAATACGACTCACAAGGCACAATACATACAAGCAACAAAGACGTTGTATGTTACTCTTGGGGGACGCCGCGTGATACACTAGACTCGAGAGGGTACGGTAGGTAAGGGACAAGGGAGGGGTGCGCAGACCTCTTCCACTGCCACAAACTCGTCTCTGTGCACCTGAATCATTGTACATTGTCCAGGGTTGTGAATTTTTGTAGGCCACATTGTCGTACCGAGCACCAGAATTATCATATTTTTGTCCAAGCGTCGCTTCGCTCGCTTGGACACCTATTTCAGCCGAAATCAGGTGTCATATAGGCTTGTAAAATGTTTCCACGAATGTGTGGGCAAGAAAGATACAGGCACAAAGGAAGAAATTTGGCACAGAAAGTTATATTTCGTCTCTTTAACTCATTGTCCAAGCGAGCGAAGCGAGCTTTTAGCATTTATAGCTAAAATTTGTTAATATATTGTGCCTGGCGACATTAGTGCAGTGGCGAAAGTAGTGCATTAGTGCAGTGGAAATAAAATGTGTTCGTAGCCTTCACAACAACAGTGTCTTTAGCGTTGCCGAGAGGCAGGCCACTTCTGTTAGGCCTCATATAACCACTATAACTCGTGTTTCTAATGCCGTTATAGGTGTTATTTAGGTTAGCGTGAAGTTATATACGTGGTAGGGTGTGTGAGGTGTTAAATATGCCATTTCAGCCGTGGGTACAGAGAGGAAGAATAACAATTATGAAATACCACCACCACCACCACCACAACCATCAGATTGATTCGTACAACCTAGGTAAAATCATATAGTCAGTATGACTTTATAATTTTAGTAAATAACTTTTAATTACTTTAGTAAATATTTACTAAAATTATAAACATTTACTGACTACATATATGATTTTACCAAAGGTTGTACGATAATTAATCAATCTGAAAATAACGTGCAGACTGGCCAACGACTGCTCGAGACTGGTATTAGCAGAGGTAGGAAGTCTCCAGGCTCGTTATTATTGTTTGGTATGCTATGAAATATCATTTCTCTAGGTGAATGTAGACATATGATTGCATTTGGATGGAATCATTCATATATATGAGTAAAGAGATGAAATACAAGCAAGGGACTCATCCACGTCTGGCAGCACGGCCTTTGGCAGCAGCAGCAGCAGCATGAGCCGGCCACTGAAGCCCGTGAGGTGGATATCAACACCATTAGACCAAGGGAGATAGATGTCTTTGGTAATATTTAGTAGGGGAGCGAGAACCCCTTGAGGAATCCTATGATCCCTGGTGATATCCTATGGTGCTGTCACAGGCGTGGGAGCTGACTGTCTTCAGGAAGGCACAGGTGAGGCGAATGACGGCGGGGTTTACTCAAAAGTTTTGAGTGGCGGCGCCGCTGGAGCCGCCACCTCCTCCGCCACAGTAGGTTTGGGCAGGATTAAAAGTCTTATTACTCGTTATTATACAACTTAGTGATTATGGTGTAATGTTATATACACGTGTCATTATCTATATCAATGTAGCACCGTGTTTCACCTTAAATAAGGGTGATTTAAAGATGTTATGATGAGGCGCGACTGGCGGGGCAGAGTGATGGAGAAAAATTCTTGCCGCGGGGCCGCCCCATGACACGAATATTCCACTATTCAACCCACATACACACCTACCACCAAAACACTATCAACACAGGCTCCTTACTTATATATCTTACTATCTGATACATTAAAACTCCTTAAGTCCGAAAAAACTCCGCAAGCATTCCAAATAAAAACGAGAATTAGTTTGGGATGACGGGGACAAGGCGGAGAGAGGCAGTCTGGCATGCCATTCTTGCCCGGAAATATGTCTCGCTGACTTGTGATTGGTTGAGAAGTTTTAAAAACAGTTTATCATTGGCTGGTGACTGATGATGAGCTTGATGACATCATTTATGTTTTATGTTTAATTAATGTGCAGTTATGTTATTTTGTGTGCTATTTCTCTTCAGAATGTTTTTTCTACAGAAACAGGTAGTTACAGTGTAGGTAATATAGACGCTGTGTGTTTGTTGTGTTTGCTATAGTTAATTTAGCTTTATAAAACATAGTTTTTTTTTTTTTTTTTTTTTAATTGATGGGATCCTGGAACCAAACCTATATTTTACCATTAGTTATGTGTTTCGTTATACGAGATTTCGCTTTACGAGTATGCCAGGTGGAACCTAACTGCTCGTATCTTCAGGACCTCCCTGTCATATATATATATAATATATATATATATATATATATTATATATATATATATATATTATATATATATCTATATATATATATATATATATATTATATAGTGTATATATATATATATATATATATATATATAGTGTATAATATATATATATATATATATATATATATATATATATATATATATAATGAATCCGAGCGGCCCTCCGACTTCAGGGCAGGTTCAGGCCCATGTGCAACAGGCCGATATTCCGTACGCAGTCCAGGTATACAGTGGTCTATGGTTAGGATAAGGTTGCGTTAGTTCAGTTTTATTGGTGAACTATATTTTTCTGGTAGATTTTAATGAGTTTAGGAACAATTTGAAGTTTGTTTTTCTTGAAAATCACTAGTTTTTCATAGGTGAGCTCAAGGAGGTAAAAAAAAAGTGATTACCGACAAAAACAAACTTCAAATTCTTTGAAAACACATCAAGATCTATCAGAAATGTATAGTTTAATCTGAAAAAGGAGAGGATTGATCAAAGGAATCGGTCAATACTCCGCAGGAGTTGGTGGGCTCCACAGGCCTTACAAATTACTTTCTCTATTATTTTCGGCTCGATATAATGTGCAGTAGTACAGTAATACACTTCCAGAAACCATAAATAGAACACTTATTGGTAATAATGGATGAGGACTTAACGGTCGTTTTCAAAGACACCGACTATTTTTTCCTGGCCTACAAGGTGCTTTTTTCTAATGGTGATAGTTTTATTTTGCGCAAACCCATAAAAAAAATTATAAATAAAAAAAATCATCACCCAATTTCATGGTACCGTTTCCATTAAAAATACTGTATCTCCATCAGAAAAAGCACTAAAATTTGGCCTGGAAAAATTTGTCAGGGTCTTATAGGTTTTAATGAAACCTAACCTAACCTTATAGGTTTTCATGAAACCTAACCTTATAGGTTTTCATGAAACCAAACCTAACCTTAAAGGTTTTAATGAAACTTAACTTAACCTTAAAGGTTTTAATGAAACCTAACCTAACCTTGACCACAAAGTATACCTAACCTAACCTTATAGGTTTCATTAAAACCTATAAGGTTAGGATAGGTTTCATTAAAATCTATAAGACCCTGACTAATTTTTCCCGGCCAAGTTTTAGTGCTTTTTCTGATAGAGATACAGTGTTTTTAATGGAAATGGCATCATACAATTCGGTGATTTTTTTTTTTTTTTTTTTTTTTTTAACTATGGGTTTGCGCAAAATAAAACTATTTCCACTCGTCCATTATTACCGAAAAAACACCCATTGTAGGCCAGGGAAAAATAGCCGGTGTCTCTGAAAACGACCGCAAAGTCCTCGACCATTATAACCCACTTATTTTCGGTATTATTTTACGACAGGACCAAACTTCCCTACACAATTGGTAGCATGGTTTTTGTTTACCTTATTGTATTCTAAGAGACATTTGCTGAGCTTTCCGTCGCAAATCAATAGTTTCGGAGATATAGAACATTTTAGGTGGGAGGAGGAATAAGTCTCCTTGCATACAAAATGCCTCCCTCTTCCTCTTCTTGTGACCTGCATCGCTTTTGTTTGGTATTTTATTAAACTTTTATTATTGGACCCAGTTAGGTTAAAGGTTAGGTAAGGTAAGGTAAGGTTAGGTTAGGTTAGGTTAGGTTAGGTAAGGTAAGGTTAGGTTAGGTTAGATAAGGGTGCGCCTCCGAAACAAAAGCGATGCAGGTCACAAGAAGAGGAAGAGGGAGGCATTTTGTAAACAAGGAGACTTATTCTTCCTCCCACCTAAAATGTTCATATCTCCGAAACTATTGATTTGCGACGGAAAGCTCAGAGAAAATGTCTCTTAGAATACAATAAGGTAAACAAAAACCATGCTCCCTATTGTGTAGGGAAGTTTGGTCCTATCGTAAAAATGTACCTTATTTTCATATAATTATTGCTGAGTTAAGGCTGGTTCACACTGAGGTTTTTTCGTCATTTTTGTAAACAGAGAAGTCTGTCTCTTGCGGGCTGGTGCGGAGATTACGTTCACACACACAATTCGTTTCGGTCGACAAATCTTCTTCTTCTTGTGACCTTTTCTGCTTAGGTAGTATCGCCAAAGACACTCTACGTTGTAGTGTCTTTGGTATCGCTTTGTAGGTCGTCTGTCAAGCTCGTGCTGACGACCAGGGTCGTCCCTGACTTCCCGTGCCTGACCTGCAGGGTCAGGGGTCACGTCGAGCTACAAGGGCTAGGGGCTAGGGGCTGGCTTGTGTGTATTTGGCGCGCGAAAGATAAGTTTTCGCGCACTTTATTATGAAGTAGTATTGATAGTTTCATTTTTTCCTTGATATCATCTACTAAATCAAACCCCACGTCTAACCTAACATAATCTGATTTAAACTAACAACTGTTTTATGGCTAGCTAAAATGGAAAATCGCCAATCGCCATTGGCATGGAAATTGGGATTCAAATTAAGGATGAAAAGATCTGCACGATGATGTAAGTTAAATTGTTAGTTTTTAGTGTCCAATTCCGAAATTATGCCAATAATTGGGGTGAGTGGGGAAGAGGGACGTGCTGGCTTCTGCGTTTATTTGAATTTGGCACGAGAAATTCTCGGCAACTCGGTCGATAAAAGACCGAGTGAAGCGGCTATCACATGGTGCGTTTCGTCGAACTTGCCATTTGGTTGGACTGTTTGGTCGAACTTCGAGGGTCATTTCGCCGAACATGTTCGATGAAAGGGTTTTGTGAAATTATAAAAAATGTTGCACATACGTCGAACAACCCCGGGGGTCAAAAAAATCTATACTTTTTCTGTAAGTTTAAATAGTGTTAGCAATTTTTAAAGCATTGAAATAAACCCCATCTATAATATTTTACAGAAAAATTAATACGATGGGTCTATTTTATTTATGGATAGATTTTCAAAAATATAAAAGCAATTTGATGTCTTACAATTTGGGGTGAATGTTTACAAAGTAGAATTAGATCTAAAAAGTATAAGGGGGAGAGGAAATGGAAATGAGCGTGGGGTTTTTCACTGAAATGGATGTGAAATGAATGTGGTTAAAAAGGACGGAAGAGAATGGATGTTTTTTGCTGCTGGGGAACGGGGTGTGATGACTGGTGGGCCCAAGGGGGGGGTTTATTGGGGACAGGGAAAGGTTGGAGAAAATCCCCCTAACCACCCCCCGGGCGGCCTACGTGGGCATTAGACGGCAAACGGCGCCACCAGCGGAAAAACTTGCCCCCGAATGCCCGCCGTAGTGCCGCGGGTGTTTTTCAGAAGGAAAATTTATTATCTGTAAACCCAATGTACAGAATTTGAAAAATGTTTGCTTTTATTTTTAAACATTCTAAAACAACATTTATGTGATGATATTTGGATGTATAAAAACACCCGGCTACTTAAACCCTTGAATCTCCGTCCGCCCGCGGGTGATATTTGAAGTGCCCCAAAAAATATTAATGCGGCTACTCTCGGGCAAAATGTTTGGTCCATTTAGATAGTGATCTGTCGCCGTGCATGCTTGGTCATGTTTTCTGTGTTGCTGTGGTACAGTTAAAACTTGCCCCCCAGTAGGTCGTTTAATTCTTGAAAAAAAAAAATTTAAAAACCCAAAAATGGCTTTCCTTCGTTTTTCGTACACGCTCTTTTGCCCCCGACATTAAATCCATCGAAATGAAAGTACCGTGAAAGATTAGGACTGAAACCATAAAAAGGGAGTGTGTTGGGTTTTAGAGCAGCACACTCATTTTTTTAAAGGGGTTTTTACCCGGTGAACATTAAAAGGAAATCAGTTTATATGAGTTCGTTATTTATCGGGTTTGGGAAAGCCCCTCATTTTTTTTTTTTTTTCCATTAGGTCTTTTTACGGAAGATAAAGGGGTTTTAAAAAAGGGTTGAATAAAAGTGAGTTAGGTGTCAAGATGATGTACATTTTTGAAAATACGGGCGTAAACAAAAAAAAAGTGTCTTTCGGACATAAAAAGAGCTTTTTATCCCGTGTTTTGAAGTCGCATTCGACAATAAATATGTTTAAAATTTTTACTTTTTTATGGCTGATGATGGCTTTTTTTTAATGAAGTAGCTAGGTTCGTAGGGGGAAGTAGAATTGTTAACTTTGGTCCCTGAACAGTCGCCCCGTGGGCCCTATCGGGTAGGCTTTTTTAAAAGTGGAACTGCCCTTCGAAACTTTACACGTGGGCGAGTGTTCCCTATCGGCGAAAGTTCTGGGTTTGGGTTGTTTTCGGAAAATTTCCCATAAACCGTGAACATCTTTTAACGTTTCCCAAAACCCCGAAAAATTTAAAGGGTTGGGGCCCTCATATTATCGTGTTATTTGGCCGAAATCTAAGCCACTCCCTCTCTACCTACGGGGCCCGTTTTATAGCGTTGGGCGTCACTGGCCTATCTATAGCCCCTTGCTAATTCGGTAAAATTCTAGTTTTTGGGCCCATACCCCCCCTTTGACCCCAAACTAGTTTGGGGGGAAACCTGGAAAATTCCGGATAATGGCTGGGGTAAAAAATATGCGTCCGAAACCACTTTTTTTTTTTAGTTATGGAAGTTAAAAAAATTTCCCCTAATCTGGGAAAAATTTAAATTGGATTTCTTCTGGGGTCCAGAGACTTGGTTTTAACAAAATGGGGCCGCCTAGGGCAAATAAGAAATTTTTTGGGGGGCTATATGGGGTTTTAATTAGTAATTTTAGGGGGTTATTAGTTTTTTTTTGGGGTTTAAATAGTGATTTTGGTTATTAATTTTTAAAGGGTTTAGTGGGGTTTTTGGGTTGAAATTTTTGGGGGGGTTATAGGGGGGTTTTGGGTTTTAGTAACTTATAGTGAGGTTATTTTAAAGTAACTTTTAGGGGTTTTTAGGGGAGGTTGGGTTAGAAATTTTTTGGGGGTTATTTTTGGGGAAAATTTTAAAAAACTTATGCCCTATTTTATGTTTAACTATAGTTATGTTATTTTAGAATCAGAAAATGACGCGCGACTGCCCTCTATATTTTGGGGTCATACGGCGGCCGCATGGGTGGCAAACCGACGTGGGGAACCCTGACGATCCTAAACAGAATGATGACCAAAAAGTGTCGAAACACACCCAACACCCCGCTAGGGGGTTTAAAGGGTTGTTGGGTTTTAGATTTGGTTAGGCAAATTTTTAGTTTTTGGGGGGGGGGGAGGTTAGATTAGTTTTGGGTTTTAGGTTGGGTTTTGGTTATCGGTGGTCAACCCCCCCGCTAGGATTGGGTTTAAATTTTGGGTTTTATGTAATTTCTCAAAAAAATAAAAGGGAAAATTACCCTAGTTTTAAAGGGAAAATTTTAACCCCCCCCTAAACAAAAAACCTCTTAAATTACGTTTTTTCCGACGCATAATTTTTTTTTCCACCCAAAAACCCCCGCATTTCCCCCAGGCCCCCAAAACTTTTTGGGGGGAATTTGGGAGAGTGGGGGCAAACACTAGAATTTTCCCTTATATTTTTTAGCATTTCATTCTTTCCCCCTTTAAAACAAATTTATTTTACCAAAAATCAAACCCAAAAAGTTTATTTTTTACCCCTTTATTTTTTCGGCTTTTTCATTTTTTTAAAAGTTAGCTACTGTCGGGGTTTCTTTAAACCGAAAAGGCAGGCACCGCTGGGGGATCAAACCCCGAGCCCTTTCCCCAATTGGGGGCGGCTGCCCCGTTACACTACGGTCGCCTCTCGGGGGACAACCCACACTCTCCCCCCAAAGGGCCTCCCCAGAGCCAGCCCGGGGGAATGTGTACCCTTTTTACCTCGATCCTACTAAACTGCCCCTTTTTTAGAGGTAGGGGGTTTCCAAAAGGGCCCGGGCCACACAGTTACTAAAAATTAAAAATGTTGTTTTTTCCCCCCCCCCGCCATTAAACACCCCAAAACTTTAAAATAAAATTACCTGAAAGTCGGGAAAAACCCTTAAATTTTTATTTCTAAAGGAAAAACTGAAATTTAAAGTTACCGAAAATTTTTTTAACATTGAAATTTTACCGAAATAAAAACAACAACTTTTTTTTTGAAATATCGTGGAATTTTTCCATGGAATTGTCGCGAAAAGGAATTCCCCTGCAAAAAAAACTTAGCCTCGACGACGCAAAATGTTCTTTACCTTTTTAATTTTTGTTCATTCTTTTTTTTAAAAAGCATCTACCATTCCCCGCGGGACCGGATGCAGCAGGGTGCTTGATCCCTTTGCAGAGTGCTGAGGGTTTGGGTTTTCATGGACTTTTTATTAAAGGAAATTTTAAATTGCTTTACTGAATTTTTTTTTGCAAAATGGGTTTAGTTGTTTTTTAAAATAAAAATTTTAAGGTAAAGTTTGGTTTTAGGGAACCCTTTTTAAATTGCGGAAAATATCACCCTTATTGACTGTTTTTTTTATGTTTTTTATCACGAGATTTTTTTTTAACCCTAAATCAGTCAGCACTTTTTTTCCTCAAAAGACAGAAAACTAACCAAACCCTGATTAACGCTGAGAAAATTTTTTTTGCTTTAAAGGGAGATTACGTTTTTTTTTGGGTGGGGGGCCATGAATTATTTTTTATTTTAAAAAAAAAATTACTGATCCTTCTATGAGACATAACACTTATGAATGTTTCCCGGGCAGACCCATCCATCAGGGGGGGTCGTGATTTTTGGGGTATGGGGAACGCCCCCCAAAACTGAGGCGCTGGTGGCACGGGTTTGTAAAAATTCCCAAACGCTTAAACCATAGGGATAAAAGTCCCAAAGGTGGTTGGGCGAACTTTTCCCCTTCAGAATGCGGAAGGGTTTATGTTTTTGGTTTAAAGAAATAATGAGGGATATGTTTTCCCTTTGGATGGTTTTTTTTATAATTTTTTTTATTGTACAAGTGTGTTTGAATTTGCCCCGGCTCTTAAAAGCTTATAAAAAAAATGTAATGGAAATATTTTTTTGCCACATAATTTTAAATTTTTTATTTTTTCCCCTCTCTCTCTTCTCGCTCTCGCTCTCTCTCTCTCTCCCCTTTTTGAACTCATGGGTGGTTTTTCTCAATCCCGATAAAGGGCAGAAACCGCTTTTGTTTTAAAAAAGAATTTGTTCCCCTCAGATTTTTTCGAGCACCTCATATTTTCATGTATATCCCAATTTTCATGATACCTTTGCTTGCACAACTAGGGCTGTTATTTTAAATAGGGTGGGGTTAGGACTTGTGTGTCGAATTAATATAGAGTTACTTTCCCATGAAATTTATCTATATGATGCAACATTCGGTTACCAGGGTGAAATTTGGCAATTTAGGTATCTTTTAAAAAAATCGACACATCCTAACTACCAAAAACGCCAACAATCCCTCTACATTTTAATGAAACATTTTCTTGTACATTTCCTTCCGGGAACCCCTTCGGGTTGTTTTCTTTTGGGATCTTGGCTAACATTTTTTTCCTTTTTTCCCCCCTTTTTGGGCCATGCAGCACACCTCTCTACATTGTGGACTTCCTGCCCCCATGCCCCAACCCCTTTCTAAGTATTTTTTTTTTTTTAAATGTTTTCCTATGTAATTTTGGAGTGTTTTTAAGTGAAAAAGCCCCCTCAAAAAAGGGGTACACATCATGATGCACTTGAAAACCCTTTACCCCCAAACAAAAGGGCTTCCCCTTTTGGGAAAAACTGAAATACGGGATTGTTTTTTTTTTTTTTCTTCGGGTTTTGGGAAGGTTTTGAAAAAAGATGAAATTGTCGAAAAAGGGAGAAAAAATTTTTCTAAAAAGAGTAATTTTGAAGAGTTTTTTTCACTAATGCTAACCCCCCTTTCCCAAAGGTGAAATATTGTTTTCAAATGATGTATGGGGGTAAGCACTATGCGTCCCCAAACCCCCCTTTTCCTTTCTGTGCCTATAGTGTTTTGGTCCCAACCCCAAATTTGGAACCTGTTTACTAACCTCTGCAAAAATTTCCCTTTGTGACTCTAACCTTCTAAGGAAATGCCCCTATTACTGACAAGAGGGGTTCTACAAACTTCTCATTTTTAATGAATGAAAATTCCTATACAAACCCTGTATGAAAAAACTGAATGCTTTTTGGGTAAAATTTAGTTACATTCCCATATCCCCAGAAAATTTTTAAAAAGCATATCTCGCCTTACCTTTTTAGGGAATTTGTGACTGGGATGCTTTTTTGACTGAAAATATGGGGGGTCACATTATATTAACTATTAACCCTAAGCCATTATTTGGGGGCCCGACCCTTGTGGCAGTAATAAATTTTTTCTGGTTTAAAAAAATTTGCCCTAAAATGTACTACAGTACATATCCATTTTTCTGTCCTCATTCACAGACATGGGGGCTTTTCCATATACATACCGTATTTTCAATTACAAAGGGACTTTAAAAAAAATTTTGTTGTGCGTCTGCTTTCCCAAAATGAAACAGTGTGAAGTCTACTATATTTTGTTTGAATTTTTTCTGAAAATCTTCAGAGGGGGCGGCTTCAGTGTATCGCCCCACTTCAAATACAAAAACCTGACAGGGGAATGGAGGATGCGGGAAGGGAGCAATGCCAGATAGAGCAGAAAAGGCACAACGTGCCGTGGAGCACTACTCCCCCAGGGTGGTGTTGGCTCAGGAGAAAAAACACTTAAGCCTGATCGCATCAATCTTGGGGGCATACCCCGCGGGGCAATTTGCCAAGACCTACAAAATATACCTCGCTCAAGGGTGTCCTGTGGTGCGCGTGCGATCGACTTTCCCCCGTGCGGCCGGGGTTAACCAGTCTGCTGGGCCCCCTCAAATTTATGCCTAACTGACCTGAATTAAAATGTCCAAACCCGGGTTTTTTTTGAGCCGACATGAAACCAAAAAAATGAAGAATGAAAAATATACAAGAACACGTTTTTTAAAAACACATACATATCGACAGAAATTTTTAAAGACATACAAAAAATGCTGTCACAACTATTTCATTTTTACGGATTTTTAGGCAGACCCATAGAAAAAAAAGGGAGGCCCGACAAAAAAAACTTTTTCACTTCAGGAACTGGGTTTTATGTATACTTTACGCTTCATTTTCCCCTGCAAGGAAGCTAGAACACTTTTTGGGAGCATCCTTTTTTCCCCCTGTTTGATGTAGTGTAGGGGGGGGTTTGGGGTGTGTTGGGTGCCCTGGGAAGGGGGGGGTTTTGTGGGGGGGGGGAAAAAGGAAGAGGGTGTTATAGTGACAGCTGTGGTGGGGAGATGGGGGTGAGACATGAAAAGGAAAAGGAGGGGGGGATAAAACCCGGAAAGGAACTTTTTTTTTTCTCTTTTTTTTTTCCCTTCCTTAATTCATGTCTTTACAAACCCTCTCATCTCTCACCACTAGTTTGGTGGAAAAAAGTTTTGAACGACCTCGGAAAAAATAAAAAGACCAAACAACATGGAAAACAAAAAAGAAACCCAAACAAACAAGTCTTTGGGCATTTTCCGAGTCGTTCTAAACTCTTTTTCCACCAAAATAGGTTCCCCAAATCATCATTTAGAACCTGCATTTCACCAGATTGAAAACAGCATTTTTGGAGGTTCCCCCTCCCCCCATGCTTTTCTGGCTCATGGACTTGCCACCAACCCGTAAAAAAAGTGCTATATGTGTCCCCTTTTTAAAAATGGATTTGTCAGGCAAAATTTCATCTGTAGACCTGGGGGGGGGGGTTTAGGAAGGTGGGGTATGGGGGAAAATTTTGGCCAAGGACAAGATGGCAACCCTCTCCCCCTTTATACATATCTTTGTGCCCGCCCGAGGATTTTGGAGGGACTGTGAGGACTAACCTCCACCAGTGGGGATGTCGATATCGACAAACCCAAGAAATTTTAACACATCACTGAGAGGGCAAAAAAACTGAAAACTTTTTTGTTCCTAATTTTTTTTTTTCAGTGACTATATATACATAAAATATATATATATATATATATATATATAATATATAAAATAATATATATATATATATATTATAAAATATATTTAATTTAAAATTTAATTTTTTAATTTTTTATATATATTTTTTGTTTTTTTTATTTATTTATTTTTTTCAGTGGACAGTATTACAGTAAATTTCAGTATTCCCTAAACCATCTGCCCTTATGTTTTAAAAAGGGAAAAGGGGGTAGGGTATTATAGAGAAGGATGGAGACAGCAGAGTGGTAAAATGAAGGTGGATGGATAGGTTTCAGGGAATAAAATGGGAAGGGAAAACCTGCTTTAAATTTGAGTTTTTGAAAAAGGTTTACCAAAAAAATCCGGTTAATTTTAAAAGTTCAATAATTTTTTTATGTTTTTTTTATGGCCCCCAAATTTTTTAAATGTTAAAAGGATCTCGATTTCAAATCTTTAATCTTCATTCATCTCGTTCTTCATGGCTGTTTCCCCCTGTAAATCCAATGCGGATTTTTTTTTTTGTTTTTAAAAAAAAAAACGAAGTCCCCAAAATGATTTGTTGGGGGTCTTTTATCATATACTGGATAACGACAAAATATTTTTGGGTTTTAAATTAAGCATATTGCATAATTTTGTAATGTTTTTTTGGGGGTTGACAGTCCATGGCCCGTACCGAGAGTCATGATGGAAAGGGTTAGCGACGACCCCTTCGTTTTGGGCAGGAAGGGGACCATAAAAGGGGTATTTTTCGGAACGAAAGAGGGAGCGACGTAGGGCGGCACAAAGACACGGGCCCTTCGTGTCCCTTTGGGCGACCGCGTCCCGCTCTTTTATAACGAAAAAAATCCCTTTTTTGGTACCCTTCCTGTCAACGAAGGTTTTCCCCTCGCCCCTTTTAAACAAAACCCGTACGGGCCCCTCAGTCTTTACGGGTAATGGGCTTTTGCAACACCCCTAAAAAAAATTACTATAAACTGCATTGGGTTAGAAAGTGTAACCGTAAATATTCCTCAATCATTTTAAAATAAAACGGCAAATGGTCATTGCCCAAAAGGCGGGCCGCTGGGAGCCCGGCCCCCCGGTGACCCCTGAGCAAATCCCCACGGCCCTACGGGCGTACACTTCCCTCGGGCCGCCGGTAAAAAACTACGGAGGCCTCCGGGGCCCTCCGTCTTTGTGTTTTTCTGGGTGTGGTGTTTGTTTGTTTTTTTTTAAGGATAAATTTCCCCAGAGCCATAGGGGATCTAAACCCCTCGGGGTTTGTGTTTTGGGCCCAAGCCACCACCCCGGGGGGGGGGTCATAAACCCCGGGTAACCCCGGTACCCATTCCTGTTTGGGGGGACGGGGCTTTGGGGTTTTTAAAAAAAATCCCCATCTTCCCCCGCTCCCCGGGGGTCAACCCGGGCTTCTCGGTTTGTGACCCCACGTGCTAACCCCATAAAACTACGGGGCCCCGTAAAAATTTAAGATCCGGGAAAATGGACGAGGACGCTCGGTTTCCCTTTTTTGAGACACTGACTACATATGGTAAATTTTTTCACACTAGGGGAAACCCAATTGCTTACAAAATTGGTGTGTGGTTTTTTGGGGATTGGGGCGGGGGGGGGGCCCCCCGCCAAGTTTTTGGGGGGCCACAGGGAAAAGTGGCCGGCGGCCGCCCACCCTCCGCCCCCCACGCCATTTTGGCTCTGCCACGCCCCGCCCGGGATGAAATTATTACCCCAACCTAACCCAACCCAACCTTCTAACCCGGGGGGAGCCCGTCCCCCTTGGGCCCCTTACGGGAATATTAAATTAACCTACCGAAACTTAACCTAACCGGGGGCGCAGTTTTCGTCCCACTAAAATCATTTAGCCCACACGAACGCGTCCCTTTTTCATCTGTTTTTCTGGGAGTTTTTTTCTTCTAACAATCACCTCCTCCCTTTTCATCACCAGTACTTTCGTACAAAACTTTCCCCGGGCCCCTCGTGTCCCCGCTTCATCTTTGTTTTTTATTGTTTGGGGGAAGCGGGTTTG
Organism: Chionoecetes opilio; assembly: GCA_016584305.1. NCBI lineage: Eukaryota > Metazoa > Arthropoda > Malacostraca > Decapoda > Majidae > Chionoecetes > Chionoecetes opilio. The sequence goes on from JACEEZ010007196.1 coordinate 131,839, forward strand.
GGCCCCAACCCTGTGCAATGGTTTTGTCATGTTTTTGAAAGAAAAGGTTTCCCAAACCCAAAAGCCCCGTTTGGGGTTTGACGAAACGCCTCGTGTGATACCCGCCCTTTTTTGGTGGGGTGATTTTTTTTAAAAAACCTATTGCGACCAAGGCACCCGCCCCAACCCAGACCGACTTCTCTGTCCCACAAAGTGGCCCCAAAAAAACCCCAGTGTAAAACCCCCCTTTTGGTTTGGTTTTGGTTTTGTTTAGGTTGTTAAAGTTTTATTTAGGTTATGTTAGGCTTAAGGCTGATCACACTTGGGGTTTTTTTGTCATTTTTTCTGACAGAAGGGGGCTGGGGCTTTGGGGGGGTGTCATGAAACGCAATAATTTAAAAAAAAAAAAAACCCCCCACCGGGGGGGGGGTCGGTCTTTATCTAAACCCACTTGACGAAATTTTCCCCGCGCCAAATTCAAAAAAACCAGAAGCCACACCCCCCTCTCCCAAATTTAAAACCCCCAAATTTTTGGTTTTAATTTCGGTATTGGGGCCCAAAAACAACAAAATTTTAAATTACATCATCGTGCAAAATCTTTTCATCTTTTAAATTGAAACCAAATTTCCCATGCCCAAAGGCGAACCCTATAATACCGAAAATTTTTTTCCCTTTTTAGCTAGCCATAAACGGTTGGGTTTGTTTTAAATCAATTATGTTTTGGGGTTGACGTGGGGGTTTTATTTAGTAGATGATTCAAGGAAAAAAAAAACTAAATCAAAACTACTTCATAAAAGTTTAAAATGGCCGAAAACTTATTTTTCGCGCGCCAAATCACACAAGCCAGGCCCCTAGCCCCTAGCCCCGACGTGACCCCTGACCCTGCTGCCCCGGGGACAAAACCCCCCGGAAATCATTTTAAACCAAATTTCTCTGCAGTGTCCAACCCCCCACGGGCCCCCCGTTTTAAATTTCTACCCCGCTAAACTCCTCGCCCTGAACGGCCAAACCCCCTTTGACATTCCCACCCACTTTCTGCCCGCGACAGGGGTCCATCCTTCACAACTTGGGCAAACCACCTCACCGGGCCTTCCTGAAGGAAGGGTTTCCCCTGCCCCGTTTTTGATAGCCCTCATAAAGGGCATCATCAGAGTTCCTTGGGAAACCCCCGCAGCCCTGAACAACACCAAAAGTGTAAGAAAAACGTGCAAAAATGTCTACGAGTAAATGCAGCAATGACACATCTACAGAGATTGGGCTGGCCACGAGGCAGAATTTTTTTTTTTGTGGAAAAAATAAAGCAGCACAGGATAAAAGGGGATACTTTAAAACAGAAAAAATCACAAGAAGAAGAAGAAGATTTGTCTCCCGAAAAGAATTTTCGTGTTAACGGGAACCCCTAATTTTCCCCACTACCCCCCAAGGGGCCGACTTCTCGTCAGATAAAAGCCGAAAAAAAAGCCATTGAATCAAAACCTTTTTTGGGAAAGGGTTTAAAAAAAAAAGTATTTGATGGGGCGCCTGGGGCCCCAGCCCCGCCAACTCCTGCGGAATATTTACACATCTAAACTTGTCAGAAAACCAAGGTTAAATATTAGCACAGATGCCGCTCAGCAGGTCAAGCAAGGGTCTTACCTCACTTGTGCCTGCTTCCAGCGCGGTGCACACACACGTGGTAGTGGTAACAGTAGTAGTGGTCGCCTCTTTCCAGGGTTTTCTTGGTGTCTGTAATGTTGTCAAGCTCGGCTTCGCGGTCTTGCCTTGTTGGTTTTTGGCGCCAAAATTGTTTAGGGGTGGGAGGATTCCAGGATGGATCCTATGAGCCCCAGTGATGTCCACAGGCGCGGCACAGCTGACCTGTCTTCTTCAGGAAGGCACAGGTGAGGGGTGGACGCCAGCAGCAGGTGTCCAAGGTGGTGGTGGTGACGTTCAGGGCGAGTTGAGAGTGTGTAGCACTAACACACACACGGTGGGCGTGGCCCACTGCAGCAGCAAGTGTTCAAGAGCCCTCCGGGGGCGGGAGGCTCCTGCCCCAGGCCACTGAGGCTCAGGCGCTCAGCAGGAGTCAGGGCACAGACAGACACTTCACGTCAGACACAGACACTACAGACAGGCAGTTGTTGTTGTTGAAAGGCAGTGATGTCGAAGTCGACGATATTCGCCCTGGTGTACAGCCGTGAAGTAATCACAGTCTCGAGAGTTGATTAGTCTTCCTCAGGAAGGCACAGGTGAGGCGGATGACGGTGGGGCGTTGTGATGGGTGGACGGCAGCGGCGGCCAGCAGGGTGGGCAGGTCAAAGGTTGTGACGTTCAGGGCGATGAGTTGACCACGTAGAACTAGAAGTTGTCGGTGGGAGTGGAAGCGAGGACTGTGGACACAGCAGCAGGAAGTGCTTATCGCTCGTGGACGTGACTTATCAGTCGTCACGTGAGGGCAGGGCCGCAGGGATGTGAACTTGTGTAGCCCACATTATCGTACCGAGCCACCAAAATTATCGTATTTTCAGATAGATAATTATCGTAGGTACAACCTTATAAATATGTAGGTAAAATAATATATAGTCATTAAATTACTTTAACATCATTGATTTCAGCATTCCACATATAAAAATATTTCCTCTTTTCACCAAAATATATAATATATCCAATCATGACACAGAAAGAACTCTTAGATCTCTACCAGCCAGTGGCGTACCCAGAAAATGTAAAAGGGGGAGGCCAAAAAAAAAAAATATATATATATATATATATATATATATATATATATATATATATATATATATATATATATATATATATATATATATATATATATATATATTATATATATATTATAGCTATATATATTTATTTTATTTGTAGTATCTATGTTTTTATTATTATTTATTTCTTGCAAAGGGGGGGGCCATGGCCGCATGGCACCCCCCCCTCGGTACGCCACTGAACTCTACGTAGCTATAGGTAGGTAGTAAGTACCATCCTCAAAAGAAAATAGGAATTCCTGTTTTTTTATCCCCTGTGTCAGCTGGCGCTTATAATTATAGTGTGTCAGTTGTCATCGACTTATCATATCATCTGTATCATATCACTGCACAAGTGGCACATGCCAAAACTACAGTGATAAAAGTGCTTCTAGGTAGGAGACTGCTAGGCTAGGAGATTAATAAGATTCTAATTTAATTATAGCGCGTTTTCGCGACGTTCACCGCCCTGCTGGTCCAGTCCAGTACGGACAGTGGCGTCACCAGGAAAAAAAAATTTGGGGGGCTTTTTAGCCCCGGGTGGTGATGAGCGAGCGCAGCGAGCCTATCCAGCTGGGGGTCGGGGGTAATTTTGAAAATTAATCAGTTCCAGGGTAATTTTGAGGCCCAAAAAAGAGAAGAAAGTGGAATTAAGCTTTAATTACATGACACATAAATTAATAGAGTTATACCATGCATCATACCATATTAACTAAATTTCATAATTTGAAGAAAATTTTTATTCTGTTTATAAAAAATAATAAAATTGCCATTTTTCTCTCTCCACTAACAAACACACAGGAATTGCACAATGTATGTTTTTGGTTTGTTTCTCAGTAAGGTTTTATCTTGATATGAAAAAAATATATAAATATAAACTTACAATATATTCAAGGTATTTCCCTTTATTGCACAAAAACAGGTAGGCTACATGGGATACTGTAGTTAAACAGAATAAAGTACATGATCATGATAAAGTAACTAAAAGCCGATTTAACCTGCCTCCCACTGCCTTACCCTGGCACCCACTGCCTTAACCTGCATACCCCTGTGTTAACCTGCCTCCCGTCCTGTGTTACCCTGCCTCTCACTGCCTTACCCTGGCTCCCACTGCCTTAACCTGCCTCCCATCCTGTGCTAACCTGCCTCCCGTCCTGTGTTACCCTGCCACCCACTGCCTTACCCTGGCTCCCACTGCCTTAATCTGCCTCCCGTCCTGTAGTGAGGCAGCTTAGCACCGAATTTCAAAGGGATGGGGACATGCCGGATAAAAGCACCAAATTTTGATCAGGCAATCTTCAGGGTCCCAGCTCTGATTCTATAACCGGCGCCAAGCGATACGACCACTCTTATGCTTCTACGATACATTTTTGTAATGTGAGCAATTTAACACATACGAAAATCAAGAAAAATGTAAACTTCTTTCAGACCGTGCGTATATTTACCCAACATGGTGCAAAATTGCCATGTTTCTTGTTTTAAGGTATTTTCTGGTTATGGTTGCTCATTATTTGGCCCATTAGGGTGTTTATAATTCAATCACATGAAATAATCATACTTAGTACACAATTAAGTAGGAGAGAAAAGCATGAAGGTCAGTTAAAAGGGTTTTTTAATGAGGAATCTGTTTAACAACTGGACTTTAAAACATGGAAACATGCAGTGTTAATGTCTAAATCCCTTCTCTGCACAAAATTCAATTACTACATTTCACACAAAGGGCCGGCTAAGCTACTTTTTCACATCGGCAGCTGCAAAGTTATTTTGCACTTCCACCGCGCTTCTTGCATGAGCACGTCCTCCACACGTGCCCCATGGCGCTTTTGCAACCATTGATCAGTCCGCTGCAGGCCTGGGATGCCACAGGCAGGTTGGAGCACACAGGACGCCAGGTCTTCGTTGCACTCTCTAAGAGTCCATCCAACCCCCTCCCTGAGGTTGGAGGCTTTGCTCACAATGATCACTGGTTGCCAGATTCCAGCTTGGTAGACTCCCCCGCAGTGTGTGCTGCAGAAGGGCTTCTTGCGTTGGGGAATGTTCCCCCCATTGTCCTTTTTTTTCTGGGAGAAAGAGTTCCCTACGTGCCTCGTTCACAGAGTCCAATTTTGCTCTTCTTATTGTAGATGATCAGGGTTTAAAGCGCTCGAGCAACGGGAAATTTCCTTGCAGTTCACTGTCACAGTCATGTAAGGTGATCATGGGGTTTGTTGAAGGCTTCCGTCCCTCCACGTAGGCATTCCAAGCCTCCCATACCGATTTCTTCCCTTTGCCAAAGAAAGCGGAAGTTGTGTCGCAGCCCGTGAAGCTGTGGAACATAGGCAGTGCCGTTTGACCTATCTTTTCCCAGAAGCATGCATATGGCATTGATACCCCAGGTACATGAAGTTCTTTCCAGTTCCAAAGGCTACCCAGATGGCTGCCATCTGTTTGCTGGCTGGTCAGGGAAGGGATACTTTCCTATCAGTATGACAACGACGTCTGTGTCGACAGTGCGTACCAAACAGGGGGGTGCACCCCTTTGTCCAGCGCATCTTCAGGTGAACGACAATCCTTTGATCGGCCTCTTCATGGTCAATCGTGGCATGGAAGGGGTTTCGGAACCTCTCCCTGATCACATCTGTGCCCTGATGTTATGAAGACCTCCTTTCCGTCTGGCCAGTCATTTGGAGCCGACTTTGTCTGAAAGGAACTGGAAAAGCTCCTCCTTGTTTGTGGAATCCCGGAGGAAGTCGGGGCCAGTTTGCTGGGCACCTTGGTTGGACCCCCGACCTTTCTCCGCACCCCTTTTTCCCCTTTTCTCTCTAGTTGACTCCTTGATACTGCTGGGCAATGTAGCTGTCCCCAGCCAAAATCGACTCTTCTGCAGGTTTAAAGTAGCTTCAGGATGTGGGGGATGCAAACGCCATTAGCATTGAAGGGTGGTGACATTAGTATGAGGAAGCAGATACACCACAGCAAACCGTCGAGAATTCTTGCATCAGAAACGGCGGTGTAATATGCATTTAAATTAAAAAAAAAAAAAAGTTCTATTATGCAGGCTATCCTATCGGGGAGGCGGTAGCAGTGGTTAGCGTCCTTCAGTGGCGTTTCTCGGTGACCCGAGTTCGATCCCCGAAGAAACCAAAATCTTTTCTGCACCGTCCCAGTGGCCTAAGAACACCCACATGCCCTGCCCATTAACTCTACCTTCGATTGCGAGTGCATCGGATGACACAGGGGGGCGGCATGAGCCTCTAATCACAGGCGTCACTTATAAAAATCCTGCCTGCGCCACCACGGACGAGGGCCAACCATCACAGCCCTCAAGTGAACCTCCGGGGCTTAACTACCGGGCCCTGGGTCACTATTGCCTACAGGCGCTATAGGCACAAAATGTTAAAAAATAAAAAAAATAAAAAATAAAGATTGTGTTTAAAAAAAAAATGTTCGGATCCGTTGGCGCCGGTTTCTAGAATTGAAGCTTGGAGTTCTGAGGGGAAAACCTGGAAAAAAATGTGTTTCTTTTATCCGGCATGTCCCCATCAACTACCTAAGCTGCCTCACTACTGTGTTAACCCGCCTCCCGTCCCTGTGTTACCCTGCCACCCACTGCTTAACCTGCATCCCACTGGTGTTAACCTGCCTCCCGTCCGGTGTTACCCTGCCTCCCAATGGGCCCTTACCCCGGCTCCCACTGCCTTTACCTGCCTACCACTGTGTTAACAATGCCTCCCGTTCTGGTTTTCCCTGCCTCCCACTGCCTTACCCTGGCTCCCACTGCCTTACCCTGGCTCCCCCTGCCTTAACCTGCCTACCCTGTGTTAAACCTGCCAAGGTGAATTTCAAGGTTTGTTAGCAAACATATTCAACATTTAAATGAAACATCAAAACCAATTTTTCTATAAAAGTGTGAAAAAATAAGGTTTTGCTCTGGCATGGAAAATTGGATAAATATCCTTTTTATTGTTTTTGGTAGCAGGCTACTAGCAGCAATTTTGGGGGGGGCTGAGTCCTTGACTTGGGGGGGCTAAGTCCCCCTTAGCCCCCGCGGTGACGCCACTGAGTACGGACCGGGGTGGGCATTTTCGAAGGGGCTCTAAACTACACCCTCCTTAGCTCCTAAGACCGACTTAGTTATACCGGGCCAAGAAGATTACTAAGAAAGCATTTTTCGGGCGTCATCTTAGCCTCGTGTAAGGGGACAGAAGGCCAACCCTTCTTAGTGCCACCTAACCAATCAGCGCGGGGCGACACAAGTCTATTTGGCGGGAAATACGTATACCACGCCGAGTGTCTCTCTCTCTCTCCTCTCTCTCTCCCTTTTCCTCCTCCTCTCTTTCTCTCTCCTCTCTCTCTCTCTCTTTTTCCCTTTCTCTCTCTTTCCCTTCTCCTCTCTCTCTCTCTCTCTCTCTCTCTCTCTCTTCTCTCTCTCTCTCTCTCCCCTCTCTCTCTCTCCTCTCTCTTCTCTCTCTCCTCTCTCCTCTCTCCTCTCTCTCTCTCCTTTTTTTTTTCTATTATTTTTTCTCCCTCCTTTTCCCTTTCTCCTTGGTTCCCAGATATGTATTCTGCTAGTCACAGTCGTGTACAGCCGAGGAGTGTCTCTCTCTCTCCTCTCTCTCTCTCTCTCTCTCTCTCTCTCCTCTCTCTCCCCTCTCTCTCCCCTCTCCTCTCTCTCCTCTCTCTCTCTCTCTCCTCTCTCTCTCTCTCTCTTCTCTCTCTCTCTCTCTCCCCTCTTTTCCCTCCTCTCTCTCCTCTCTCTCTCCTCTCTCTCTCTCTCTCTCTCTCTCTCTCTTCTCTTCTCTCTCTCTCTCTCTCCTCTCTTCTCTCTCTCTCTCTCTCTCTCTCTCTCTCTCCTCTCTCCCCTCCTCTCTCCTCTCTCTTCTCTCTCTCTCTCTCTCTCTCTCTCTCTCTCTCTCTCTCTCTCTCTCTCTCTCTCTCTCTCTCTCTCTCTCTCATTCCTCTCTCTCTCTCTCTTTTCTCTCTCTCTCTCTCTTCTCTCTCTCTCTCTCTCTCTCTCTCTCTCTCTCTCTCTCTCCTCTCTCTTCTCTCTCTCTCTCTCTCTCTCTTCCCCTCTCTCTCTCTCTCTCTCTCCTCTCTCTCTCTCTCTCTCTCTCTCTCTCTCTCTCTCTTTTCTCTCTCTCTTCCCCTCTCTCCTCTCTCTCTCTCTTTTCTCTCTCTCTCTCTCTCTTCTTTTCTCTCTCTCTCCCCTCTCTCCTCCTCTCTCTCTCCCCTCTTCTCTCTCTCTCTTTTCCTCTCTCTCTCTTTTCTCTCTCTCTCTCCTCTTCTCTCTTTTCCCCTTCCCCTCCTCTCTCTCTCTCTCTCTCTCTCTCTCTCTCTCTCTCTCTCTCTCTCTCTCCCCTCTCTCTCTCTCTCTCTCTCTCTTCCTTTTTTTTTCTTCTATTATTTCTTCTCCTTCCTCTTCCTTTCTCTTTTTCATCCTCCACACACATATCATAGCCAGTATGTGATATTATCGTGAATAACGACACTTTTTTTTTCTGGTGTGTTTTGATATGTTTAGAATTAATCTGCTAACCGTTTCTGTCGCAAATCAATCTATTCCGCCCCGCCCACCCTATTATATAGTATATATATAGCCCACCCTATAATATATATACATAATGTATTATACAGCCTAATATAACTATATACAGTCTAAATATATAATATATAACCAATAATATAACCATTGTTGTTATGGTGACGGAGAAAATTGCGGGCTAAGACGACCCCAACCCTGCCTTAGTTTACACTCGCTGCACTGTAGGGCTACACAGGAAGAGTTACGGCTATCAACAATAATTTGTAAAAACAGGTCAAATGCAGTCTTGTAAGGACATATGAATGACAGGAATTCTGCGATTGATGTAAGTTGTTCAGGTTCTTTAAATGTATATTTTTTCACTAGGGGTTTATCTCATGTTTTTAATCACCTTAATTGACTGAGTATGCAACTGCAAATTAATGCCTTCAATTTTTGTTCAGACAAAAATGTCTGTCTTTTAGGACAGAGAGCTGAAATACCACAAAAATCGCACATGAGTGTTTGGAAAATGACGGTCTAATTCGCTAATGAAAGTCTGATACTTGATGTAACTGTAATGTAACTTGATGTATTACAGTAGTAATTTATTACTGAAATATCTTAGTATAAGAGACTTTCGTCTTTTATAAAGAGAAGGCTGTAATATACGGGGATATTCATTAATAGAAATAGAGGCATTGCATGTAGTTTTATGGTGTGGGTGTGGACGGGTGCAAGGGGATGTGGATGTCTAGGTCTCTTTTATCAAAAAGTTATCTGTTCTTGCTTCCTTTTAAGTGTTGAGGGTGGAAGTGGGGAAATCTAGGATTGTGGGGGGTAGCGGCTGTGGGAAATATGGGATTGTGGTTTGTTGATGTATGGAAGGATAACCTAGGATGATAATGATGGTGGTGGTGACTGAAGAGATGGAGGAGAAGGGGATGGTGGGAAGGGAAGAAGTGAACCAAGAGACCTTAATAAGTGACGTGTCGTAAGAATCTTCCAAACACCTTCATTGTTAACACTACAAACCCTGGCGTGCGTTGTTAGTGGTGAGTGTGTTGTTGTGGCGGGTGTGAGGGGCTGTGAGGGTGTGTGAGCATGGTGGGATTCAAAAATTTTAAGAAAAAGGTTCTCTCACTAAGGTCTCACTAACAACTGGTTCTCTCACTACCACAGTCATTTTCGTCATGTCAGCCTTTGCCTCTTCCACTTTTTGTTCTATTTGCCCCCACCCATCAGCACTACAATGCTGTCAAAAACCCTACACGGCTGTTTCAGAATGCATCGAAACTATTGGACTTATTTTGTTGTCTCGGTCCTATGCCTATATATGGCATATTTATAGTTTTCAAAACGGTTATCAAAGTGATCTTGACATATTTAAGATCACCATTCCTTATGTCGTGAGGCGTGACTACAGAAAATAATAACTACAATCTCAAAAAAAAAAAAAATCCTACCAGAAATGGAGAAGTAAACAAAACGTTCGAATCAGTGATGCCACATTCCCTTTCCCTTCCTCACTGGGGACTCAGTGTTACCAACTCCAAATAACTTGGGAAATATAGCTAATGTTCGTCTTGAACCCGTGTTTTGGCTCCACCCACATCAAATTTCTGGTTTTAGTGGTGTTTTTGACTATCAAATCCCCAGTAACAGTTTATGGGGGGGTTTCTACCAAAATAAGTTATAAGAAAAAGGGGTGTCCATGGGGAAAAAAGTTTGGGAGAACCCTTGATTTAAGCTAAAAAAGGGTTTTCCCCGGGATTAATGAAATTCCAAGAACAGGTTCTTACGACCGATGCGAACCGACCTTTGAATCCCTTTTACTGTGTGTGAGGTTGGGAGGGTGTGTTTACGTCCGTCTGCTGTCCCTGTGTCGCCCCTCGCCTCGCCCGCCACCCCCGCAAAACACACTACGTAAACCTTACGTTTTGAGAAGGTAGCGTTTTTTGGGGACGTTAGGAAAATTCGTAATATATACTAAATCATACGTTCACTCTTGAATTGTTTATGTTGTATTTAGGTAGTGTTTGGTTACGTCGCTACGATACGTTTTTTAACGTAATTAATACGATATCTATAAGGTGTTTCTTCTACTAATAAGTACGTAGTGGTTTTACGTTTCAATTACGATTTATAACATCATGATTTTAACGTGATATTAGAGGGTTCAAAAGTTATTAACATAATGAATACGTGGATACATATGTTAAAGATACGTAAGTATAACGTTAATTTGACATAAACCGTTATCCACGTGAATTATAACGTTCGTTATGGTGAAATCAGGTGACTTATACAGGTAGATCTATAGACACGAAATAACGTACAAAAATACGTAGAACATTCACGTGACAAAAAACACCTTTTTAGCACGTTTATAGCACCTTTTAATTATTTTTTTAAATTTACGATTTTGGGGACGGAAATACATATGGTTTACATTCAAATACGGTTGCTTGGATGAAGAAATTTAATTTGAAGTAAATAGAAATTTCAGGCAGGGCCCTAAGGTTATTATGCATGTACGTTTCTTATTTATAGTCTATGTAGAAGCGTTTTCTATTTGTTTAATATTAGAGAAAATGTTTAAATTTAAAACGGTATAAGTTCTAGTAAATCAAATTGTATTATTTGTTATGCTTATTATATAATCAAATGTTATGATTTCAAACTTTTAAACGGTAAACTTAAAATATATTCAAAACTTTAATTAATAAAAAAGTCACATACATGATCGATATTATGGGATAGTGGGACTACTTAGATTTTTATTTTTGTAGGATTCAAATATATCTGAAGGGAGTATGTTTTTCACATTGACAACGAGGATCATTTAAGTAAAAGCTAACCTACTGTGGCAAGACATAATGATCACCTCATAAACAGGGCGGGCACTAGTGAGGAATCTTTACTGGTGGGCTGGTGCACGTTTTGCACAAATTACTCGCTGTATAATTATTTACACAACTATACATCTTCCAACTCGAAGGAGCTGTATAGCAAGAACTGTTGCAGAAAGGTAGGCTAATATATGGTACGTACCAGGGGGCTACATTCAGAGAGGCTTACTCTCGGTCTGCACGACCTAGCGACTTCCAACAGCTGTTCTGGGCGACTTTTGGCATTCTGCAGGCACATTTATGACGTAGTTAAAGACTGTTGAGCTGTCAAAATCACACAAACTGCCTCAGGCAGTTGTGTAGAGCACGCAATATACATAAAAATACTCATAAATAGAGTATATATGATGTTTTCTGACTCAAGAACTGAACAGGGCAAGTATACAAATGAATTAGGCCATATTACAATGCCATCGCTCGTAATGAGTTTGTTATGGGGGTGATGGGTCGAGTGGCGAATGTTGGCATCTCACCATGACTCACCACACCATACAACACCACGCACAGCTCCGCGAAACAGACAAGGTACATTAATATAATTAATTCCTTCTCCTTCTCCTTCTCCTCCCAGCCTTTTCTTGTAGCAGTTGGTGGTAGTTGTGGTATTGGCAGCAGTGATAGTGGTAGTGGTGGCAGCAGTAATAAAATATAAACCGTGTAAAAACACATTTCAGGGGTTATTGGAGGGTCTTGTCCAAGACGATGTTTGGACGAAAAAAAAACACGGTTTTATATTTTTTTATTTGCTGCTTCTGCTGCTGCTTTTTGCTGCTGCTGCCACAAAACTGCGCCGGCTGCTGGGGAAAGGGGGGTTGGGAGGAGGAAGAGGGGGAAAGGAGAAGGAGAGGGAGAAGCAGGGGGTGGATGGGGAAAGGAGGGGAGGGAAAAGAAAAGTCCCTTTTTTTTTTATAGCTTTGGGGGTGGTTGGAGTGTGGCAGTGGTGATGGTATGGTGGTGGCAGCAAATAAAATATAACCGGTAACAAACTTTCGAAAGTGTTAGGGAGTGGTTTCGTACTATAAAGGACATGTTTGGACGAAAAAAAACCGCTTATATTTATTGTGCTGCTATTGCTATAACTGCTGCGGCGGCTTAAGGAAAAGGTTAGGAGGGGGAAAGGAGGGGAAAAGCTGGAGGTGGGGGGAAAAAGGGGAGAAGGGTGGGCTTTTTGGTGTGGATATAATTTGTTTAAAAAACACAGCTGGAGCGTAAACCCTGTGTTTGGCTAAAATTTTTTGAAAAAATACTACGTGTTCGCGGGACGGGATTAATTTACTCGTCAGCCAATCCTATCAAACCCCCATAGGACCCGTAGCGCCCTCCCATTCTGTACCAGAATCCCCGGTTTCCGGGGTTGTACAAAATAGAATTATTTTTAACAAAACACCGGCCCCTTTAACCTTTCTGAAGTCTGCCAAAAGGTTTGGCAATGTGCTCGCTAAAGGGTAGTAGAAAGTAGCATAGCAGAAACGTAGGGGGTTTGTAGAAAATGGTTGTAAAAGGTGATGGAATTGTTAAAAAGGATAAAAACTTTTTTTAAAAGCGTCCCCAAAGGGGTTCCCAAAAAAGGTTGTAGAAAGGTTGTCATTTTACTAGTGAAATACGTTGTTGGACCACCGGGGCTACTTAAAGGGGGCTACTTCCTGTCTGCACGACCTAGGACTTCCAACACGGTTCTGGCAACTTTTGGCATTCTGCAGGCACAGTGATGACGTATTTAAAGACTTTGAGCTGTCAAAACCAGAAACTGCCTCTAGGCGTTGTGGGCACGAAATATACATAAAAAATCAAAAATTGAGTATATATATTTTTTTCGACTCAAGAACGAACGGGCAAGTATAAAAAATTTAGGCCATTTTAAATGCCACCGCTCGTGAGATTTTGTTTGGGGGTGAGACCCGAGGGCGAACGATGGCATCTGACCATGCCACCACACGGCTCCGCGACAGACAAGGTATTTTCCCCTCATCCTTTTTCCCTTACCCTTTTATTCTTCCCTTCTTCCTCTACTAATTCCTCCTCCTTCATCACCACTACTACTACTACTACACAAACTACTACTTACTACTTACTACTACTACTACTCCACTACTATTTACTGCTGCTACTACTACTATAGCCGTGCTTTGCGTCCAAGCATCGTCTTGGTACGAAGACCGTTTTTTTCTCGCAATTAGAGAGAACGCATTTCCGAAATGCCAGTGGTCGCGGGTATTTTTAACTCACAATTTTGGTGAAAATTGTAAACTTTGAAAGAAAAATATGGTTATTCACGTATTAAAACACACAAGTATAATATTAAAACGATTTTCTTCTATATGTATATTGTATAGAAGCCTGATTCTGTAAAACATTGTATATAACCAAAAACCAAGTAGGTTATAGTTGAGGAGGCGAGGTAAAGCTACTCTATGAATTATATAGTCAATAACGAATATTTAGAAGTTATCTATACCTAGGAGTCATATTTTCCTGTTATTTTTTGTGTACAATAGATAGAAAGCCTAGGAAATGGCAAGAAATCGACCGTGAAGTGGCAATGTTTTGATTCAATCTCCCCCCCCCACAATCCCCCCCGCCCACCACCCCCCCGCCGCGGCACCCTCGCCTCCACCCAAATTTTAACTACTTTGTCGCAGAACAAGCCGTTTTCGGCCATTCTTTATTCTCGTTTTTCCAAGGCATTGCTTATTTATTTTAACAAGCGTTTCCAGACGCCAGCAAATTTCTGTTTAGAAAAAGGGGGTGAACATCACCCAAATTTTACAGCCACAATATACATGTAAAAAAATATATTAAGCTTTGCTACTCGAGCGAGTAATTGCATTAAATTGCTATTATAGAAACGTTCCACCGTAATGAATGCATCCATTAAATTTGTAAACAACGGAAAAAAATATTTTTTTGGTATTCAATGGGGTTTTTCATCAATGTTTATCGCGAAATTAATTTATAAAAAATTAGTCCCCGGAGCCAAAACACATAGACCAACCTTTTTTTAAAACGCCAGCGACCCCTGGATTTCTCGAGTTTTTAGTTCTCTCTAATTGAAAACGGATTGGTTTCTGCGACAAAAAAACAACAAGCTTGGTAGGGGCCCGAAATAATAATCAGTCCCAAAACATTGCAAACAATTCACAAAGCAGTTAAAACATTTCAGCAAAAATGTTTTTGGAGTGGTTTTTTGAATCCAAGGGCGGTGCTGGGACGATTAAAAAAAAACGGCCCCTTTTCGCTGCCATAAGAACATAAGAAAATAAGGAAGCTACAAAAAAGGCCACGAGGCCCCACACGTGGTAGGAAAGGGGGCAGAATAGAACAAAAACCCCTTTAAAAAAAGGAGAAAAAAAAAAGAACAGGAGGGGGGAAAGGGGAGGAGGAGGAAAAGGGGGGTTTTGGGGGGATGATAAATTTGTTTAAAAACCAGCTGGGGCGGGGTGGAAGCCCTTTTTGATTGGCTGAAACTTTTTGAGAAAAACTATGTGATTCCGGCGAGGCGTGACGGATTGTACTGCTCAGCCAATCAGCTTTTCGAAGCCCCCATGGGGCACCGTTAGCGCCACTCCCATATCTCGTACCAGAATCCCCGCGATTCCCGGGGGGTTCCCCAAAAGAGGGAAGGTTTTTAAACAAACACCGCGCCCTTTAAAATTCCTTGAATGTTCTGCCCTGGGGCCACACAAATTCGTATTAGTTACGTATTTTTGCTACGTAAAAATTACAAAAACCGTACCTTTAACCAAAATTAATAGATACCAGGTTTAAACTCGCGCGCTTATGAGTCAAATGCAAAAGTACCTCGAGGGGGAAAAAGACGATTTTTTATCGTGGATATTCTAAAATATGCCCCCGGGGCCATCGCTGCAGGGCTCGTCTCGGAAACCCCTGGGAAATGCACGCGGGGGGGGGGGCTATTAGTAAACACCCGCCCCCGGGGGGGGGTGGGGAGGGGGAGGGTGGGGTCGTCTCCAGGGCCCCTTTTAAAGATTTAGGATTGTCTTAGACTCGTCGGTCTTAAATATGGCGGCCGGCCCTCCAAATCATTTCGAGCGCATCCTAAATCGCAAGACCGTCCCTAATTTCGAGGTTTTTGGAGGAAGAGTGTGAGGTGTCCTAGCACAGGGCGGCGGCCCAAGATCGCCTAAGGGCGTAAACAGGAGTGCTCACCCACTCCTGAGAAAATTTTCGTGATAGGATAGATGTACTGGACGAAAATTGTTTGATACATAACTAATCAACGATACCCCCTTGGCCCAGAAGGGATTATATTGTGAAGACTGTGGGAGAGTAATAAAGCAACACTAAAAAAAAACGGGCCCTCAGGCATGACAAGGTCACGGTGTGTTATTATTCACCTTTGAGGTAGTCATGTTTCTCCGCCTGATATCTGTATCGTGATAAATGAAGTGATCCCCCCAAACTGTTGTAAAGAATGGTATCATTTGAAATAAAAAGCGATTTAAGTGGCCATTATAAAAAAAAAAAATTAAAATTGAATAAGCGTGATTTATTAAGCCTTGGAAAAATATCCATATAACTCTATTTCTTCCCACTGCCGTGTCTTGATAATTTTTTATTTGTTTTGAATATCTGTTAATATACCAAACCCCACCTCAACCCAAACTTAACAGTTTTTGGTTGAAGAACTAGATTCTAGGTGTTATGTATCAGCATATTATTAATTGCCCCAAGGGGAAGGGGAAATTTGGGTTTTTTAAAAGACCCGAATGAAGAAATCTACACTATAAAAACGGGTTTGAATTGTCGGGCTCGGGGATGACCTAAACCAAACGGAAATATTCCGGGAGTTGGCGGTGTTTGGGGGGGGCCCAACCCCCCGGAAATCGCGCACCATAAAAATTTTTTTTTTAAACCCTAAATAATAACCATAACCTAACCCAAAATCTACCCTAAGCTTAACTAACCAAAAAACCAAACCCTTTAACAAACCAAAACTAACCTAACCTAATCAGAAATTTTGGAAATAAGGGACGATGTTTTCGGGGTGTTTTCAGACACCGACTTTTTTTCCCCTGGTCTTCAATAGGTGCATTTTTAATGGAGATAGTTTTATTTTGCGAAAACCCCAAAGTTTAAAAAAAAAAAAATCATCACTAAAATTTTATGATCCTTTTCATTAAAACACTGTATCTCCATAGAAAAAGCACAAAAATTGGGGCCGGGAGAAATTATTCAGGGTCTTATGGTTATAAAACCTAACCTAACCTTTTATTTTTTAATAAAAACCCAAAACTAACCGGGGGAAAATCTTAAAAACAAGGGTCTCCCGCAAAAGCGACCAAATTTTGGGCTCTACGTATTATTTTTACTGTCTTTAAGCATTTTTTAAATTTTTTAATGATGCCGATCCTCTTTGTCACGGCCGAATTTTAAAATTTCAGCGACCCAAAATTTTATTTTTATTTTTATTTTTGGGGTTGCGGGTCCCGGAAATGCCATAGAAGATGCTCGTAGCCGAAACCCCGTGTAGAAAACCGCATATTTTTCCACCACTACGGGCATCTATGGTAGCAAAATCCCAAAAAAGAGCCGGAAAAAGTGTCTGGTACAGGGCCTTTTAGGTTGGGGTTAGGGCAGGTTGGGTTATTAGGTTCGTTGGGTTAGGTTAGTGCACAGCACAAGGGGCTAAAAGGGGGGTGCGGGTTAGGTCTGTAAGTTTGTCATCTTAGAATAGAGGTAAATCTCCTATTTCTTTTAGGCCAAAAAAGCTTGGGGACATGGTGGAAACCGGGGTTTTTTTTTTGGGGGGGGGGAGCACAACATAAGGGAAATATGGCCCCCCCCCCCCCAAAAAAAAATCCTTAAACAAAGGGAAATTTTTCCAGTTCAGGGGACTTATGGGGGAAATATTTCCCTTATATGTTTTGCTCCCCCACAAAAGGAGCACATCATAAGGGAAATAGACTCCCCCCCAAAAAAAAAATCCCAAAAATAGGGAAAATTTCCCTAGTACATAGACTAACGGGGAAATTTTCCCCGATAAAGTTCCATGAACTAGGGAATATCCCTAGTTTTAAGGGATTTTTTTGGGGGGCCATATTTCCTTATGTTGTGCTCCCCCCCCCAAAAAATCCGGTTCCCCCCCATGTCCCCAAAACTGTTGGTATAAGAAGAAGATAGAGGGTGGAGCCTTTTCTTAAGATTTAACCCCAAAATTAACCACAAAGTTATCTAAAACCCAACATTTTTGGTTTCATTTTAAAAATATAAGACTTGACAAATCTTTCCCGGCCAAGTTTTGTGCTTTTTCTTAGGAGATAGGGTTTTTAATGGAAATTTGGGGACCATAAAAATTCGGTGAAATTTTTTTTTTTTTTTTTAAAATGGGTTTGCGCAAAAAAAAAAAAAAACTAAATTCCGGAATAATTATAAGGGCAGGTTTCGCGGTGACAGAGGGGCACCGACTATTTTTTCTGGGCCTACAAAGGGCGCCAAGGGGGAAAAGGGGGGCAAAAAAAAAAAAAAAAAAAAAAAAAAAAAAAAAAAAAAAAAAAAAAAAAAACAAAAAGGTTTTAAAAAAACCAACCAAAGAAAAGGGTTTTAAAAAGAAACCTAAACCCAAACCCTATAGGTTTTAAATAACCAACCCAACCTTTAAACCACAAAGTATACATTTTTTTTTAACTTTTTTTTATGGTTTGCGCAAAAAAAAACTTCATTAGAACAAGGAACTAAAACTTTTGAGAAGTCCCTTACCCCCATCTTTTTTTCTTCCCCCCATAGAACAAGCCTGGGGGAATGGCGGGAATCGGGGTTTTTTTGGGGGGGAAGCAAATATAAAAGGATTTTGGCTCCCCAAAAAAAAACATCAAGTCAATTGTAAAAAAACTAACTAACCCAACCTTAACCACAAAATATACCTAACCTAACCCAACCTAACCTTAACCCAAAAATTAACCCAACTAACCAACCCTTTAAACCCCAAAAAAATTACCAAACCCAACCTAACCCCAACCACAAAAAATACCTAACCTAACCTAACCCTTTAAACCCCAAAGATACCCAACCTAACCTAACCTTTAAACCCCAAAATATACCCCAAAAACCCAAAACCTTAACCAAAAGTATACCTAAAAAATTAACCACAAAGATACCTAACCTTAACCAAAATATTTAAAATAACCAAAACCCTTAACCCAAAAAAACCCAACCTAACCCGCCTTAACCACAAAGTTATACCAACCTAACCTAACCTTAACCCCAAAAATCTAACCTAAATAACCCAACCTACCTTTAAACCCAAGATTCCAACCTAAAACCCAACCCCAATGGGCTAAATTTTTTGAGGCACCCCATTTTCAAACGGGCCGTGTGGGTTAACCCCAAACTGAGCGCACCTTTAACCTTTTCAGATGTGAAGACAAAAAGCATACAAAACAGGGCGGGAGTTCATTTCAGCAAAAAACCCGGAAGGAGGAGCTCCAAAGTATTTCCCCCGCACCAGAGGCCAAAAAAAATGGGGTGTCTCGAAAACGGGCCGCAAAATCTGCCATTATAACCCTATCTCCATTAGAAAAAAAACCCATTTTAGGCCCGGAAAAAAAAGTCGGGGTCTTTGAAAACGACCCGAAATCCCGTCCATTTTAACCCGGGAGTCCTTGACGTACTCTTCGCGTCAAACTCGGATGGAAAATTTCCCCTCGCAGGGCATAGGGCATTTTTTCCTTCTTGAAAGACTGGCCAAGGTGAAAGTCTTTTCCTGAAAAAAAATTTTTTTTCTCGCGAAGGCGAAGACAATTCAAACTTTTGTCTTTGAACGGGAAAGGTGCATATCTGGTACAATTTTTCAAAAATGAAATTTATTCGTTGTAGTTTTCAGCAATTATCTAGAAAAATTAATCTTTTGGGTTTTTTGATATTTTTTTTACCTTTCTGATGACTCTTAGTATGATATTTCATGAAATCCAATTTGGGTCTTTCTAAATTTTTGCGCCAGCGCTTGTCCCAACCGCCGTTAGGACCGCTTAGACTTTCCCCGAACCTTGGGGCGCAGGGTTAGGGCGAATTAGGGGCGAATCCTAAAACTTTTAAGTATGGCCCAGGGTTCTTTAAATTTGGGCGTGATGAAAAAAATTTAAATAAATTTTAAAAAAAAGTCTGGTTGAAGTAAAAAAAAATACTTAAAAGGTTTTTTTTTCTTTTTTTCCGTTCCATTCTGGTGGATAAGTTTAAGTTTCTTTTGTGCTTTTGTTTAGTTTGCTTTTCTTTTTCATTTTTTTCATGTTTACCGCAAGGAATTTTATTTGATTTTTATTAAATAAGATCAAGTTATGATCAAGCTTTGGTTCCTACGGTACCAGAAACCAGGAGAATTCTCAAGATTATTTTATTTTTCCAGTATGTATTTATATGCAGGTTGCTTACTCAAGTAAACATAACAGTTTTGTTTGTAAATAAATTTTATTATATATACAAGGGGGGGAGGGGAAACCATAGTTTAAATATATATATAATATATAAAATTATATAAAATTATATATATATATATATATATATATATATTATATATATATATATATATATATATATAAAACTCGTATATATATATATATATATATATATATATATATATATATATGTATATATATTTTATTTATATATATATATATATAATATATATATATATATATATATATATATATATTATATATATGCAAAAGGGACTGAGGAGAGAGAGAGAGAGAGAGGGGGAGAGAGAGAGAAGAGAAGGAGGAGAGAAGAAGAAGAGAGAGGAGAGAAGAGAGAGTAATCCCCAAAACACACCTGTATGGGCATACCGGGCCTGACCTCACTTCCAACCCACCACCTACCCTCCAGAACTACTTACTCCCTTTTATTACTCTTTCCACTATGAGAATATGATCAAAAACTACTATATTTATTATCATCATATCCCCTTGGCCCCTCTGCTGGGCGTGAAATGGATTCAATAAATTAGTGGCTTAATGTTAGTAGTAGAGAGAGAGAGAGAGTTAGTAGTTAGAGTTAGTAGACTAGTAGTTAGTAGAGAGAGAGAGAGAGAGAGAGAGAGAAGAGAGAGAGAGAGAGAGAGAGGAGAAGAGGGAGAGAAAAAGAGAGAGAGAGAGAGAAAGAGAGAGAGAAGGGGGAGAGAGAGAGAGAGAGAGAGAGAAGAGAGAGAAAGGGGAGAAGAGAAGAAGGAAGAGAGGGGGAGAGAGAGAAGAGAGAGAAAGAGGAGAGAGAGAGAGAAGAGAGAGAGAGAGAAAAGAGAGAGAGAAGAGAGGAGAAGAGAGATAGAGAAGAGAGAGAAGGAGAGAGAGGGGAGAGAGAGAGAGAGACTAGTTGCGCCCGCGCGCGCTTGTCAAAGACTGGCGACCATTTTTTTGAGGGAGGGCTGACTGAGGCTGACCTCCGCACTGCAATGGGGAGTTTTCTAATAAGCTCACGCTCAAGCCTGTTTCTCGCGCTCTCATATCCTCTGCCCTTTGAGCGTGAATGATCTATCATTTCCGTAAATTTTCCTGTAAATTTTTCGGGACATATCAAATTACCCTTCAATACAACAACTGAAACAGCTTAATAAAAAATGTAGTTTATCAATTTGTTTTCAGCACTTGAAGAAAATATTGGCAAAACAGAATACTTGAAAAACTCAATTTCTTAAATCGTCATTTCATGGAAACACTGCACGTTCAAGGGTGAATGAAGCTTCAGGAAGTATGTACTTGTATGTAAGCTTTCACTGAGTACCTGTTTTGGGTGTATATGTCTCTCTTACGACGAAAAATTTAACCAAGAAGTAATTAAAGTAATTGGCACCTCAACGAACAGTCCTCTATCGAAGACAATACATGGGTCTTGTTACTTGTTGTCTTGAAAAAGAGCGGGCTGCAGGAACGCATGCATCCGCCCTTATCTGCCTCACCTGTGCCTTCCCGAGGAGACAGGGTCAACTACCACGCCTGTAATAGCATCATAGGACATCCACCAGGGCTCATAGGTTCCCCAAGGGATCCTCGCAGCCCTAAAACAAGAACAAAACAAGACTCTTCCCCCCAGCCGTGGATAAGAAGAAGTGACTGATATCAGATCCCGACATCGGGGGTGGTTTCTTCGGAGATGCTGAACGCCACACTATTTCTTGGGTTAAATGTTCGTCGCAAAAGAGACAGACACATCCCAAAACAGGTACTCGGCGAAAGCTTACATACAAGTACATACTTCCTGAAGCTTCATTCAGCTTGAACGTGCAGTGTTTCCATGAAATGACGATTTTAAGAAATTGAGTTTTCAAGTATTCTGTTTTGCCAATATTTTCTTCAAGTGCTGAAAAAACAAAAATGATAAACTACATTTTTATTAAGAACTGTTTCAGTTTTTGTATTAAAGGGTAATTCTGATAGCCCCGAAAATACGGGGGGTTTACGGTAAATGATAGATCTTTTCACGCTCAAAGGGCAGCGGATGTGGTGCGCGAGGACATCTGGCGGTTGCTTTAAAAAACCCCCCATTGACTCACGCGCACAAGAGGAAAATTTTCAAACTAGCCGTGGAGAGACCCGATAGTCTTTTTTGACCCTGTTTTTACTAGTAGAAAATACGAAAATGTTTTAGCTGGGACGTCTGTCGCGCCCTTCCCGGGAAAGGGAAGGGTCCCCGGCATCAGGGGAATCCGCCCCCTCACAGCACATTTTCTCCCGTTTTCCTTCACTTCCCGACTGATGCCCCAATTCATCTTGTGAATTTCGAGGGAATAATGAAATGGCCGCCCCGGGTTTTCGTTGTACAATGTTGTGTGGGTGTAGGTGGTATGGGTAGCAGAGTGGGCGCGTTCCCCCGGACAGGTATGCATTACCGTCAATGCGGTTGCCGAAAAATCAGGGGTGCATTAAAGTCAATCGTTCCCATTTTAATTTCCTTGAGCGGTCCGCGTTACTGCGTTACTGCGTTACCGTTACCAAAATTGAAAGTGCATTACCAGCGTTACCAAAATTTGTACCAAGTAACTTTCCTTCGATCTTTTTCATTTTAAACATACTTGTAGGCTACACCACATTATTCTAAACACTTTTGTATAGAAAACGTTCCCATAAAATTATAGTTTTCGAGAAAAAAAATTAAATAAGTATGTTCCCGGAAATATAAGAGTCCCCTTAAAATTCCTAACATCCCAACAAAGTGGTCTATGAATGAATACACGCGACGCCTGCAGAACAGCTTCAACAATGCCGCGCAACCAATTCGGCGATTGTCGTCTTCGTTTTTTAATTTTTGAAAATTACGATAACGCAAGGGGTAGGCCCTAACGCTAAATTTTTTTGGTGCATTACTGGTAGTGCATTAATTTGAAAATCTTTGCGTTACCGCGGTACTGCGTTACCGATTTGGTAGTGCATTAGTAACGCAGTAACGCAGTAATGCAAGCGGTAACGCAAGTGCCCGGCTTTGATGTGTAGGTGTGTGTGTGTGTGTGTGTGTGTGTGTGTGTGTGTGTGTGTGTGTGTGTGTGTGTTTTGTGTGGGGGTGTGTATTGCCTTGACCCCTTTCCTCCTTATGACTCGCGTATTTCCCCCCCCCTTTTCAGGTTCCCCTTTGTGTGACGGCGACGGGACCTCCTTCGTCCTGGTGGTGAGTGTTGACAGTCACGTGTTTCATGGTATTAGTCTAGGTCTTGCCCACCGTTTTTCTGGATGCCTTTCATTTTTTATATCATTAATTAATTCCTTTTTCACGTTTGCCCGGATCATTCTTCATTAAACCCTTTTTATTATCATCATTACTATCACCCTTCTAATATAATGATCAATAAATGAATGATTACAACTATCTATTCAAAATACAAATACACTTAGAAATCTGTTTTTTTACTTATTAAACCCCCATTGTTTTTATCATTAACTTACTCGTTAATTTTTTTTTCCCGTTGACTTGTAAATATAGGTTAATTTTAGAGACTAATAATAATAATATAAATAATAATGATAGTACGTAGTAATTTGTAATAATAATGATATCAAGTCTAACATGAATTGACGATGCTTTTGGCTTCTATACTACTTTGGAAAACTCAATCTGGCATCACTTTTTACTTTTATCTTCTATAAGGATGTGCATGGTTTTGAGGCGTCATATACAGCTTGCCTTCGTTTCCCGACTGTGGGGCGAAAGTCAGGGCAAACAGATCCCTGGTGACAAAAAAGATCGTAAAAGGTTAAGGGACGGAAGCGATTATATAATTATATAAGAGGGGGAAGGGAAACAGGTTGGATAAAATACTGACTTTTTACAATTGAAATACAATTACAAATACTTTCGTTTGGGATCCAAAAATACAAATACAAATACAAATACTTTTCTTCCAAAAATCTAAAAATCACAAATACAAATACAAATATTTTTTTTCCCTAAATCTATAATCTATTTTTTCCCTTTAAATCTAAGTATAAACTCTCTCTCTCTCTCTGTGTGGTGTGTGTCAAATGATTTTGACTCGAAATATCAAATATAAATACAAATACAAAATACTTTTTTATCTGGATGCTAAAATACAAATACAAATACAAATACATTAAAATTGTATTTAATACAGTTCAAATACAATACAATTGTATTTGATCCCCCCCTTCAAGGGAAAAAACAACAACAACAAAAACAAACAACAACAAGTGATCCAGGTGTTGGTCATTAAGGGGTCAGTGGGAAAAGTGAGAAAGTGAATTGATGAAAGGAAAGGATGGATGGAGGGTGAAGGACGTTGCTGGAATGGAACCTTTGGAAATACCAAACAGGGAGAGGGAAAGAGGAATGCGTTGATTATTTAGGATCCATAATATCAGTCCATTCCATTAATTTACCACTCTATTTGTGAACCAGTTTCTCCCTATTTTTTTCTATTATCACATGGGTTTTTTTTAGCATGGGGGAAAGGATCGATGGAGAAATAAAAGGTCATAATATTATTCAAACTCATCCAAATTGAGTTGAGACCTTGCCTATTTTTCCTTTAAGTGTTTGGCAATCAACTAATACCTCTTTATATTTTGTTTGTAGATTTATTTTTTCGTTACATATGGTAATTATGTATGCAGATTTTTTCAGTGTATACGATTGTATTTCAATGTTTTTTTTGTATACGATATATGCTAATCATAATGCTTGATTTTATTTTTTTATATATCATTTTATAAATTATAACAATCACAATTATGCAGGAATGTGTCAGTGTTTTGTCATGGATATACATATAAAGCTTACTTATTCAGTCATGCTAACTCAATCTGATGTTTAGCATGACAGTAACACCCCACACACACACACACACACACAGTTACACAGTTTGGGGGAACTCCGTAGTGTAGCGGTTTGCACACTCGGCTCACAACCAAAAAGTCCCGAGTTCGAACCCGGGCGGAGCGAAGACAGACGGGCGGTCTTCTTAAAACCCGAAGCCCGTCCACCCAGCAGTGAATGGGTACCGGGTGTTAGCCGGGGGTTTGTGACCCGCCTCCGGGGTGGTGGCTTCGGCCAACACTAAGCACTAAAGATGAATGATAAAAAATATTGATATGGAGACGGGGCTGTGCATAAATAGTTTTAAAGACAAATATGATGAAAAATTGTTTTAAAAGACGGGACATAACGAGCTAACTCACTTCTGTTAAAAGATATAATCAGGTAAGAATTGTGTGAAAACACACAAAAACAAAACCACACACACACACACACACACACCCCACACACACACACACAAAAACACACAAAAACACACACACACACCACACACACACACACACACACACACACACACAACCCCACACACACACACACACACACACACCACACACACACACACACACACACACAAAACCCCACACCCCACACACACACACACACCACAACACCACACACACACCCCACACAACACACACACACACACACACACACACACACACACCACACACACACAAAACACACACAACACACACACACACACACACACACCACACACAACACACACACACACACACCCCCACAACACACACACACACACACACACACACACACACACACACAACACACACACACACACACACACACAAACACACACCACACACACCACCCCCAAAACACCCCACACACACACACACACACACACACCACACACACACACACCACACACACACAAAACAAAACACACACCACACACACACACACACACACACACACACACAAAACACACACACCACCCCACACCACACACACACACACACACACACACACACAACACACACACACACACACACACAACACACACAAAACACACACACCACACACACACACACCACACACACACCCCACACCCCACACACCCCACCACACACACACACACACCACACACACACACACCCCACACACACACACACACACACAACACACCCCACACACACACACACACACACACACACACCACACACACACACACACACACACACACACACACACACACACACACCACACACACACACACACACACACACACACACACACACACACACACACACACACACACACACACACACACACACACACACACACACACACACACACAACACACACACACACACACACACACACACCAACACACACACCACACACACACCACACACACACACACACACACACACACACACACAACACCACACCTTAGAGTAGCAAAAAAAGATAAGGGAAGATGACGGAGTATTACATAAGAGTAAAATCGCGCAATGGGTAAGACCTCCGTGCCTGTCCAATGCTGTGCTGAATCAGCGTGTTGGGTGTCCGCGGAGACAGCAACAAGTGTGTCTCGCTACAATGAGGGCGAGGCGAATGGAGGCTTTTGGTGGGTGTGGTGGCGGCTATGTGGGCGTGCCGGTGACGGGTTGATCCTCAGCTCACACCCCTGCCCGGCGTCGGGGGGCAGCGGGAGTCACGAGATGTCACTCTCCATGAAATGGGAGGACGGGGGCGCGTTGGAGTCCCCGGCCTCGGCAGAGTATAAGGCGCTGTTGAGGGGACGGCTGCCGGAGCACTGGTCGTTCGGGCTGGTTGTGTCTCCCTTCTCGATGGTGGCGCCGCGACCCCGCACCAGGGACATCATCTCCCGCCGGAAGCGAGGGTAGATGAGCAGCAGGAAGAAGATGTGCAGCACGCGCTCTGCAAGCTGCAGGATGTCGCCCATGTGTCGCAGCATCTCCTTAGGGCTGTAGTACTTGCAACGGTCCGCGCCCGTGTCGGCGAAGCCCGCCAGGAAGATGGCGAGGGGCAGCGTGAACAGCACGTACGAGGCCGTCATGGCTATCACGGTGGCCACCAGTATCCCCTCCTTGTTCCTCTTGGTCTGCTGGGCCCCCGTGCGTGCCGCGCCCTGGTGCTCGTGATCCGCCGCCCCCTTGGCTGCCGAGCGCGGGAACCTCACCTTGCCCAGGCTCACCGCGATCACCAGGCTCATGTTGAACACGAACATGAGGGCGTAGGGCAGCCAGTGCAGGATCAGGCTTTGGAAGTAGAGGTAGGCGATGTGCCACGGCTGGTCGTAGTTACACACGTAGCCATCCACGCTGACCCATGCGCCGCTCTCACATGTTGGTGGTGTGGAGTAGTAGCATTTTATGTTCTTGTTCCTCGGCGTCACACCACGTTGCCGAGAGACCATGAAAGGCACGTGCACGCTCACGCTCACACACCACCGCTCACCATCCTGGGGGGTGAAGGCGAAGGGCGGCCGCTGCAGCTTCGTGAACGCGGTGGGGACCACACGCCCACAAGCGGTCCCAAGGCGAGCACCACGAGGGTGTAGGTGCCCATGACGTGGAAGGAGGCCGCCAGGTCCAGCCGAAGTTGAGAGGAAGTAGTAGGCGAAGCCATAGTTGGGGAAGGTGAAGCCGCAGGCACTGGACCAGGAATGGGTATGAAGGAGAAAACAGGAAATGCAGCAGATCAAGTCGCCAGCGCCCGGAAGTACCTGCACCACCCAAAAATTGGCACTCAGTATACAATTGAGACAAACACCAGATCATGGTTATACATTTTAGGCTTAGTGAGGCAACTGTTCTTATGTGTGTTACATCAATCATGTATCATTTTATGTACAAATTTTTTGATGGTTAGCTTCAGGGTATTTTTAAGTTTGATAATATATATCATCGCACCATTTTATATCTTAAAGTAATCGTCAGACCATTCATCATTCCTGATTTAATGCAGTCAAAATTAGCCATGATCGGAGCTATATCAACAACATGTGTCACATTATTGCATACAGTCACCCGTTTTTAAATGATCCGCATTCAAAATCTGTAAATTCCCCGTGCTCTCAAAACAAAACTGTTGATCAGGCAGACGACGCACATCGGGTCGGCGACGTACAACAGTGAGCCTCACAGCCCTTGCTGATACAGATGCGCGGAGACTGAGAAAAATGTAGTACTTGGGGAAATTTTGGTGTTCTGATATATTTTTTGAAGCGACTTGTGGCATGTACTTGCATCCTGTGTGCCGTGCATGCGTGGGGGGCTGTGCCTTTCCCGAGAGCTTAGCACCATTTGCAACCTGTGGGGCTACGATATATGTGTGCAGATGTGTGAGCGGCCGGGAAAGCGGCGGGAGCGGCGGGTAGTAAGCAAGGCCACCGAGATGAGAGGGCCTGCAGTACCCTGGCTACTACCAGCGATCCCCGGTCGCTCCAAAGGTCTGCACACATATATGTCCGCCGTGTGGGTTGTGAATGGGTGCTAAGCGCTCGGGAAGGGCTAAGCTTTTCTTGCTGTGACCATGCAGGATGCAAGTATGTGCCGTGTCGCACAATAAAAATACCAGAAGCACACGGGGATTCTTAGGGGTTACTGTATTTTTCTCTGAGGTTCTCCGTGTGTCTGTGTTCGGGCGGGGCTGGAGGCTTACCTCTTTTGACGTCGCCAGCAAGTTTCGCTCCAACGGCTGGAAGTGTCTGGTTGTTCCCGCGCTTTTTCAAAAGTCATGTTTTTAGGAAAATAAGGCGTGAAAAGGAATAATTTTTTGTGGATTAGGTATTTTGAATGATCATTCACATTAAATTATGCAAAGAAAAATGGTATGGACGATTACTTTAAATCGGATGGGTATGAGCGGAGACCGAGAGTGTCGTTTTTTTTTTTTTTTTTTTTTTTTTTTTTTTTCTTTGCTTTAAGAAAAGTTAGAGGGGAGAGAGAGTGGAAGGGAAAGCAGGTGGAAAATATGAAGACAGTAGGTAGTAGATAGTTGGTGGGCAGTCCAACTTGCTGTGTCTTGTGATATATGTTTGAAGTTTTTATGCATTGTGTTTTTTAATAGGTGTTTGCATGTATTTTATGTGTATATCTAGCTAATCATGTTCAGTTTTTTAAATTGATATTGTGGTTCTGGTATAGTTTCCATGTTATTACCGTATAAGGGTAAGGTTCATATTGTACTTTTCTGATATTTTTACCTCCGCCAACGAAGTTCGAAGGGGTATGTTTTCTACCCCGATCTGTCTGTCTGTCTGTCTGTCGTTTGTTAGTGTACAGGGGGATTTCTCGAAAATTACGAATAGATTTGGAACCAAACTCGGCTATACCAAGTCTATTTGGTATAAGGAAGGGACTGATTTAATTTTGGATGAATCTATTGACAAGTGTTGCCATGGCAACCACATTGATGAATATTCGGCGGAGTAGGCGCTCATTACTGAGTCGCATATATAGATAATATATGTATATATAAAATATATATATTCATATATTTTTTTTTATATATAAATATTATATATATATATTTTTATATATATATATATATATATATATATAATATATTAGATATTTTTTAGTTTCTTTTTTACTTTTTGTTTATGTTTTACTTTTATTATTCGGGCGGAGGTATGCCCTCTACTGAGTGCCCCCCCCCCCCCCACCCCCCCTAGTTTGTCTTTGTTTTTAGTGTATTAAGTAAAGGATTCTCTTCATCTACAAGTTTCTTCTATGTTTTCGGCTCTTTGTAGAACATAAGAAAATAAGGAAGCTACAAGAGGCCGCGAGGGCTACACGTGGTAGTTCCTGTCACCTAACACTTCCTAAAGCCAACTTTCATCCCCACCATGAACCTATCCAGCTCCTCTTTAAAGTCCCTAATGACTCCGCACTAACTACCTGTCTACTGAGGGGGACATTCCATCATTCACCACCCTATATGTGAACCAGTTTTTCCCTATTCCTTTCTAATTCTACGCTTTCCAGCTTGAATTCGTACTTCTTGTTCTACCCTGGTTAAAAGCCTGTTAGAACTTTTTCCTACCTCTCCTTTATTAAATCCCTTTATCACTTAAAAACTTCTATCAGATCGCCCCTTACTCTGGGTTCTCGAGGAGTGTAAATTTTAATAAATTCAATCCCCTTCATAACTAAAGTTACGCATCCCTGTATTCATTTTAGTCATCCT
Source organism: Chionoecetes opilio (assembly GCA_016584305.1). Lineage (NCBI taxonomy): Eukaryota > Metazoa > Arthropoda > Malacostraca > Decapoda > Majidae > Chionoecetes > Chionoecetes opilio. The sequence goes on from JACEEZ010007196.1 coordinate 161,421, forward strand.
TCTCTGCACTGTTTCTAACAAGGCTATATCCTTCCTGTAATATGGAGACAAACTGAACGCATAGTCTAGGTGAGGGCCTGACTAGGAGCTAGATAAAGCTTTTAGAATAACTTCCGCACTTCTACTTGTAACACGTCTGTAAGGAATCCTAATACTCTATTAAACTTATTTCTGGCCTCAATACATTGTTTCCTAGGTCGGAGGTGCTGGGCTCACCCTCACTCCAAGATCTTTTCGACATTTGATCTTTTCAGCGATACATTTATGTGTATCTATAGATGTGGACGATGACGATGTATCCCATGACGTATGACGATGACGGATGTAGACCAGGGTTTTTTCTACCACATTCATACGCTGCATTTATCAATATTAAATTCATCTGCCATCTAAACTGCCCACTCATCGTTAAGTTTATCTAAGTCTCCCTGCAATATGTTTACTCCAGCCTGTGACCAATTATCCTACCACTAGGTATCATCAGCAAACTGTGTTCACTGCTGATCCCAAGATCCAAGTCGTGAGTAATAAAAAATAGTAATGGACCCAAAACAGACCCTTGTGGAACTCCACTTGTCACTGTCCCCATTCAGATTTAGAACCTTAATTGTAACCCTTTGTTGCCTATTACTTAGCCAACTCTGGATCCAATGAAGAACCTTCCCATCTATTCCATGAGCCTAACCTATTTAAGAGTCGCTCGTGTGGTACTTGTCAATGCTCCTAAAGTCCAGATATCTTATTATCATAATCCTATCATTATCTGCCGTATCTATAAACTTTCCCTATAAAAACTCAATAAATTGGTGAGGACATGGACATACCCTTGAGTGAATCCAGTTGGGAACATGATCAAAACTATGGTTATCTAAGTTGCTCTTAATGTTTTTTTTTTTGGCAAAATAGATTCCAATAAATTTACCCACACTGATGTCTAGACTTAGGGTCGATATTTGACTTTAGTCCTCTGTCTCCCTTCTTAAATATGAGGGAAAAAATTTTCCTTTCCTCTACAATAATGGCACCGCGGCCTATCTCAAACCGATTTCCTCAAAATGTGCACTAACGACTCACTAACAACCTCCTTGCATGCGTTTAATACCCTGGGATTACACTTCATCTGGTCTGGCGACCTTAAAATTTTTATTTAACTATAACTTCTTCCAACATTTCCCTAGTTATCACCAATATCTTTGAGTTTCTCCTCATCGCTTCCTTTGAAACACTGTTCACTATCAGGTATAGTCTGTGTATCCTCCTCCGTAAAAACCACTAAGAAATAAATCATTAGATTCTACACATATCCTCATCCGTATTTAAGACCTCCACCCTGTCCTGACCTGTAACGGCCCAACTAATTCCCTTGTCTTTGTTTATATACCTGATAGAACCCTTTTGGGTCCCGTTCGCCTGTCCTGCTACTTTAATCTCATAATGTTATTAGCAACTCGAGTTAATTTCTTCACTGTCCTTGTCATCACGTTATATGTTCTTTGTTTACCAATTTTGCCGTGAACCTTAAATAAATGTTTCTTTTTACTCCAATGTGGTTTTAAATTGGTGGTCATCCTTTTGGATCACTCTTTCTGGACCTTATTTCACGGAATTATAAGGAATATTCTTTTCTGTCCGTCAAGTTATATTCCTTACAATGAGGTATAATCCTCCTCAAACCCTTTTCACTTCCATTTCTACCTCTTCTACATTATCTCCTCAGCCCTGACCTCATTCACTGTCTAACGCTCTAATTACCTCCTCCAGCCATGACCCTCATTCCTATCGAAACAGCGCCATTACCCTCCAGGTGCCTTCCTAATCTCATAATGGCCTTTCCAGCTGTCATCGCCTGACGTTATCCTGGGGAAACTTTCTTCCCCCCATCCCACACCTACTTATTAGTAATAAACCTCCAGGTGGTCTTCTTAATCATGCATAATTGGCCTTTCTGAAATTAAGGTATTCGATGCCTATTTGCCACTTAATTTACCAAACTTCCCATTTTAAGCAAAATCTGATCCTATAATGGTCGCTATTATCTAAATTCCCAACGACGTCCACATTTGTAACTAAATCGTTCTATTTGTCAGCAATAGATCTAGAAATATGATCTCCTCTAGTAGTCCTGGATTGCTTGACTAGGAAGTTATCCCTGATAATTTGAACAATTCATCTGCGTCGATGTCACCTATGATTTAAATCCCAGTCTATATTCCTAAGATTAAAATCTCCCACCACGCTAGTCGATTGTATCTGCGGCCTTGTTTATTCTTCCCATAAGGGAAGATGAATCCTCTTACATAAGTTTGGAGGCACTATACAATACACCCAAAAAAACCATTTTCTCAGTTCCCTCCGTAACCTCTAATCCCATATAGACTCTATGCTGTCATCTGTTTTATTAACATTATTAACACAACACTGCAATGCAATCTCTTACAGAAAGCGCAACTCCTACACTCGTCTGCCTACTTGTCCTGTGAACTAACTTTATACCAGCATATCCCGATCTTCGGATTCAAATACCTTTCCTGACATATCCAACCAGGGTTTCTTGTAATGCTATTTATCAAAATCCTCTACACTATTTATTCCTCTCAGCGGAAATAAATCTTTTTTAAAAATACTCCTTACAGTTTGTATAGTAAACTTTCAACGCACAAAAAACTCCTCTTCTTTTTGCATTTTCCCTTTATCTTTAACTAAAACCCCTCCCTCATCTCTTTTCTTACGAATCACTTTAGTTCCTGCCTTTCTGATACTCTAGGTAGCAAGTTTCCTTTACCCCGACCCCCCGTGTCTAACCCCGGTTTCCAATGTCTTAAAAAAAGCCTGCAGTGCAATTCCTACCTCCCTTCAAGGGATTCAGACAAGATCTGAATCCTTTCCTCGAAAAGTGCATCCCCATACCCTGCGGTAGGGTGGTTATGCCCGAAAAAAGAGGTCCCAGCTAGTCTACAAAGGGCCAACTTGTCTTTGCATGAAGTGCCAGCCGGCAATTCAATGCAATAGCCCTGGAGTACCACAAGTCGTCAACAAAGCGTCTGGAAGGACACCCCCACACCACAGGGAATCCACCCCTGTCCTAACTTTACCTACAGCTTCCGTGACCGCCGTAGCAATTCCTCACTTCTTATCCACTCAACATCATTTCACCCAGCGCTTAGGCAGACGATGGGCTTTTGCTTGGTCACGCCAATTGCCACTCACACTATCTTGTCACTAACTAACACTATCCCGTCCCTGGATACACTCATCGACTTTCATGCGCATCCCTTCCCTGTCACAGGAAACCTGCTGTCAAGATGCCTAACCTGACTTGTCACACAACCAAGATTTTACCTTCGGGTAATGATGTATCGGTCCACTTCCTTACATCCGTATCTCCATCTTGCCAGCCCTGAAGAGTACCTGAAATGAGTTCGTGACACAACATGGTAATGTTTACCTTTTTCTCCTTCGGGCGGGCTCCAGATCAACTAACCTTCCAAAGCACCAATCCCTGGTGGACTCATTAATGTTGACCTTAGTTTCTCTCGAGTCACATCCAGCTCTGGTACCCCGACAGGTACATGCCCTCGCATGTGCCCCTCCACTCCACTCCACTTGGACCTTCACCTCCACACTTAAGAGAACGTATCTCTATTTCCTGCTTCAACACAAACGCTTTTCATTCGCTCACTTCACTTGGCAAAGCTCATTTTCAGGTCTTCGATCGCCTCAGAATAGTCTTAAGCGCATCTCAAACCCTTCACTACACTCTCCTCGACCCTTCTCACTCCCTCTACCACCCATAGTTTTACCTCAGCCTCCTTCCCTCATACCAACACACTACCACTCTCAACCCAGCAGAAAGCACACAACACCACCTTCTCTCTCCGCCTCCACAACACTCCATCACAGGACTAGCCATTCTATCTTGAGACGCTCAACCAGCACAACCTCACCTCCACGGGAGGACGTCAGATGAACTATAGAGTCTTTGTTAATCGGTCTGTTTTTGTTAATTCATGTATTTCTGTGTGTTGAGTGTGAATGGTATCTCTGTTCTGAGCAAATCTGAGGACTTTTTTTGTGTTATTTGTAGTTGCTAATTGTGTTTTGCTCATGGATAAGTTGGGATAGGTGGGTAGTCAAGGATTGGCTAGGACCAGTGCTTTGACAGATGTGTTGTTAATATTGATTAGGATATCTTAAATCGGAATAGTCGTTGTTAGAGCTCCAAAGGGCCTGTGTGGTCTGTCTTTTATGTGTTGTATATATCCTCTGTTGTAATTGGTGAGACAGAGTGTTTTGCCTTTTCATTTGGGTGTCAAGATTTCTTCCTCGTATGGTACTTATTCTCGGCCTTGCTACCAGTCTTTAACTGTGAATTTTGTTGTATGTGTTTCTATTTCCATGTGTTCGATTTGTTTATGCGGCGATTCTCTCGCCGTTAGTCGTTGAGCATTTACTTTGATTTAACCGGGTAGTTTATTATTTAAATGATGTAGTCTGGCGTTATGGTATGTTGTGCCCTGTATTGGGTCTGTATGTCTCTGTGTATGTGATGAATAGAGGCGGAGATAATACACTAAATGGGGCAGCCGCAGCGTAGTCTTAATACGGCCACCTAAGTATGTGCCTATTTTAAATTTTTGCCTCTCGGTCATTCTAAAAAAATCACAGAGTAGTTTTTGAGTATGTTGGAGTTGTTAATTGGAGTATTTTGTATTTTCGCCAGGTGCCAAACTTTGTCAAAATTGCTTTGTGATATCTCGTAGTACTAAGTGACATTGTCCATTGTCTGCTTCTGTTTTGAGCTATTATGTCTTGTTATAGTGCAACCAATGGCTTCAGTAGTTCTCTGCCTTGGGCGGAAAACATGTATTTGTGCCTTATTATATAAAGTTATTGTCATTGAGGTGTTGTCGTCAGTCTTTTGTTTATAATGCGTTCGAAAATTTTCAAGGTACTTCTAATAATGAGATGGGGCTTGTAATTTAATGCACGATGTGAATCTTTGCCTGTTTTGGGATTAATTGATCGTTGATGTTTTCAATGTCGGGAAAGTCCCTTCGATAGTGTTGAATTATATAGTGACATAGGGTTTGATTATTCGCATTATCTGGTAGGGTGTTTGAGTAGCGTTTTGTTTATGCAATTTGGACCAGGACATGTCTTTCAAAGAATTTAATGATACCTTTAATTTCTGCAGTTGTTATTTCTCTTGTTGTGTTAGTGGTTGTGTGTAGTCGAGTGTGGTCAGATGTATGATATGGGGTGATTCTATGTCGATTGTTATCCAAAAAAATTGGTCTTAATGTGTCTTCTATGTTGTCGTTTAGTGTCTTCATCGTCGTTATATTGTCTACTGTGAAGCTTCCTCCCAGACTTGTTTGTGAAGTGTCTCCTGGTCTCGTGTAGTTGTAAATTTTTTCGTTTTTTTATTGTTGTAGTAAGTAGTGTGGTTCCAGATTGTCGTTCCCTGTGAGATTTTTTATTTTTCTCCAGAAAGTGGATGAGGTTCTGGTAGGTTGTTGCAGCAGTTTCTGTCATACGCTGTATCCAGTATGTGTTACTGTCTTCGTAAGGGCATCTTGTAATGTGAATGAAGTTGTACATCGTCTGTATAGGTGTATGTCAACCGTATGTGATTGGAGTGTTGTCTTAGTAGCGTGTATCTGTATGATTATGTTCTGTGTGTTTTTGGTTGTGTAAAAAGGTGTTGAAGGAGTACGGTTGTGTGTTGCGGGTATGTGGTTTTGTGCTGCTTGGAGGATTATGTCGTACCATTTCTGAATTCCTTTGTCTATTTCTTCTAGGTTATTATTATCATGTTGTTCATTAACATTAATTTTGTTTGTTATTTCTTCTTGAAACCCGTCCCAGTCTACTTGTTTGAAGCTGAGACGTGCAGTGCTTGCTGTTTGCATGAGTTTGGTACTTATTTTCATTATAATTGGAAAATGGTCACTGGTTGTTAAAGGTCCCTGTGTAATGTAGATGTTGTGATATGTTTTGTAGTTTGATAAAATGATGTCAGGTGTTGTTGCCGTATTGTGTGCATGTTGATGGGCACACCATGACCCACCGACCGCGAGGCGCTCAGCTCAAGCAAAGTTGTGTTCCTCAGTGGGTGCATGGGGTGGATGAGATTGCTGTGAACCCTGACACCGATGCCTCGCAATACTGACCTGTTAGCAGCAGCTTTCCTGAGTCCCGGCTGGGCCAGGACCCAGATGGTGGCCAGACTCGCCACCACGCCCAGGGCCACCACCACGGGCAGCACGCCGCGGTACACCACGCGCAAACTCAGCTCCAGCACCATGGTGGCCGCTGCTCCTGTTGTCACTGTATCTTGCTTGCCCTCCAAGAGCGGCAGTGTATAGCCGACACCCGCATGCACGCACCTCGGCCCGCTCAGCTAGGGATGTGCACCGGTATCCGGTATACCGAAATACCGGTATTTTGGCATCGGTATTACCGGCATTACCGGTATTTTGGTTTTCCGGTATACCGGTATCGGTATTAGTATTGCATCGGTATACCGGTATCGGTATATTATTTGGTCGGTATTGGATATCGGTATTATGGTTTTTTTCTCTTTTTTTTCTCGAAACAGACTCCTGACTAGTACCAAGACCAAGAACTGACTAGTGACTACTCCGACTGCCGAGACGCGTATGGTAGCGTAACGATGCTTTGGCTCAGCATCTGAGGGGCGTGTTATCATTGGCCGGTTGCACCTCAGCTGACAATGCCGCGCTGTGAAACCTCCCTCCCTTTTTCCCTCTACCCCTGAGGGCAGACCATCACAGAAAGCGAACCATTACATATCACAAAGGCGTCACTATAAAAATCTAGCCTAGCTCACATTTTCATTATTGTTATTATTATTATTATAATTATTATTATTATTATTATTAGTCTACTATTAGTATGGTTATTATCATTATCATTTTCATTATTGTTATTATTATCATCCAAATTATTATTATGATTTTATTATTAATATGATTATTTCAAAGGTATGTGTGTGTGTGTGTGTGACTGTGTGTGTGCGTGTGTGTGTGTTCACACCTCAGATATGACTGACCTCTCGTATCTTTTATATCTATCTATTTTGAAGAAAACTCGCGTTACACGTGTCTCCGTCTACACTCTACGCCTTTGAAATAATAACAGTAATAATAATTAAAAATAAATGATGATAATGATTATAATAATAAAAACAACAATAGTAATAATAATAATAATAATAATAATAATGATAATAATAATGATAATAATAATGATAATGTCAATGGTATTAATGATAATAATAAGTTATAATAATAATAATAATAACTTAGGTAGATAAAATAATAATAACAATAATAGTGATACTAACAATATATTGATAATAATAATCAAAATGATAATAATAATGATAATAATGATAATAATAATAATATTGATAATGATCATAATGATAATAATAAAGATAGGATACTATAGATACTACTGATACTAGTATGATAAACAATATTATAGAATAGATACATAGTAGAAATAGACAGACTAGCAAAGAAATGATAGATAGAAAGATAGATAAAAATAATACAATATATAGAAAGATAGATATAATATAGCAATAATATAATAGATAGAATAGATATAACCTTGTAGTTGGTACTTGCAAAGTGTCTACCGTAGATAACAGTGAAGTCGCCACCTACAGTGAAGTCGCCAGGCGCCAAATATTACGAATTATAGCATCACTACTGATTTTTATGTGCCACTGAAGATGTTACACAGTAGTTTATATCATGGCTGTATAATCTACCCTGTTTCAGCGTTGTTTTATGCTTTGTATCTGCAAGTATAACTGTTGCGCATTTTGCTTCTCACGTTTTTCTTCGCGCGATGACAGACAGTAAACAGTAGCTTTTCGGGCAACAGGACACAGACTTGCCAGATCTTTCAAACTGAATATAATTTATTTTCACGTTGGCAGAGGAATTTTTATATATCCAAGCATCTTCCGCAGCTAATATATATAGAGACTTGTTTTACTTTACCTCTAATTTCCCTGAATTCCCCAGAGTGGCGACTCAACTGTTGGGTTAAAATACTAGCTGGCGACTTTACTGTAGTAGGTATAGTGAGGTCGCCACTCGGTTTTATTTTTGTCATTTGTTCATTTATAGCGCTAATATGACACAGAATAAGACACAAAATGACACAGACTTTCCAGATAGACCCTTCTAACTTTCCTGAAATTATGGATGCACAAAAGTAAGTATTAAACGCCACCACACGTCTGTAAATAACAAGAAACGTAGAACTGGCGACTTCACTGTTATCTACGGTAGATAGGATCAAAGTATCTTATCTTAGATAGAATAGATAGAATGTTAACCAATATCCAAGAATTACAATGGAGAATTAACATAAATTACAAATTACAATGGAGATTACGTTCTGGACCGGTATTACCAAAACTTAATCATAGCTATGACAAATATAATCATAGCTATGACAAATATTTATCATAACTCTTGGATATGATACATTTTTATCATACGCCATTTATCATAAGTTTGGAATCTAGCACAATTGTTTATCATAAGCGTCTGCTAAATATAGCGTCATTGTTTCTTTAAAATGGTTATATAATCAGTAAATTCATCCTTTGACCACGTTTTATGGATTGATACTTCTTCCCTTATGTTTATAACATGTTTAGGGCAGTGACACAGAGAGTAATGTAGTAATTCATTCCCGAAAATAAAGCATATAGATGTACCGTTGAGCAGTATCTGTGTAAACACGAAACAAGAGTTGCCAGATGGCGATGTTTTCGATCTAAAAGCTGTTTGTACAAAGTTGGTGAGGAACAATATGCCCTCACACGGTCTACTCGGTATTTCCTAATCAGCTGTGCATCACTCAGCTCACTCAACACATCCCTATGTGGGCGAATATTCCTTCACTGAGGCTGTTATTGTGTCTCGGCCCTATTGACAGAAGGAAAGTTTATCATAGTCGCGCTAGAACTCGGTGAACTCACTCTTAGCCCTCACACGGTCTACTCGGTATTTCCTAATCAGCTGTGCATCACTCAGCTCACTCAACACATCCCTATATGGGCGAATATTTCTTCACTGAGACTGTTATTGTGTTTCGGCCCTGTTAACAGCTGGAAAGTTTATCATAGTCGCGCTAGAACTAGCCTCTATCTTAGCCTCCCGCGCGGTTTGTGATAGTCCCCCCACAATTTATGATATCCGCCAGCCAGTTGTGACTAAATTGGGCCATTTTGTCCAGCTATGATAAACGTTCTTAACTATGATCTCTTTGGTAATACCGGTCCTGGGTCTCAAGAGTTTAAGCCTGTAGCCTACCTGGTGTGCGGGCAGAGGGAGGGGCTGGTGTGATTCCCCTCTGCAGCCAAAGAAGCCGAGGACCCAAATACTTCTCTAGGTTGCCGTGTTCATATTGTTGATCGCACTCTTAAGGCTGACATTCAGTGTATCAGTAGTGGCACATGGACTTTATGCTCTTACGGAAATCTAGCACAAACAGGATAGAGATATCTCTTGGGGTTTCCTGTGTAAGCTCAACACTGAAGGTCAAACACAGTATCTCTAGCATGTTTTTAATGTCATGCTTTATAAGGCCTCTTCTATTTGTGCCCAAGTTGCATGAACCAGATCTTTCAGTTCAGGGTTGGGTTCTGGGTTCAGGGTTGGGTTCGCGTGTCACAAATGGAACGCAAAAACCCCGTTTTTTTGTTTACAAACATACTCAGCTGGCGAGGCAATTTAAGAGAGAGAGAGAGAGAGAGAGAGAGAGAGAGAGAGATAACGAGAGAGAGAGATACCGAGAGAGAGAGAGATAACGAGAGAGAGAGAGATAACGAGAGAGAGAGAGATAACGAGAGAGAGATAACAAGAGAGAGATAACGAGAGAGAGATAACGAGAGAGATAACGAGAGAGAGATAACGAGAGAGAGAGAGATAAGAGAGAGAGATAACGAGAGAGAGATAGCGAGAGATAACGAGAGAGAGAGAGATAACGAGAGATATAACTCAGCTAGCTGCTATGTGAAGGGATCATATCACGTTTAAGATCGCGGGAACGCAGGGCTCCACCAGTCATGTATGCCTCTTTTATGCCGTCTGACATCCTCTCCGACTCGTGCATGCGGAAAACCCTTCACGATAAGAGAAATAGGGCCCAAGGCGACCATTGTTTGTTATGAACTGAAAACTCTACTCAGGCTACCAACCTCTCAATGTGAGTAGAGAAAGTTCACGAGTTTTGCTGAGTCACTATGCGCTTTGCCTCGGACCCAGGTTTTCGAGCGCAAATGGAACGCCTGAACTCTTGGGTTCCGTGAACTGGTTCTTGAAATGTCGCAAATGGAAGAGGCCTATAGCATTTAGGGTGTTTTATTTAGGGTATTTTATTTCATATGTATCTGCTGTTTGTGTATTCCAGCTCATTTCAAGAACAAGACGTAACGGATTCAAGCTGGAAAAGCGTAGATTTAAAAAAGAAATAGGGAAAAACTGGTTCACAAATAGGGTGGTAAATGATTGGAATGGACTCAGTAGACGGGTAGTTAGTGCGGAGCCATTAGAGAGCTTTAAAGAGAGGCTGGATAAATTCATGGATGGGGATGAAAGGTGGATGTAGGTATAGTGTTAAGTAACAGGAACTACCTCGTGTAGGTCTCGCGGCCTTTGTTTGTTTGTTTGTTTAGAGGATAATTCCTCAGAGCCGTAGTGATCTACCGCTGCATAGTGTTGGCCGAAGCCACCACCCCGGGAAGGGGGTCACAAGCCACCGGCTAACACCCGGTACCCATTCACTGCTGGGTGGACAGGGTCCCGGGTTTTAAGAAAGACCGCCCGTCTGTCTTCGCTCCGCCCAGGGATCGAACCCGGGACTTCTCGGTTGTGAGCCGAGCGTGCTAACCACTACACTACGGAGTACCGTAGCCTCTTGTAGCTTCCTTATTTTCTTATGTTCTTATGTTCTTATGATGATAACAATGATAGCAATTGTAGTAATGAAATATTAGCATAGCAATACTAATAAGAAATTGTAATAATTGTCAATAAGATAATAAAAATGGAAAAAACCCAATAATGATAATATATATCTATATCTATATCTATATATATATATAATATATATATATATATATATATATATATATATATAGTATATATAATATTATATATATATTATATATATATATATATATATATATATATATATATATATATATATATATATATATATATATATATATATATACGTATAAAAACTATATATATAAATATCTCGTTAAAAGTGATAGCTAGTTCAGCGTTTATTATCTTTTTCAAGATATTTTCTCTTTGTCTTAAGAGTGTCTTATTCTCTTTAGTATCAATTTTATGACTTCGCCGTAGCTTATCATTGTTGCTGTTTTTATACAGCAAAATGACAAGCTACGGCGAAGTCATACAATTGATTACTAAAGAGAATAAGACACTCTTAAGACACAGAGAAAATATCTTGAAAAAGATAATAAAAGCTGAACTAGCTATCACTTTTAACGAGATCTGTGTCAGAGAAAATCTCCTGCCCGTATATACTATATATATATATATATATATATATATATATATATATATATATATATATATATATATATATATATTATATATTATATATATGTATATATATATATATATATATATATATATATATATATATATATATATATATATATATATATATATATACATTTCTAGATATTATATATATTATATATATATATATATAATATAATATAATTATCATTGATACCACTACTAATGATTATAATAATAATAATACTGATGAAAATAATAAAAAATAAGAATAGTAACAATAATTATAAATAGCTTATAATGATAAAATATATTGAAAACATGTCAATAATCACAATGATAATATATATATTATATATTATATATATATATATATATATATATATATATAATATATATATATATATATATATATATATATATATATATATATATATATATATTGTAAAGGTTAGATTTTTACTGGGGGTTTTAAGTACTTAGACTTCACTTACCTCTCAATAATTAAATCACCTTCGGGTTTTTTGTTTGATCACTATAAAGCTATCACCGGGCCTACATACAGGGTAAACAAAAACCTTGGGTAAACCTTATCTATTTTTTTAAAAGACTCAATAACCAAATAGCCCCCCCCAACCAGATTCTCCACCAACACCCCCTAAATATCTTCCCTACATATGCAGATAGCCTACCGCTTCGGGTTTCGGCTGGGGAATAGATAAAATTTTTTTGGGTTTATTTTAAAAAACCTGTAGCCTCGACCCTGTGGTCCTGGGGCGCGCACACACTGGTCACTTCCTGTCAGCGCCGCTTCCCCTTGCTCTGCCTTACCAACCCCCTTTTCTCCCGGGGGAGACTCGCCCTCTGCGTACGAACAAGGAAAACTCAGAAAAGGGGGAACGGGAAGGAGGGGCGAGGGCCCGAAGACGCCCCTCGGGGGGGGAGGTGTAGTCGTGGCCGGACCTGAAACAGGTGGGGGCCGAGGCCCCCTCCCCCCTGGCGCCCCAAAGATGGGGCGGTGGCGCTTTGCCACTTCGGTCATCTAAACTTTTTTCTATACCCTGTTTTTTATTATGCATGCCTGAATTCCTATCCCCCACATGCATTTACGGGGTGTCCTGCAGGGCACCCTGCACTCGGGGAGGAACTAGACCTAAAACCCTCCCTGCTGGAACCCTTTTCCCCGCCCCCGAAAAACTTTAACGGGCATCCCCAGCGGGGAAAACACCGGGGCCCCAAGCGGCAAATTGGGGAAGAATGCAAAAAAATGTCTAGCATTACATAATAATAAATTTCTGGAAAAAAAAAATTCCTTGGTTTTCCCTTATTTTTTGTTTTTCCTTTAGAAATTCCTTCTCTTTTTAAAATTTCCTTAAAAAAAGAAATTTCCTGAGAGTGGAAACCGGGGTTCACTGTAACCCGGGGTTCCAAGGGGGTTGGGGCGGGTTTAGGGCCAGATTAACTGATAAAAAAAATAAAAATAAAAAAAGTATTTACTTTTTTTATATTTTGTTTTAAATAAAAGTTTTAAATACTTTTAAAAGATTTTTTTACTCTTTTTAAAATACATAAAACAAATTTTTTAAATACATTTCTTAATACACAAAGTATTTAAAAAAAAAAATTTTCAAATACTGCCCACCCTGGATATATCTTTCAAACTATGTCTTTCTTGGAAATCTCAGGCCCCTTTTTGTCCAAAAATAATTTTTTAAAAGGATTTTTGAATCAAATTTTTGTTTTTTTCCTTTTTTTAGATTACATTATCTATAATTACTGATGCAAAAAAGAAAGGGCCGCGCCACAAAAAACTTTTTTTTTAGGGGGGTCTTCTTACGGTAGGGTTTTAAGAATTGTAAAAAAAAAAGAAATGGCCAAACGCCACAAAAACTTTATTTTGGGGGTCTTTGCGGTGGGGGTTAAAAATTTTCTGGAATGGAAAAGAAAAAATAGAAAAAGAAAATCAAAACTGATACCGGAAATACCGGTTTTTTGACCCCCGGATGGGTATACCGGGGATCTAACTGATACCGGTGTGAGGGCGACCGGGATTATTACCGAAAACCGGGATCAGCAATACCCGGGATTTTGTTGATACGCACAACCCTACGGCGCTCACTAACTTAGAGTATGCTGTGGCGGATTCCACCCTTTCCTTGATCAACCCCAAACGGGGAAGTGACAACACCACACGATTACAATACAGCATATCACCCCGCCCAAACTAGGGTTTCTCCATGATAACCAATCAAAAGAAGATGCAACTCCCCACTAGCTTGCCACACACAAAAAGGCACCGCCGGGGCGTGGGGCCCCATGTTCGGGTGCGCCACGACTCTTTTCAGAAATTGACTGGGTTTTAACTAGCGTTTTTAAACAATAAAAACAGGGGGGGGGGCCCTCTAGGGGGCCAAATAAATGTGGGGGGGCCCAAAACCCAAGTTTTAAAGGGGCTGTAACTGTGGGGGGCTTTTTTGGGCACATAGAATTTTTGAAAATTTCAAATTTCCAGGGCAATTTTAGGCCCTTTGGGGGATATGTTTTTGACTGTTTTAATCATATTCAGCCCAAAAAAAAAAAAGAAAAAAGAAAAAGAAAAAAGAACATTGGGGAAAAAAATTAACAAGTTTACCCGGTCTCAGATCTATTTTCTTGGGTATGGATATAAAAATTGGGGGGAGTCCGAGGAGTTACGGGAAACGTAAATTTACCCTGGGGGGTTTTACCTCTAGCGCCCCAGGGGGATGCTCAAACCGTTTTTCCTTTCTACGGGACCGCGGGGGTAAGGGGCTATTACACGGGCACTTTTTTCCCCTTTTTTAGTGAGCAGCTGCTCCCGACAGATTTCACTGACTCTCACGAAACTATTACACGGTGATCTTGTTTTATGAGCCCAAAAAGCATACAGACATGAGTGCGGTTATACAAATGATCATAGCGCTTCCTAATAAACGGGCTGTTGTAATGGAGATAGCTTTATTTTGCGAGAAAAAAAAAAAAAAAAAAAAAAAAAAGTATGCATTGCGGTTAAAGTTAGGTTAGGTTTCATTACAACCTATAAGGTTAGGTTAAGTTTCATTAAACCTTTAAGGTTAGGTTAGGTTTCATTAAAGCCTTTAAGGTTAGGTTAAGTTTCATTAAAACCTATAAGGTTAGTTAGGTTTCATTATTATTATAATTTTTTTTTTTGGGGGGGGGGTGGGGGTTGCGCAAAATAAAACTATCTCCATTAGAACAAGCACCTATTGTAGGCCAAGAAAAAATAGTTGGTGTCTCTGAAAACTCTCGTCCATTATTACCAAAAGTTGTTTCGTAGTCTATATGAAACCATAGTCGTTTCGTACACTCAGCGCAGAGTTGAACTTGACTACTAGAGTTACGAAATGACACCAGGTATGTACGAAAATACTCAAAATCAGTGTACGAAACTAACTACTTTCAATTCAATATACCGGCCTAATTAAGAAAGGTTTTTTGATTAGGCCAAAGGTTTTTGATTCATTTAAACTTCCTGTAATCCCCAAGAGTAGCTTCTATGGACCACTGTGGCCCGCGCCGTACCCGTGGCCGCGGCGGTACGGGGCTGACGCCGTTATAGTGGACGAGAATTACGCGTTCGCTCTTTAGGTCAGACACACACACTCGGGGTCTAACACTGCACTCTTAGCCTCTCTCGCTTTACCATATACACCACACCTGTCACTACACACCTGTACGGCCTCGCAACACACCTGTCGCCTGTGTATCACCGTAAATAAATTACTTGGAAGGTCAGGCTTCTTTGGTATTGAGGGTGTATGTTTTCTTTTTTAATGTTTTTTTTAACAAATAAAGGGCTATATATGTTCCATATTGTAGGATGTGCCTGAACTAAGTCAATCAGTAGCCTAAGCTTTCCATCTCGTCTGTCCAGTCAGCAGGCATGTTGAATTGTTGATGTCTTCTTGAGAGTTTTAGAAGAAAATGATCTTGCAATAAATAATATAGTCATCCACTAATTTCGGTCCTTTATAACAGAAAACGTTTTTGCTCACTCAAAATGACGAGCAAAAATAGCTTCGAAGTAGTTCCCTGTTTGCTCAACCAAACAGGCTTTCATTGAGCAAAATCCTCAAAACTGCTCAGTGAGCACTGCTCACTGAACAGAAAAGTGCCCGTGTAATAGCCGCTTTAGGGTGGTCGGGACTGCCCTAGTCGGGACCACCCTTAACTCCCTACGAGAATGAAATTTGAAGCGACAAGACATCAATAAACAACAAAATACAAGTTGTATCACTATATTTTATGTTTAGTGTGTATTATAGAGCCATTTCATGCTTGCCTGTTTGAAATGTGATGTGTTTATTGCATCATTGACTCCATATATTATATCATATTTAACATACAATAACCTATACTTGTAATAAATTATATCAGTGGCAAACCTAAAAAATATTAAATATATATATCGGTCGACTTCTTGAATCAAAACGTATAGTTCATCATACAAGTTTGGCCGCTATATGATGCGGTGGTGGTGGTGTCAAATGTCTTACGTACACACGCACACACACGAGTTACACAAGTCGTTTCGTACACCAAAAAGTTGTTTCATAGTCTATATGAAAGGGGTGTAGTCAGTTCGTACACAAGTTGTTTCGTACACCAGTCGATTCGTACACCAAAAAATTGTTTCGTAGTCTATATGAAACCATAGTCGTTTCGTACACTCAGCTCAGAGTTGAACTTGATGACTACCGTAGATAAGAATACACGACCTTTCGAACGAATTACTTTTCGAGCGGAGGACCACTCGGAGGACCCAAGTGTGTGTGTGTGTGTGTGTGTGTTGTGAAGGCGTCCATGTGTATACAAAGAGACAGACACCGTAGTGACAGGTGTGGTGTGTGTGGTAAAGCGAGAGAGGCTAAGAGTGAGGTGTTAGCCCCCCAGTGTCTGTCTGACCTAAAGAGCAAACGCGCAGTTCTCGTCCACTATAACGGAGTACCGCCGCGGCCACGGATACGGCGCGGGCCACAGTGGTCCATATATGCTAATCTCGGGCACGCAGGACTCGAACCTAGGATCAGCGCATCAAGGTATACCCTGGGTACGTCTCTGTACTATTCAGCGGGAGAATATTACGCTGAAAGGCTTATATGGCGGCAATGTACCGCTACGGCCACGGGTACGGCGCGGGCCAGAGCAGTACGTGGTCCATAGATGCTAATCTCGGGCACGCAGGACTCGAACCTAGGATCAGCGCATCAAGGTATACCATGGGTACGTCTCTGTACTATTCAGCGGGAGAATATTACGCTGAAAGGCTAATATGGCGGCAATGTATTATCATAACAGTCTGGCGGCATTTGAAGTGTCTCTTTAAATTTATTTATCGGGCTCCCTGACAGCTGAGAGCAAGATGATTGGCCACATAAGGCCGCGTTCATGCGAGGCGCTGCTCTGTGATTGGTCAGCAGAATTACCCCACACATATCCCTAGAATATCCTTAATATTCCCCGCCCAGAGGCCACCGATCACCGTACGGGAGTGACGGCTCGGTACGAGCATCAACCTCAGCCCACCCGCGTAAGGTTATTGTAGCCATACACTCATAAGTTGTCCCTTACGAGGGATTTTCGAGCATCCCTGCCCTGGACTGTTCACGCGACAATGTTTTGAATTGCGGGGCTGCATAGGGGCCTGCGGCCCGCCCGACAAAGAGATATAGTGGTCTATGGACTATCACATAGACTGGTTTATCAGTATATATGATATACTGTAATCTTCGTAAATGTTTGTTCTATAATATTATCAAATAAAAAACGGTAAAACACGCTAAAGAAATGCCATTACAAGACTATGAAGAAATATGCATGAACTTAATATTCACTTAACTCTTCGCCATTTAAAACTTTGCATGCCAACTTTTATCATGAAGGGTATCAATAGAAGCGCAATTTTATTAGCTTTCCATTACTATATTTTGTTATCTGATAAATTAATTAGAA
Organism: Chionoecetes opilio; assembly: GCA_016584305.1. Lineage (NCBI taxonomy): Eukaryota > Metazoa > Arthropoda > Malacostraca > Decapoda > Majidae > Chionoecetes > Chionoecetes opilio. The sequence continues at coordinate 179,021 of JACEEZ010007196.1, forward strand.
CCATGCATAAATTAGCGTTAAATAAATAAATAAAATCATCAATCGGGTAATTTTCCCGATTGATGAGGTTATTTATTTACTTATATATTTCGTTTTCTGATAAATGAATTAGCACCATGTATAAATTAGCGTTGACTAAATAAATAACCTCATCAATCGGGAAAATTACCAGATTGATGATTTCATTTATTTAGTTAACGCTAATTTATGCATGGTTCTAATTCCTTTATCATATAACGAAATATAGCAATTGAAAGCTAATAAAATTGCGCTTCTACTGATACCCTTCATTATAAAAGTTGACTCGCAAAGTTTTAAATGGCGAAGAGTTGAAGTGAATATTAAGTTCATGCATATTTCTTCAGAGTCTCGTAATGGCATTTCTTTACCGTGTTTTACTGTTTTTTATTTGATAATATTATAGAACAAACATTTACGAAGATTACAGTATATCATATATACTGATAAACCAGTCTATATGATCCGTATATATATATATATATATGAATCCGAGCGGCCCTCCGACTTCAGGGCAAGTTCAGGCCCATGTGCAACAGGCCGATATTCCGTGCGCAGTCCAGGGGCTGGATGTTCGAACGTTCGTAACTTTCCGCCTCTAAGATCATCTTGGAGTGTTCATAGCGGCCATCTTAGATATTGGGCAACGAACACCACAAAAATGTATTATCAAAGGATCGTCCGAATGTTCTTAGCTCACGATGCTGCGATCTTCAAGCTCGTTCCGTTCCGTTCCGACCACGAGGAATGGAACTCAGCTGACTTGCTTGGCCAATAAGAGGAAAGATTTCATCAACCTTTGAGATTGTTAGCCAATCATAATGCAGTTAGAATGTAAACAAATATCATATGGCGCGTCCTCACACAACAAATTACAAACGTATAACTCAAATAACATAAACTGGTAAAATTATATTTCTTCCTGCCTTCGGTTCACTTTAGCAGGTTAGATAAGGTAAAGGAGTTTNCCCAAAGCAGTACGTGGTCCAGATGCTACCCGGGGCACGCAGGACTCGACCTGGATCAGCGCTCAAGGTTACCAGGGGTACGTCTCTGTATATTCCGGGAAAATTTACGCTAAAAGGCAATATGGGGGGCAATGTATATCATAACATTTGGGCGGCATTTGAATGTCTCTTTAATTTATTTTCGGGCTCCCTACAGCGAGAGCAAATGTTTGGGCCACAAAAGGCCGCGTTCTGGGGGCGTGTCTTGTTTGGTCAGCAAATTACCCCCACTACCCTAAATACCTTAATATTCCCCGCCCAGCGGCCCCCGATCACCGTACGGGAGTACGGCCCGGGTACGAGCATAAACCTGCCCACCCGCGAAAGGGTTATGTGCCATACACCATAGTTGCCCCTTACGAGGGTTTTTTCGAGCATCCCTGCCCGGGTGTTCACGGCCAATTTTTTGAATTGCGGGGCTCATAGGGGCCTGCGGCCCGCCCGCAAAGAGATATAGTGGTCGGGACATCACATAGACTGGTTTATCAGTATTATAATACTGAAATCTTCGTAAATTTTTGTTCAAAATATTATCAAATAAAAAAGGAAAAACCGCTAAAGAAAGCCATTCAAATATGAAGAAATATGCTGAACTTATTTCCCTTTAACTCTTCCCCTTTAAAAACTTTGCACCCAATTTTATCATGAAGGGTACAATAGAACGAAATTTTTTGCTTTCCATTACTTATTTTTTATTGAAAAATTAATTAGAACCATGCTAAATTAGCTTTAAATAAAAAAAAAAATCATAAATGGGGTAATTTTCCCGTTGATGAGGTTATTTATTTCTTATATATTTCTTTTTTTGATAAAAAATTAGCACCATTTTAAAAATTAGCGTTGACTAAAAAAATAACCTCTCAATGGGAAAAATTACCAGATTGTGTTTCATTTATTTAGTTAACGCTAATTTATGCATTGGGTTCTAATTCCTTATCATATAACGAAATATAGCAATTTAAAGCAAATAAAATTGCGCTTCTACTGATACCTTCATTAAAAAGTTGATCGCAAATTTTTTAAATGGCAAAGAGTTGAAGTGAATATTAAGTTCATGCATATTTCTTCAAGTCTCGTAATGGCATTTCTTTACCGTTTTTTTACTGTTTTTATTTGATAATATTATAGAACAAACATTTACGAAGATTACAGTATATCATATATACTGATAAACCAGTCTATATGATCCGTATATTATATATATATATATATGAACCCCGAGCGGCCCTCCGACTTCAGGGCAAGTTCAGGCCCTGTGCAAGGCCGATATTCCGTGCGCAGTCCAGGGCTGGATGTTCGAACTTTTCGTAACTTTCCCCCTCTAAGATCATCTTGGAGGGGTCATAGCGGCCATTTAGATATTGGGCAACGAACACCACAAAATGTATTATAAAAGGATCGTCCGAATTTTCTTACTCACGATGCTGCGATTTTCAAGCTCGTTCCGTTCCGTTCCGACCACGAGGAATGGAACTCAGCTGACTTGCTTGGCCAATAAGAGGAAAGATTTCATCAACCTTTGAGATGTTAGCCAATCATAATGCGTTAGAATGTAAACAAATATCATTGGCCGCGTCCTCACACAACAAATTACAAACGTATAACCTCAATATAACATAAACGGGTAAAATTATATTTCTTTCCTGCCTTAGGTCTCATTAGGAGGTTATTGGCAGGGTTAGATAAGGTTATAATGGGGTTAGTTTGGTATCCGGCCCTTTTCGCCCACTGCCATTTCGCCCACACCATGCATCATTCGCCCACACTATGGATTTCATTTCGCCCAAGGTTATTGGTGGTTCATTCCATTTCTGCCTGGGGAAAGATTAGTTACATGACTCCGTGACATGGATCGTTTGGGCGAATTGACTTTAGATGGGCGAATTTACTCTTACATGTGGGCGAAATGTCTTGTGGGTGAATTGACTCTTACATGTGGGCGAAATGTCTTGTGGGCGAATTGACGTGTGGGCGAATGACCGGTAACGGTTAGGTTAGTATTATTTTGGGGTTCATTAGGACTTTAGGTGGGTAAGGGGATGTTAAAGGGGGTAAACTCTCCCACTTTAAAATTTACGTTTTAGAGGTATTTGAAGGGATTTGTGAAGGTTTTGATAATATCTTGATAGGTCTTGATATTGATTTCTTTTTCTTTTCTTGATATCATTTACTAACCCAAACCCCACCTCACCTAACCTAACCTAGTCTGATTTAACCTTACTTAACGACTAAACCAAACCCCACCTCTAACCTAAACTAACCTAATCTGATTTAACCTAATTTAAAAACAGTTTTTTGCTGAAATAAAGGGTAGATTTTCCGTAGTACGTACATGTAACCCCATTATTATTCAATTGTACCATGGGAAATGGGGTTCTAAATACTCAAAATAAAGAAATCTACACGATGATGTAGGTAAGAATCCTAGGACTTTTAAAAGCCCACTACCAATCTAATACCCACCCATTTTAGGGTGGGTATTATTAATGGGATACTTATCCAAGTAACTAGACAATACCTGGAACTGTCGCCGATAGGAATTCTCGCCAACGTTCCTATTTTTTTCGTCGGTGAGTGTTCCTATTTTAACCGTGCTTCTGAATTCAGGGATTAAATACCAGCAATAGCCTTAACAGTTAGGTTAGGTTAGGTTGGCCAGTTGACTATATGTCTAGGTTAGGTTAGTGATTGAGCGGGGGTGATTCCCCCCCAGCTCAGCACCGAAATAATACCGACTTGACATATTACAGTAGATGGGTTAGGTTTTGAAATGAAAGCCTGCATTCTAGTGTTTTTATGTGCTATAACCCCACAATTTCAGGGGTCGTGAACTTGCCTAGAATAACATCTCACTACCCAGCTTCCATCATTGAACCATTCATTCAATACTTTCGCTTTTACTCACATACCATCTCTTAGAGTTGGAGTAGAGTGTACCTACTCTTCGCAGACATCCTTGCCACCAATCACACTTTCCCTTTTATCCTCTACATACTCTTTTAGGGTCAATATGCATTTTTCAACCAATACTCCCTATTGACCACTACTCTACCATTGTATACCTACGTACTCTTCTCAGACATTCTTGCCCACCAATCACACATTCCTTTATCCTCTACACACTCTTCTAGGTAAATATGCAGTTTCAAACCAATACTCCCTTTGACCAGTACTCTTCTGACATAACTGGGGGGGCTACGCCCCCCCAAGACCCCTGCTAGTTACAAATCTAACCAGGGCATTGATTACGTAACCTAACCTCACTGGGGGGGGGGGTTTCGCCCCCCCAGATCCCATGTGTTTTTTTTTTTTCATTTCCGATAGCTTTTGTTTTGGGTTAGAAATACTCCTTATAATAAGAACGTTCAGGTTTCTTCAGGGTTCAGGGAACGTTCAGGGTACTTAAAACCCCCCGATTGGTTTTGTTGTATTGTATTGGTCTAAAAATGCACTTATAAAGAAGAAAAAAAAAAAAAAAAAAAAAAAATACCTTTATGTATTTCACTTTTCCACCTACAGTATACATGCATTCCATGCACTATTTCACCGGTGCTCGAATGTCTCTTATCTTTGTCTCTCCGTAGCATTGATGAGAGGAGGATGCAGTCAGTTCGTACACAAGTTGTTTCGTACGTACACCAGTAGATTCGATCATTCGTAGACCTAAAAGTTGTTTCGTAGTCTATATGAAATCGTAGTCGTTTCGTACACTCAGGTCAGAGTTTAACTGATGACTAGAGTTACGAAACGAACACCAGGTATATATGTACGAAAAAACTCAAAATCAGTGTACGAAACAGCTAACAAAACCCGGGTACGAAACAACTTGTGTACGAACTCCCTGTATTGCTAGTCCATCCGTATCCTTCAATGACTCATTCTCTCCATCTCATCTTGTCTCCTATTCCTCCTTCACTTCCTGCATCTTCCTCTCCCATATCATCTTCTCTATACACTTCTAGCACAAGACACATTTCTTTTTTTTTTGCACTTCACTCATTCCAGTCACCTATAGGCATTCGGCAGCATACCCTTCATTGCACCCTTTATTTTAATTCACATTCCCCCTACAGCGTCCTGTAACAACCATAAACAAACTCAAAATGAAATAAAACAACTAATATATAACTTATATGGCTTGTATATTAGAAAAACCTTCATCATGCGAACCCTACGAACAGTGTGCGAGTGGTCTTCAGCAACCTTAGCACTACGGTGGAACAACGAACAAATATGGCGGATGGATGTTCGCAAAGATCGTTTGATAATACCTCCCAAAAGCGTTACGAGCGTTCCAAGATCAATCTAAGTGCAAAGATGATCTTAGAGAGGCGTTACGAACGTTCGAACATCCGGCATCGAACATCCGGATATTATCAAAATACCAGATGATATAGGATAACTGAACCTATCATCGTCTTCACAAGACAGTACTCCACACCATGAATATGAATTTAAACAAAAGCATACCTATAATAAGAAATGTGAGCAAAATATAACGGTGCATAAACATTTTCTTTCATATTCTTTGCTTCAACTCCTATTATTCCTGTAATTTTGCTTGCATTGAATTTTCATTCACTTTTCTCGGAATCATTACATTTTCCGATTCTGAAGGTATATGACACGTACCAATGCAACAATAAGAGAGATGGTTTAAAAAATCCAAAGAACATATCAAACTTGTGACGGAACAGCTTTTCGCCGTGCTGAGCGTCGCTTCCCCAGCCTCGTCGGTACTATTTCCCTCGCCCAGGGTTTTTACCCTCCCCTCCCAGTCACAGAGCTCCGTGCCTCCAGCCCGCAGTGTTCCAGCCACAGAGTTATACGCTATGTGTGTAGTTATATACTTTGTGAAGCTATACACTAGTTATAAACATTGTGAAAAAATTAATAATAATTTGATAAATCCTATAAATACATTTCTATATACTACACTTTACAACAGGTATAAATCTTACCATTGAAATAAAAAAATTGTTGCAGTGACAATGGAGAATGTTTATTAATATAGATTAAAACCCACACCTAGATATCAAAAATCTCTTTAAATTACAAATAAAACCCAAAACCGCGCTCCATGGGATACTTAACATTACAGATAAGAGGGAGAAGCTTGACATCACATAGGTATGTCCGGCGTTATCAAACTACCAGATGATATTCGAAAATACTGAACCCACCATCGTGTTCACGAGACATTGTTGCATATCATGAGCATAATTAATTTCAGTAAGCCCGGTTCAGACTACACGTATTGCTACGTGCGTCTTGTTATCGTGACGTCACCGTGACGTCACAATGACGTTACCTCGTCTCACTGGTCACTCCCGCTCGCTCTTATCAGAAAAAATTGCAGTATAAAACCGCCTTGCTTCCCTTACTTCCTCCCTTTTGTACCCATGACACACCTATTACTCCCTTCACTATATCCCCCTTCACTCCCTGCCCTACCTATATAGCGCTATAATCCCTGACAACAGCGCTATTGCAAAGGTTACAATTGTGGATTCTGTATAGCGGGGTCCACAGGTGTTGCCACATATCGCAATCGTGACGCTATTTTTCAAGTCACTAATACTTACTACCTATTGCACGCCTGTAGAGGGTGCTGGTGGCGTAGCGTGATGCTGTAGGAAGGATGGTATATAGTAGCTACTAGAGGGGCACGTGAGAGGGTTAGAACTATAGTACAGGAGCAATAGCTAAAAGGTGGAAATAAATAGTAGAAAGCTGATTTTTTCAGGAGAGCTCCAAAATATTGTATATATCGCCCTTATGCAAAGTTCTGCAAATTCAACCTCGTGGCATTTTCGTAATTCAAAATGGCCCCCATCACAATTAACGATAAAATGAAAAGTACTATGATCATCCATCCGAGTTCGTAGTAATAAGATTTTTGTGTGTACATCTATGTTTTAGAGTGTGCTGAATACAATGGAGCCATAAAAAATATTTTGAGTTGAAATAATTAGCATAAATTCAATAAGGTGAAGAATTTTTTTTTTTTTTATTTATTTTATTTTAATAATACCACAACTATGTTATGTACGTTACATTTATAATAGCCAAACTATGTTATATTGTACAAAACACCAATTAGAAACCACAAATAACCCAACCATATGTTGAAGGAATGTCTAATCAGTGGTATCCCCTTCGCCTTGCACATCAAGAACATGCGAATTTTTACAATTGTACCCACTGCAACCAGTGCACATTATGGTACACTCCATCCGTGCCTTGTAACAACGACATGACTTTCCACACCCTACCTTGCAGCCGCAAGATACCATTTTCAGTACCTTCTCGGGAGCAACAGGCCTATCGGTATAGATTGGAACAAGTATCCCCTCTCTGTACTCCCACCCCCACTCATTTGGTGGTAGCTCATTTCCCTGCCATTGCTGAACAGCATGGTATGTTCTATAGCTATGGAACTTGGCAGCTGCTGAAGTTGGAGGGATTGGTTTGCCAGCATAGAAGAGCACCTGACAGTCATGGTGGTACTTGACTTCAGCAGCAATAAAATCTACTCATTGGATACGCGAAGTCTAACAGCATCTCCCCACTCATCATGGCGATCGCCAGCTTTCTCAATTACGCTTTGAAGGGTGGCTTTTGTCATAGCATCATGTGCCCGTACCCGACGGTTGCGGGGTATCTTTGTTTCTACATTGTAGTCTATTACAGTCTTTGCACAATAGAGACAATCTTCTTTTATATTGAAAACTCGAGTTCTTGAACGTAATTTTGAAGATGATGTGCCCCAATCAGAGGCCAATGGCTCTTCTTCCCTTTTCCTTTTGTGAAAGTAATACTGCATGGTCGAATGTATTTGCGACGACATTTACCATGGACTGGGACTGGCAATTGTGACCTCTTCCTCTCAAATACAGATTGCAAAAACCCTCTTCTCTTTCAATGCTGGCTCGTAGGAGTCCCTCAAAGGCCCTTATCATGGGACCTCTGCACGATCTGATGTGATCTGCTTACCGCATGTGGGAATACTGCAAAACTTTGCCATCATGACAACACCCGAAAAACGAGAAAAATTTTTATTATAATTATTATTATTATTATAATATACTATTAATTATAATTTATGCTAATTATCACTCACTATTATTATAATATACTAGTAATTACACTTTATGCTAATTATTTTAACTCAAAATGAACTGGCATGGGTCCACTGTAATAAGTTGCCAGTTATGCCGATTTTGGTATTTTTAACCATTTATCGCAAATTTTTATAGCGGCCATCTTCAATGGACCCATTTTCTCACACCTAAAACACGGAGTATTATAAAACTTTGGGTGCAATATAGGCTACATATCACTGTACTCATATTCTTTTTGCTGAGAAATGCACCATAAAGAAATATATAGCCTTTTTGGGGCCAAAATATCACAACACGGCGGAACGCGCTGTGATTGGTTGTGACGTAGTAACTGCAGACTCAGGGTCTCGCCTGATCAGCTGATCGGCTTGTTTTGGCTCAGCAAACCGCAAATTATAGTTTTATTTTACTAACCTAACTAACTTTCATTACCCCTACTACCGCAAGATGACCAGTAATCCTCCTTCAAGTGATGTAGTAGGTATTCACTGTGTTTGTGAATATGTAAGTTGTAGTTTTATAAGAAAAAGTGGATAGACAGAGCAAAAGTGGCCCGTGACACCCCGAAAAGTGATGACTTCTGGGATTTGGCATTCCTTATAGGGAGCTTAAATGAACCTGCAATGACATGTAGCCTACAGCTAGAAATAGAGAACTATAGAGGAACGGGTAAAAATGAGGTTTGAAAGGGGTTTTTAGTGTGAGTAGAGTGACGAAGGGTGATTTTTTGCTTTGTGGGGAAAGAAAGCCATACATTTCTACCTGTTCCTCTATGATTTTTTCTATCTGTTAGCTTTCATGTCATTGCGGTTCATTTAAGCTCCCATAAGGAATGCGACCCCCAGAAGTCGTCACTTGAGGTGTCGGGGGCCACTTATCTCTGTCTACCCATTTTTCTTAAAAACAAAAACTTACTATTCAAAAACAAGTGAATCCCCTTTAACACCCCTTGAAAGGGGGATTTCTGGTCATCTTTCGGGAGTAGGGTAATGCAAGTTGGTGTAATTTGTATGAGTACATAATAGTAGCGGCCGCTTTACGCTTTTGCTCTGTTGTCTAAACTAGTGCGTCACAAATGGGCCAGTCTTTTTTGAGCGAACATTTTCTGTACTTAAAATTTGGGTGTACCAAAAAAAGTTAAATTTTTTTTAAAAATCAACACACTGCCCAACTAATCTTGAAAATGTAAAAACAATCTTACCTCAATAAATAAAAGGGTCCCTTCGAAAAAGCCACCAGGTTTTAATTTGCAGAACTTTGCACAGTGGACAGCTTATGTTTTTGGGCTCCCCGAAAAAAAACAGCTTTTCTAAATTTTTTTTAGGTTTTCGTTAAAATTTTTACTAATGCCCCTGTATACTGAAAACACGAGAAATAACGCAGGGAAAAATCACAGGGGTTAGTGGGGGGGGTCGAGTTTTATATTTGAAGCGAAAAAAAAGGGGTTAATCCGTGATCACATTGACAAAAATTTTACATTGATGGTGAGAGTAAAGTAATACATAATAGCTATAATTAAATGCTCCCCAATTTTACTTCACCCCTCAGTCCTTAATCAGTTAGATATGGTTTCCGGCAATTTTTCACCCGCGGCGCAGTGCGTCACGGCAAAAAAGGCGAGGAAAGGGGGAAAATAAAACGGTTTTCTCTCTCTCTCCTGGCCACCTTTGTCCGAACACACGCCGGAGAGTGTCGTAAAAACCCTTTCAAAGGGTATGTGTGGGGCGATGTATTTTAAAGGGTTTTAAGGCATTGTTTATTTTATGTATTGGACATAAAATTTTTTGGGTTAATGTGTTTTCAGGGTTCGGGAGGGGAGCTGAGCGATGGGGGGTTTTAAAACCCTTTTGGGGGGAAAACCCCCCCGTGTGTGCTGTGGGGGTTTTTGGGGGTTTTGCTGGCTGAGCTGAGGGGAAATACCCGCTGACCCCACCCAGTGTTTTAGACCCAAAGGCCATGTTTCATCGCGGGGTTTTGGGGTGTAGTAAAACATTACCTGGGGAACGGGGTTGGTTGGGAAATTTTTGGGTTTATGTTAACCCCGGGTAAGAATCGCGCCCGTGTCGGGTATTATTTTTTTAGTTTTTGGTAAAACCCTTTAGATTTGGGGTGTGAATACGGGTACCCAACACAGGGGATTAATGAAACCCTTTTAAACGAGTCGTTTTTTAAGTCCCAGTTACCCTCACAATTCTCTAAATCTTTATTTTTTTTTCCCCCCTTATTGTGGGGGGGTTGGCGCGAAATTTCGCCAGGTTTGTGGAGCCCTTCAATTTAAAACCCATCCACCCTATAAGGGGGGGGCCCCCCTACAATTTGGGGGCCCGCTTTTAGGGATCCATTTCAGGTTCCCCCCTTTACCCACGTGCAAACAAATTTTAAATTTTTTTTTTTTCAAGTGCCGGGTGCCCATGATAACTCCTTTGTACAGGGTAGGTAGTTTTTTCATAGTCGGTCCCTCAGCCCGTGGAAAAAGTATCCTAAGGGAACAGTAGATGTTTATAGGCCCAGGGGCAAGTTTAAAGAACTTTTTTTTAGATGATAGATTGAACGGAATCTTGCAGAAAAGAATTTGAGTTGTCACCCCTTATGGTTAGGCAGTAATGATATCAAAGAAGCCAAAAGGGGGAAAGACAGTAAAAAATTTTTGGGAAGGTTAGAAACCCGTACGGAAAGGGTTCCGCTGGGAGAAAAGGGTTTTTTATGATAGAAAAACGGGGATCATAACAGACCATTACGCAGGAGGGTTGAGAAAAAAACCTACGAAAAAATAGCAAAAAGCGATAAATAACAAATTGAAAAAGAAACAAAACTCAGTATGGAAAAAACCCCCTTTAAACGCCAAACCATTTAAACAAGTTTTAGCGCATGGGGAGTCCCTTTTAACAGGACGGGCAGGAGTTTATATATGAAAAAACCTCGTAAATGTATCATCCCAAAAACTATGGGGCTTTGGGCTCAGTGCGGGCCTTAGGGGGCCCCGGGGTTTAACCCCCTTAGAAAAAATAAGTGTTGTCAGTGTTGAGGCTTTATAAAACCCCCCGGCAAGTAAGCAATTTCCCTGGGGGTTGTCGTGGCGGTAATAGCCCCTTAAAAAAAACCCCCAACACTAAAACCATAGTAATGGGCGCATATACTTTTTTTTTTTCCCTACAAATGGAGGTTTTGATTAATTTTTGGGAAATGGAGAAAGGGGGTTTTGGAGTTTGGAAGGGGGAAAGTAGTGACCCCCAAGAAAGACGATACCAGTCCAGAAAAAATACGAGCGGTTAAATGGGGATTAGACCTTTTCAGAAAAAAAATTTTTTTCCTTTTTTTATACCCCCTGCCGGGTTTCCAATGTTTTTTGCCCGGGAAAAGTCAAAAAATTACAACCATTATAACCAAAATGTGGGGAACCCTTTTGCCTCATGAACCCTAAAGTTTTTTTATACCTTTTTTGAAAAAACCATTTTTTGGGAGCATGTTGATGTTTTTTTTTCCCCATTTTTTTCACCAAAAAAATTGGGCATAACCCGGGTTTAAAAAGCAATTTAATTAGATGCTGACTAAAAACATCAAAAGCATAAAAACTTTTAGGGAAATTTTAAAAGGGTGATATTTAAAAGAAAAATTTTAAAAAAAATTAAACAAAATAAATTTTATTTCACTCTAGTCAAAAATTTTCACAATGGTTTTGGGCATGACATCAAAATTGGTTCTGTTATGTTTTTTTGGGCGATCTGTTAAAACCTTTCTAAAAAATCCAGGGATATTTCACAAGATAATTCCATTTGGGCAGTAAGCAAGGAGCTCCGAGGACGAAAATTTTACATCTCAAAACCTCCCCCTTTGCAGTCCAGAGACAACGTCACCCCGCCCCTTGCTACTAATCTGCTACAAAAATCTTCCGGGTCGGTCCCCCACATCCAGCATCAGTGGCTCCCAGTTACCCCCAACAGACGGGCCTCCGGTATTTCCCTCCATCCCCAAATTTTTCCCAAAAATACAGGGAACCAAACCATCAAGACCTGCCAAGAAAAAAGGGAGGCACACCCCTTTCTGGCAATAGCTGGGAAAAAAAAAAATCAAGGACCATGCCCAAAGGTAAAATGCAGCCCCAGCTTTTCATAAACACTTCAAAAAAAAGCACAGGTCTAGCAAGGAATAATTTTAAAAACAGGTGACCCTGGGGGGAAAAAAGGAGTGCCTTTGTCCGGGAAATTAGATACCCCTGCGAATGGGAGTTTTCAGATGCCATCCAAAAATAGAAAAAACCCCGGACGGCTATGGGGGGAGAAAAAGGAAAAGGGACTCGGGTTCTACCAATCAGAAGCCCGAAAAAAAGGCCCACAGTCGGGTTTCTTTCCCAAGATATTTGAGTCCGGTCCCACCCAAGCGGAGGGGGGCGGAAAAGACTGGCAGAGAGGGGGAACAAATATAATTTGTCCCCAAAATTTCTAAAAATTTTTCACTGCCCCAGGAAGGACGGCTCCCTAAATGTGTCTACCTGGGCTGCCCCAAAACCGACATTTGAAGGGAATCCCAGAGGCCCATGGATTCCCAAAAACCCCTTTTCCTGGATGTTCACATCCCCAAGAAAATTGTGACTCCACATTTTCCCAGGGGGGTCATGGAGTGTGTTGTATCTGCAGTACCGCTGATCGTCTGGGGGGGGTCTGAAAATTTCCAAGGGGGACAGCCTTAGTCTCTGCTACATTAAAAGGCGGGTGGAGTTTTGACCTGGACAATTTTGTCATCTAAACCTCAAAAACGAGACGGAAGGGGAATCTGACAAGGGTACCACATCACCCCGGAGTACATGGCAGCATTTGCGAGGACCCCCCCAAAGTTTTGCTGCTCTCCACGGGGAGGGCAAGATGCTGAAAAGATGCCCTTTGGGAAGGGGATCCTGGGACCACGTCAGAGACTCTGGCTGTGTTTGTCTCAGGACCCCCTGTATATCCTGAAGGCGCTACTGGGAGAAAACCAGGATAGACACTCAACAGGAACGGTTTCGGGCCCGAGGCATCCAGGTTTTTCCTGGGGGCATGGGGGTTACGGGATTGATCACTCCCTTTGTGTTTGACACAAGGGCCCAGCAACAGTGGAGTACTGGGGGTTTGCCAAGCTTCTGGGGGGAAAACACCCTTGACGGGAAAAAGGTGTTCTACCGGGCCTTTGCGGGAAAAAAAATTTTCTAGAATGCGGGTTGGTGCTGTAGGGGGAGAATCTGTTTGGAAAGGGGGGTAAAAGAGCCCAGAGAACCCTTGGGTTTTAAAGCATTAAAGGACTTTTTGGAAAAGATTTTACCACAGAAAACCCAAAAAACCCTGTCCTCAGAAAAAAAAGGGTTTTGAAAAAAAAGAAAAAGAGTGAAAGGAAAAAATACAGGAAATCCTGGGGTTGGGAAACCTCCTAGAGTGACTACCGTGAAGGGCGGGCTTAAAACTGATCGCCCTTGGGGGACAGCCTCCCCGCGGAATCCACGGGAGTCGTCTTGGACCCATTCATGGGGCCAGGGGATGGCCAAAAAACCCCTGTATCTATGAAGATTTTCATTTTTGCTGGGGCAGCTGGAGTACGTGAAAAAAATTGTGTGAAGCTGGAACGCCGAAACCCTTTCCTGGGACTGTTCTATACCCCCTTTTGGGGAGCATCTACACATGCGAAAGACCCTCCTCCCAAATGATCTCCCAGTTCATGAGGACATGATGAAGTTCAAGAGAAAAAATCCAGAGTTGCTCAGGCAGGTGCTACAAAACCTTTTAAAAACCCCAAGGGTACCTGACAAAAGGAGGTTGTGCCGTTCCCCTCTCTTCCCCCGGGAGCAGACTCAGTGACAAAGAAAGCAGGACAAATTTCGCCAAACCCGCACGCCACTGAGAAGCCCGATGCTTCAGAGAGGGAAAACCCAGGGTTTCCCCCAGGTTCAGCCAAGACGACTTGGCCCGATCTAGTTTGGGGCCCCGAGAGTCCAAACTTCTGCTTGACACCCTTTGGCCCGGGGATGACTGGCTTCTGCCAAAACCCGTGGGGGAAAATGGCCAAGGAGTGATGACTACAGCAAAGGGCCCCGGAATATGTTTACAATGTAAAAATAGGGAAAGACATTGTGGCGGGGAGCAAGATATCTGATTTCGCCAAAAATCATTACCACAGATTCTCAGCAAAAAAAAGTACCCCTTTTTCAAAAATGGGGAAAAAACCCCTGGCGATTTGAAGCTTCAAGGAAACTCTGAAAAAAAGACTGTGACTGTCCTTGTGGGCATAGACAATAGAGTTTTTGCCACTTGAAAATGTTTTTTTGAGTCTTTGTCACCCATTTTTTGAGGGCAAAATTGTAATATTTTTGAAATTTATATGAAAAATTTTTTAGAAAAATTTTTCCTTTTTTTTTTGGGGTTGAGGGATCTTTTTTTCTTGAAAAGTTTACTTGGATTTTTTTTTCAGAAAAAAATATTAAAAAGTTCAATTTGATCCCCCAAATTTTTTGTTCTATCCCAATTGGGAAACAAAACCCCCGGTTTTAAAAAAAATTGGCGGGAAAGGGAAAATTAGGGGCTTTTTTAAATGCGCGGGTTAAAATCTTGAGGTCCAATGAGGCAAAGGTTTTTTTTGGGCATTTTTGCTCAAAAAAGGTTGAATTTTGGTTTCCCTTTTTTAGGTCAAAAACCCTTGGGGGTTTGCAGGGGGGGATTTAAAAAAAGGAAAAAATTTTTTTGAACGGTTTTAAAATAGGATGATTCCCGTTAGAACAGAAATGGGAAAAACGAAAGAGGCTCTTGGGGTTTTGTTGAGAAAATAAAGGGGGAGGAAAGGATGTCGGAGACCAGGGGGTCATTTGGGAAAGCCTAGAGAATACGAATGCTGAAAATTCCCGGGGATTTGCAGGAATCGAAGCCGAGGGAAGGTTGAAAGTTTTCTTTTCCCAAGTAAAAGTTTTTTCCTTATGGCAAAGTGGACCCCCCGTTACGTTTTACAACAGAATGCCCCAAGTCAGGTCAAATTTTTGAAAGGTGGGAACCCTAACTTATTGGGGTTTTTTTTAAAAACTAAAAAGACAAATTGGCGACAGAATCCTTTAAAAAGCATTTCGGAGGTCAAGTATAATTGGCTGGAAAATCCTCAAGATTTGAACTAAATCAAATGTAAATACGCCAAAATTTTGGAAACAAAGTCAAAACATTCAGGAAAAAATTCCCCCTAGGGGTAAGATCATAAAAAAAAAAAACTGGGTTTAAGGGGTTACCCAAGGGGAAAGTAGGGAGGGGGAAAAAAAGAGTTTTTTTAGGGTAACAAATCCCACTGGAAAATTCATAGAGAGGGGGAGACTGAGGGGGCCCTCGCCATCGGAAGAGACACAAATAAAAAATATCGCGGAAAACCCGAACCGCCCCTGTCAGAGATAAAATCCGCTCCCCCCGAGTATTTCCCCCAAAACAGGAAAAGTCACAGGAACTGTCAGCCATTTATTTGAAAAGAGAAACCCCGCGAGCCCAGATGGAAGGAAGGAGAGGGAAAATTTCAAATTTTGGGGGTAGGTAAAAACCCAAAATACCCAGTTTAATTGGAGAAGGAATTCCCCAAAGTTTTGGCCCTACTGGGAAAATGAACAAACCCCTCGCCGCAGACTGTCGAAGGGGAACCAGGTTTGCAAAGCTTTTTTTTGATTGCTGGGGAGTGGGATTTTAGGGAAAAGGGCCGTCCGGTTTTTTCCTGGGAGGAAAATGTTCTCCAGGTGGAAATATAGTCCCATTCACTTTAAACCTGGATTCCCGGGGTATTTCTCCCCAGGCTAGGGCCGGGTTTTTAAAAAGGGCGTCGCTGATTGGCCCATAACTCGGGGTGCGTGGCCGATGGTGGTGGACTTTCTTTCCCCAACCCAAAAACCCCCTTTCGGGTTTCCTAGAAAAATTCATTTTCTTGGCTTTACCACCCCCTTACACAAATAGGCCATTTTTTTTGCATCGTGAATCAGGCAGTGATTTTTCAACAAAAAAACGCCATTTATAAATCTAGGGGAAAAAAAAAAGTCATGACTACCCATCACAAGAAGTAGGGACTTTTAGGTTTTTTAGTGCTTGAAATGTTGGGACTTTCCCACCCCATATTACCAAGCACCCGATTATATTTTTTAAAAGCTGAGGGCCCACCATCGTGTTCATAAAACATTGCTGCTATCATGAGCATAAAAAAAAAACACAAGGGCTAAACTAATATTAAAGAAATTTAAGGGGAAAAAAAAAAAGTGATTTAAAAAATTTTTTTTTTGTTATTTTGCCCTTTAAAATCGCTGTTAAAATCCTGTTTTTTGGGCGCATTCAATTTTTAAAAACGTTTTTTTTTTTTTTTTATACTTTTTCCCCTTCCGTGGTATGTAGCACGTTTTCCAATAAAGGAAAAAATAGGTGGTTTAAAAAGGCTTAAAAAAGGTTTAAAATGTTTCCCAAATGGTTTCCCTGGGCGGGGGGGCCCTTTGCTCTCCCAGAAAAAGTCTCTCCTGTATAGGGCAAAGCCCAACCCCTCATGTGCCCGTTTGCGAGTTAGTTTAACTTTCTTTCCCCTTTTGGGCCACATACTCTTTTTCCCTTTTTGGTTTCGTGTACATACCCCAGGAAGCGGGAAAAGTAAAGGGTTTTGAAACCGTTTTTTGAAATTAAAAGCGACCAAAACTTTGGAGTTTTCAGCCCAGTTGAAGCAAAAAAAGCAAGAAAAAAAAGTTTATACACTCTTTACTTTCCTTCAATTTTCTTAATATTAGTGGAGTCCCTTTGTGTTTAATTTTTTTTTTGGGTCATGATAGCAGCAATGTATTATGAAAAACCCCCGTAGGCTTCAGCTTTTATAAATTCATTTTGGTAGCTTGGGAATATCGGGTAGGGAGTACAACATTTCATGCACTTTAAAAACCCCAAAAATCCGCCCACTCTTGTGATAGTCATTTATGACTTTATTTTTTTTCCCCATTGAGTTATGAATGGGGGTTTTTTTGTTGTTGAAAAAATCCCCTGCCCGTTTTACCCGATGCAAAAAAAATAGGCCTATCTTGTATAAGATATGAGGTTTAAAATCAAGATATTTTGGGAAAATTTTTTTAAGGCAAAGGGGAAGGGTTTTGGGGTTTCGGCGAGGCAAGTACCACCAAATCGCCACGCAGCCCCAAATCTATCGCCCAAACAAAAGACGTCCCCTTTCAAACTCTTTAGGTAGCGAGCAGCTCCCAAAAATTCCCCGCCCTTAAAAAATAGATATATTTAAAAAATCGATCCCCCAAAAATCCCCCTTTCCAAATTAAAGACCCGTCACGGAAGTTTTTTAGACACAGGAAGCGTATTAAATTAAAAGAAGAGGGGCAGCTTTAAACTTACAACTTAAAATAAGAAACCCCCAGTAACATCCCCAGTTTGACAGGGATAACTGGCAAAGGGGTTGGAAAACTTTGGGGCAAGTTTAAAATAAAAATAACCATAGGGCCGATAGAAAAAAAGAAAGTTTAATGGTTAGTTTTGTTCCGGGCCCTTTTTTAAACCAAACCCCGGCCCCGGTAGGGATGAATAAATAGGACAGAAAAAATTACTATAAAATTTCAAAAAAAAAAAAGTCTGTGGGCTAACCTAAATTACCCCTTGAATTTTGTTGAACACCGATACGGCACCCTAAAAAGGGAGTTAAAAGCGTGGATTAAAGATAAGTGCCTA
>JACEEZ010007197.1:0-14029 GCA_016584305.1 Chionoecetes opilio
TTGAATGTAACTAGTATATACAGTGGTTTACTTATCAATTGCTAAACCCTAATTATGTTTTAAATGATATTATATTATCGTGTGTATCCTGTTTTTCCTATAAAATTGAAGTATAAAATCCCCTTTTTAAATAATTTGCATATATAAGTAGCTTACATTACATTAACCCTATTAAATAGAAGAGAAAAGGTTTTTATTGTGATATAACGGTATTTGCAAGCGTTTTTCATAGTTTCTTGTAAACTGTAGCTTTATTGTATATATACAAGTAGTTTCTTATCTTTTTGCTATAAACTCATAAATGTAGTGTTTTTCAATGATATTACTAGTTATCGGTGATATATAGGGTTTTCCTACAAATTTGAGGTATAAAAATCCTCTTTTAAAGAAAATTTTGCACCAATAAGTAGCTTACATTACATTAAGCTTTTTAAATAAAAGAGTAAGAGGTTATTTATTGTGATATAACGGTATATTGCAAGTGTTTTTTCATATTTCTTGTAAACTGTAGCGTTATTGTATATATAACAAGTAGTTTTTACTTATCATATGGCTATAAACCCTTAAATGTAGTGTTTTCAATGTTTTAGCTAGTTATCAGTGAAGAGTTGTTTTTTTCTACAATTGAATTTATATTTCTTTATATATGTAGCTAAATAGCTTTTGATATTTGCTACAAACTAATTTTACAAATTAATAGCTAAAAATATGTATTTTTCATGAAATTTAGATTAAATTTTTAAATCTTAAGACAATGTTTTTTTCAAGTATTTCAATTTTTTTTGAAAGGCTAAAAAATGTCGAAATTAGACATTATTCAGCACTTTTACACAACTATATCTTACAATGTTATGAACTAAAAATATCATTTTCATGATATTTAAGTATCAATTTTAATCCTGAAACATGTTTTTTTTAAGTATTTAATGCTTTTTGAAAGCCTTAAAAATGTCAACATTTGACATCATTCAGCACTTTTACACACTATATTTTTATAATATTAAGAGCTTAAATATGTATTTTTCATGAAATTTATTATCAATTTTTTTTTTTAAAACAACGTTTTTTCAAGTGTTTTTAATGTTATTTTTTTAAAGGCTAAAAATGTCGAAAATTGGCATTTTTCAGGCCCTTTTTTGTAGAGAAATTCAAAATGTGGTATTATAGTTGTTTTCGTTAGAAATTTCTATTTTAAAAACTACTGTAAGCTTTATATAGAGTTTTGAGACTCTATATTGTGATACAAATTTTATATTATACGTGGTTTTTCATAGTTTCTTTTAATTTTTGTGTTATATAATTAATAGAAGGAATTTACCTTATGATAATGCTGTATACCTTCAAAATGTTTCTTTTCAAAGATTTTAGCTAGTTATCGGTGATATATAGCTGTTTTCCTACAAATTGAAGTATACAATCCTTTTTTTAGAATAATTTGCCCTATAAGTAGCTTACCTTACATTAAGCTAATAAATAGAAGAGTAATAGGTTTTTATTGGATATAACGTATATTGCATGCGTTCTTCATAGTTTCTTGTAAACTGAAGCGTTATTGTATATACAATAGTTTTACTTATCATATTGCTAAACCCCATAAAATGTAGTGTTTTTTCAATGCTATTAGCTAGTATCGGTGATATATAACTGTTTTCCTACCAAATTGAGGTATAAAATCCTCTTTTAAGAAACATTTGCACCTCTAATAGCTTACATTAACATTAAGCTAATTAAATAGAATAGTACGGGTTATTTATTGTTGATATCACGGTTATAATTGCAAGTGTTTTACATAGTTTCTTGTAACTGGTAGCGTTATTGTATATATCAAGTAGTTTTTACTTATCATATGCTAATAAACCCTTAAAATGTATGTTTTCAATGGATTTGTAGCTAGTTATCCAGTGAGAGTTTGTTTTTTGTGGTGTCTACAAATTGTGTAGTCGGTTGTATTGGTGTCTTTATGTGTATGTAGCTAAATAGCTTTGATATTTGGCTACACCTATTAATTTTTACAAAATTAATAGCTAAAAATATTGTATTTTATCATGAAATTTAATTATCAAGTTTTAATCTTAAGACAATGTTTTTTCAAGTATTTCAATGTTTTTTTGAAAGGCTAATACATGTCGAAATTTGACATTTTTTTCAGACACTTTTTACACACTTAGATCTAGCATGTTTGAGCTGAAAATATGCATTTTCCATGAAATTTAAGTTATCCATTTTAAATCCTCAAAACAAGCGTTTTTCAAGTATTTAATTCATTTTTGAACGCCTTAAAAATGTCAAAGTTTGACATTTCAGCCACTTTTACACAACTTATTGTATAATATTAAAAGCTTAAAATATGTATTTTTCATGAAATTTATGTATCAATTTTATTCTATAAACAAGGCACGCTTTTTTCAAGTGTTTTTAATGTATTTTTGAATGTGGCTAAAAAATGTCGAAAATTGGCATTATTCAGCCCTTTTTTTGATAGAGAAATTTCTAATGTGGTATTATAGTTTGTTTTCGTTAGAAATTTCTATTTTAAACTACTGTAAGCTTTAATAGGAGTTGTGAGAACTCTATATTGGTGATAACAATTGTATATTATAACGTGTTTTTCAATAGTTTCTTGTTAATTGTTGTGTTATATAATTAATAGAAGGATTTACCTTTATGATTATGCTGTATACCCTCAAAAATGTGTTCTTTTCAATGATTAAGCTAGTTTTATCGGTGTAATTAGCTGTTTTCCTACAAATTGAAGTATAACAATTCCTTTTTTAGAATAACTTGCACCTATAATTAGCTTACAATTAACATTAAGCTTAAAATAGAAGAGAATAGGTTATTTTCTTGTTAATAACGTATATTGCAACGTTTTTTTCATATTTTTATTTGTAAACTGTTGCGTTATTGTAATTACAAGTAGTTTTCTTATCGTATTGCTTATAAACACCGCATAAAAGGTAGTGTTTCAATGATATTACATAGTTCTCGGTGATGATATACTTTTTCCTACCAATTGAGGTTAAAATCCTCTTTAAGAAAAATTTGCACCTATAAGATAGCTTACATTACATTAAGCTATTACTTAAGAGTACGAGGTTATTTATTGTGATATAACGGTATATTGCAAGTGTTGTTACAATAGTTTCTTGTAAACTGTAGCGTTATTGTATATATACAATTAGTTTTACTTATCATATTGCTATAAACCCCATAAATGTAGTGTTATCAATGATATTAACTATTAGCGGTGATATATAACTGTTTTGCCTATAAATTGAAGTATAAACATCCTCTTTTTTAAAATAATTTGCACATATAAGTACTTACATTACATTAAAGCTATTAATTAGAACAGTATAGTTTATATATTGTGATATAACGTATATTGCCAAGCGGTTTTTTTCATATTTTCTTTTAAACTGTAGCGTTATTGTATATAGACAGTAGTTTTCTTATCAATATGGACTATAAACCCTTAAATGTAGTGTTTTCAATGATTTTAGCTAGTTATCAGTGAAGAGTTGTTTTTTTTCTACAAATTGAAGTATATTATCTTTATATATGTAGCTACATAGCTTTTTGATATTTGCTACAACTATATTTTTAACAAAATTAATAGCTAAAAAAAAATTTTTTTCCTGAAATATTTTAGATATCAATTTTAATCTTACACATGTTTTTTTTCAAGTATTTCAATGTTTTTTTGCAAGGCTAAAAAAAATGTCCCGAAATTTGACATT
This sequence comes from Chionoecetes opilio, assembly GCA_016584305.1. Lineage (NCBI taxonomy): Eukaryota > Metazoa > Arthropoda > Malacostraca > Decapoda > Majidae > Chionoecetes > Chionoecetes opilio. Next base: position 3,741 of record JACEEZ010007197.1, read on the forward strand.
ATTCATCACTTTTACAACAACTATATCTTTACAATGTTATGAGCTAGAAAATATGCATTTTCATGGAAATTAAGTATCAATTAATCCTCAAACACATTTTTTCAAGTTTTATTCATTTAATGAAAGCCTTTAAAAATGAACAAAATTTGACATCATTCAGCACTTTTCACAACTATATTTTTATAATATTAAGAGCTTTAAAATATGTATTTTCATGAAATTTTATTTATCAATTAATATTCTAAAACAACGTTTTTTCAAGTGTTTTTAATGTATTTTTTGAATGGCTATAAAATGTCCGAAAATTGGCATTATTTCAGCCTTTTTTTTATAGGAATTAAAATGTTGGTTTTATAGTTGTTTTCCGTTAGAAATTTCTATTTGAAACTACTGTAAGCTTAGCATAGGAGTTTGAGACTCCTATATTGTGATACAATTGGTATATTTACGTGTTTTTCATAGTTCTTGTTAATTGTTGTGGTTATATAATTTAATAGAACGATTTACCTTATGAATAATGCTTTTATACCCTCAATGTGTTACTTTTCAATGATTTTAGCTAGTTTAGTCGGTGATATATAGCTGTTTTCCTACAAATTGAAGTATAAAAATCCTCGCTTTTTAGAATAATTTTTTGGCACGCTATAGTAGCTTACTTACATTACGTATTAAATTTAAGAGTAAGAGGTTTATTTATTGTGATATAAACGGTATATTGCAAGCGTTTTTCATAGTTTCTTGTAACTGTAAACGTTATTGTATATTACAACTAGTTTTACTTCTCATATTGCTAGAACCATAAAGATGTAGTGTTCTAAATGATATACTAGTTTATCGGTGATACATACTCTTTTCCTATAAATGAAGTATAAAATCCTCTTTTTTTAGAATAATGTGCATCCCTATAAGTGGTTTTACATTACATTAAGCTATTATTGAAAAGTAATAGTTATTTATTGTGATAATAAACTGTATATTGCTAGCGTTTTTCAATAGTTTCTTGTAAACTGTAAGCGTTATTATTATTACAAGTAGTTTTACTTATCATATTGGCTATACCCATAAAAAAAGTTTGTAGTGTTTTCAATGATATTAGCCTAAGTTATAAGTGAATATAAGCGGTTTTCCCTACAAATTGAGAATAAAATCCTCTTTTTCGAGTAAGATGCACCTATAAGTAGCTTACATTACATTAAGCGAATAAATAGGAAGAGTAAGGGTTAGTTTAGTGTGATATAAACGGTATATTGCAGCGTTTTTCATAGTTTTCTTGTAAACTGTAACGTTATTTGTATATATACAAGTAGGTTTTAATGTACTTATCATATTGCTATAAACCCATAAATGTAGTGTTTTCAATGATATTAGCTAGTTATCGGTATATATAGCTGTTTTCCTAACAAACTGAAGTTAACATCCCTCTTTTTTAAAATAATTTGCACTATAAGTGCTTACATTACATTAAGCTAATAAATTGAGGATAATGGTTATTTATTGTGATATAATTGTATAGATTGCAAGCGTTTTTTCATAGTGTTTCTTTAAACTTGTAGCGTTTATTTGTAAAAAATATATTTTACAAGTAGTTTTACTAATCATATGGCTATAAAACCGTAAAATGTCGTGTTTTCAATGATGTTATCTATTATCATTGAATATTTGTTTTTTTCTACAAATTGAAGTATATTTCTTTATTATACGTGTAGCTTAATAGCTTTGAATATTTGCACAGTACGTGGTGATTTTTTACAACATTAATAGCTAAAATATGTATTTTTAATGAAACTTTAGATATCAATTTTAATCTAGTGACAACTTTTTTCAAGTATTTCAATGTTTTTTTGAAAAGGCTAATAAATGATGTCGAAATTTGACATTATTCAGCACTTTTACCAACTATATCTTACATGTTATGGAGCTAAAAAATATGCATTTTCATGAAATTTTAAGTATCATTTTAATCCTCAAAACAACGTTTTTTCTAGTATTTAAATGCATTTTGAAGCCTTAAAAAATGTCAAAATTTGACATTATTCATCGACTTTTATACACAACTATATTTTATAATATTTACAAAGCTTAAAATATGTATTTTTCCATGAACTTTATGTATCACTTTTATTCTTAAAAACAACGCTTTTTTTTAAGTGTTTTTAATGTATTTTTGAATGGCTAAAAGATGTCGAAAATTGGCATTATCTCAGCCCTTTTTTTGATAGAGACAATTCAAAATGTGGTATTATGTTGTTTTTCGTTATAAAATATTCTATTTAAAACTAGCTGTAGCTTATATAGGAGTTTGAGACTCTATATTGTGATACAATTGTATATTTATAACTTGTTTTCATATTTTCTTGTTTAATTGTTGTGTTATATAAATATCGAAGAATTTACTTATGATAATGCTGTCTACCCTCAAAATGTGTTGTCTTTTCGAATGTTAAGCTAGTATTATTCGGTTGATATCTAGCTGTTTTCCTACAAATTGAAGTATACATCCTTTTTTTTTAGACTAATTTTGCACTATAAGTCGCTTACATACATTAAGCTTATAAATAGAAGAGTAATAAGGTTTATTTATTGTGATATAACGTATATTGCAAGCGTTTTTCATAGTTTCTTGTAAACTGTATCTTTATTGTATATATACAAGTCAGTTTACTTATCATATGCTATCACTCATAAAATGTATGTTTCAATGAATATTAGATAGTTAATCGGTGATATATACTTTGTTTTCCTTACAAATTGAGGTATAAAATCCTCTTTTAAGAAAAATTTGCACTCAATACGTAGCTTACATTCACATTAAGGCATTAAATAGAACGAGTAAGAGGTTATTTTATTGGTGATATAACCGTATATTGCAAGTGTTTTTAGTCATAGTTTCTTGTAAACCTGTAAGCGTTATTGTATCTATACAAGTAGTTTTACTTATCATATGGCTATAAACCTTAAAATGTAGTGTTTTCAATGATTTTAGCTAGTTATCCAGTGAAAGTTTTTTTTTTTTCTACAAATTGAAGTATATTTTCGTTTAATATATGTAGCTAAATAGCTTTGATATTTGCTAAACTTATATTTTTAACAAAATTAATAAGCTAAAAATATGTATGTTTTCATGAAATTTAGATCTATCAATTTTCATCTTTAGCAATGTTTTTTCAAGTATTTACATGTTTTTTGAAAAGGCTAAAAATGTCGAAATTAGACATTATTCAGCACTTTTACACAACGATATCTTACAATGTTATGAGCAAAAATAATCTTTGTCATGAAATTTAAGTATCATTTTAATCCTGAACTGTTTTTTCACGTATTTTTGCATTTTTTGAAAGCCTTTAAAAATGTCAAATTTAATAACATTATTCAGCACTTTAGTCAACAACTATAATTTTATAATAATTAAGAGCTTAAAATTATGTATTTTTCATGAAATTTATGTTCAATTTTAGCTTAAACCTATATGAACAAGTTTTTTCAAGTGTTTTAATGTATGTTTGAATGGCTAGAAAAATGTCGAATTGGCATTATTCAGCCACTTTTTTGATAGAGAGAATTCAAAATGTTGGTATTATAGTTGTTTTCGTTAGAAATTTCTATTTTAAACTACTGTAAGTGTGGCTTAAATAGAGTTTGAGACTCTATATTGTGATACATTGTATATTATACGGTGTTGTTCATTAGTTCTATGTTATTGTTTGTTATATAATTAATAGAAGGAAATTTAACCTTAATTATAATGCTGTATACCTTCAAAATGTGTTCTTTTCACTGATTTTAGCTAGTTATCGGTGCTATATAGCTGTTTTCCCTACAATTGAAGTATACAATCCTTTTTTTATGATAATTTGCACCTATAAGTAGCTTACATTACATTAAGCTAATAAATATAAGATTAATAGGTTATTTTATTGTGAATATAACGGTATAAAATTGCAAGCGTTTTTCATAGTTTCTTGTAAACTAAGCGTTATTGTATATATACACGTATTTTTTAAACTTATCATATTGCTATAAACCCATAAAATGTAGTGTTTCATGAATATTAGCTAGTTATCGGTGATATATTACTGTTTTCCTACAATTTGAGGTATAAAATCCTCTTTTTTAAGAAAAATTTGCCCCTAATAAGTAGCTTACAATACATTAAGCTATTAAATAGAAGAGTAAGCGGTTTATTATTGTCTCAATATACGTATTTGCAAGTGTTTTACATAGTTTCTTGTTAAGCTGTAGGCGTTTATTGTATATATAACAGTATTTTTTACTTATCATATGGCTTAAACCCTTAAAAATGTAGTGTTGTTTCATCATGCATTTTAGGCTAGTTATCAGTGAAGAGTTGTTTTTTTCTTACAATTGAAGTATCTGTCCTTTATATATTACATAAATAGCTTTTGATATTTCTAAAGCTATAGTTTAACCAAATTAATAGCTAAAAATATGTATTTTTCATGAAATTTAGATATCATTTTAATCTTAAGACATGTTTTTTCAAGTATTCAAATGTTTTTTTGAAAGGCTAATAATGTCGAAATTTGCCCATTATTCAGGCACTTTTAACACAACTATATCTTACGATTGTTTATGAGCCTAAAAATATGCATTTTCATGAATTTAAGTATCAATTTTTAATCCTCAAACAACGTTTTTTCAGTATTTAATGCAGTATTTGAAGCCTTAAAAATGTCAAAATTTGACATTATTCAGCAGCACTTTTACACAATCATATATTTTATAATATTCAGCTCTTAAAATATGTATTTTTCATGAAATTTATGTTCAATTGTATTCTTAAAACAACGTATTTTTCAAGTGTTTTAATGTATTTTTTGAATGGCTAAAAAATTTCGAAAATTGGTTGGCATTATTCAGTAGCCCTTTTTTTGATAGAGAATTCAAAATGTGGTATTATAGTGTTTTCCGTTGAAATTTCTATTTTAAACTACTGTAAGCTTATAATAGGAGTTTTGGACTATATTGTGATACAATTGGTATATTATTACATGTTTTTCATAGTTTCCTTGTTATTGTTGTGTTATAATTAATTAAGAAGGAATTTACCTTTATGCATAATGCTTTATAATAATATACCCTCAAAATGTGTTCTTTTCAATTGATTTTTAGCTAGTTATCGGTGGATATATATAGCTGTTTTTCTACAATTGAAGTATAAAATCCTCTTTTTTAGAATAATTTGCAACTATAAGTATGGCTTACTTTTACATTAAACTATTAAATAGAAGAGTAAGAGGTATTTAGTGTGATATAACGTATATTGCAACGTTTTTCATAGTTTCTTATAAACTGTACCGTTATTGTATCTATACAAGGAGTTTTACCTTAATCATTTGCTATAACCTATAAATGTAGTGTTTTCAATGATATTAGCCTATTTATCGTTGATATATAGCTGTTATTCCTACAAATTAAAGTATAAATTTTTTTTTTAGAATATTGCACCTATAAGTATCTTACAATACATTAAGCTCAATAAATAGAAGAGTAAGAGGAAATTTATGTGATATAACGTATATTGCAAGCGTTTTTTTCATAGTTTTCTGGGGGGGGTTAAACTTAGCGTTATTGTTATATACAAGTCGTTTTTACTTATCATATTGCTATAAACCATAAAATGTAGTGTTTTTCAATGATATTAGCTATTTATCGGTGATATAAACCTGTTTTCTCTACAATTGATGATAAAATCCTCATTTTTAGAATAATTTGCACCTATAAGTAGCTTACATTACATTAAGCTATTAAAAAGAAGAGTAAGAGGTTATTTATTTTGATATAACGGTATATTGCAAGCGTTTTTCATAGTTTCTTTAAACTGTAGCGTTATTTATATAAAGTAGTTTTACTTATATATTGCTATAAACCCATAAAATGTAGTGTTTCAATGATATTAGCTATTTATCGGTGATATATAGCTGTTTTCCTACAAATTGAAGTTAAAATCCTCTTTTTAGAATAATTTGCACCTATAAGTAGCTTACATTACATTAAGCTATTAAATAAAGAGTAAGAGGTTATTTTTGTGATATAACGGTATATTGCAAGCGTTTTTTCATAGTTTCTTTTAAACTGTAGCGTTATTGATATATAAAAGTAGATTTAACTTATTATATTGCTATAAACCATAAAATGTAGTGTTTTCATTGATTATTAGCTATTTGTCGGTGATATATAGCTGTTTCCTTACAAATTGAAGTGTAAAATCCTCTTTTTAGAATAATTTGCACCTATAAGTAGCTTTACATACATAATCTATTAAATAGAAGAGTAAAGGTTGTATATTGTGATATAACGGTATATTGCAAGCGTTTTCATAGTTTCTTCTAAATGTAGCGTTATTGTATATATACAAGTAGTTTACTTATTATATTGCTATAAACCATAAAATGTATTGTTTTCAATGATTTTAGCTAGTTATCATGATATATAGCTGTTTTCCTTACAAATTGATTGTATAAAATCTCTTTTAGAATAATTTGCACACTATAGTAGCTTACATTACATTAATCTATTAACATAGAAGAGGAAGAGGTGTATATTAGTGATATAACGGTATATTGCAAAGCGTTTTTCATAGTTTCTTCTAAACTGTAGCGTTAGTGTATATATACAAGTAGTTTTACTTATATTTGCTATAAACCCATAAAATGTAGTGTTTTCAATTATTTTAGCTAGTTATAAAATTATCAGTGATATATAGCTGTTTTCCTACAAATTGATGTATAAAATCCTCTTTTTAGAATAATTTGCACCTATAAGTAGCTTACATTACATGAAGCTATTAAATAGAAGAGTAAGAGGTTATTTATTGTGATATAACGGTATATTGCAAGCGTTTTTCATAGTTTCTGTAAAACTGTAGCGTTATTGTATATATACAAGTAGTTTTACTTATCATATTGCTATAAACCATAAAATGTAGTGTTTTCGAATGATATTAGCTATTTATCGGTGATATATAGCTGTTTGCCTATAAATTGAAGTATAAAATCCTCTTTTTAGAATAATTTGCACCTATAAGTAGCTTACATTACATTAAGCTATTAAATAGAAGATAAGAGGTTATTTATTGTGATATAACGGTATATTGCAAGCGTTGTTCATAGTTTCTTCTAAACTGAAGCGTTATTGTATATATACAAGTAGTTTTACTTATCAGATTGCTATAAACCCATAAAAATGTAGTGTTTTCAATAATATTAGCTATTTATCGGTGATATATAGCTGTTTTCCTACAAATTAAAGTATACAATCCTTTTTTTAGAATAATTTGCACTTATAAGTATCTTACATTACATTAAGCTAATAAATAGAAGAGTAAGAGGTTATTTATTGTTATATAACGGTATATTGCAAGCATTTATCATAGTTTCTTCTAAACTGTAGCGTTATTGTATATATACAAGTAGTTTTACTTATTATATTGCTATAAACCCATAAAATGTAGTGTTTCAATGATTTTAGCTAGTTACAGTGATATATAGCTGTTTCTACAAATTGAAGTATAAAATCCTCTTTTTAGAATAATTTGCACCTATAAGTAGCTTACATTACATTAAACTATTAAATAGAAGAGTAAGAGGTTATTTATTGTGATATAACGGTATATTGTAAGCGTTTTTCATAGTTTCTTATAAACTGTAACGGATTGATATATACAAGTAGTTTACTTATCAATTGCTTAAACCTATAAATGTAGTGTTTCAATGATATTAGCTATATATCGTGTGATATATAGCTGTTTTCCTACAAATTTAAAGTATAAAATCCTTTTTATTAGAATAATTTGCACCTATAAGTAGCTTAAATTACATGAAGCTATTAAATAGAAGAGTAAGAGGTTATTAATTGTGATATAACGGTATATTGCAAGCGTTTTCATAGTTTCTTTTAAACTGTAGCGTTATTTTAATACAAGTAGTTTTACTTATTATATTGCTATAAACCTAAAATGTAGTGTTTTCAATGATTTTAGTTAGTTTTCAGTGAATATAGCTGTTTTCTACAAATGAAGTATAAAATCCTCTTTTAGAATATTTTCACAAAAGTAGCTTATATTTTATTTACCTATTAAATAGAAGAGTAAGAGGTTATTTATTGTGATATAACGATATATTGCAAGCGTTTTTCATAGTTTCTTGTAAACTGTAGCGTTATTGAATATATAGAAATATTTTTACTTATTATATTACTATAAACCCATAAAATGTAGTGTTTTCAATGATTTTACCTAGTTATCAGTGATATATAGCTGTTTTCCTACAAATTGAAGTATACAATCCTTTTTTTAGAATAATTTGCACGTATAAGTATCTTACATTACATTAAGCTAATAAATAGAAGAGTAAGAGGTTATTTATTGTGATATAACGGTATATTGCAAGCATTTATCATAGTTTCTTCTAAACTGTAGCGTTATTGTATATATACAAGTAGTTTTACTTATTATATTGCTATAAACCCATAAAATGTAGTGTTTTCAATGATTTTAGCTAGTTATCAGTGATATATAGCTGTTTTCCTACAAATTGAAGTATAAAATCCTCTTTTTAGAATAATTTGCACCTATAAGTAGCTTTCATTACATTAAACTATTAAATAGAAGAGTAAGAGGTTATTTATTGTGATATAACGGTATATTGCAAGCGTTTTTCATAGTTTCTTATAAACTGTAACGTGATTGTATATATACAAGTAGTTTTACTTATCATATTGCTATAAACCTATAAAATGTAGTGTTTTCAATGATATTAGCTATATATCGTTGATATATAGCTGTTTTCCTACAAATTAAAGTATAAAATCCTTTTTATTAGAATAATTTGCACCTATAAGTAGCTTACATTACATTAAGCTATTAAATAGAAGAGTAAGAGGTTATTTATTGTGATATAACGGTATATTGCAAGCGTTTTTCATAGTTTCTTGTAAACTGTAGCGTTGTTGTATATATACAAGTAGTTTTACTTATTATATTGCTATAAACCCATAAAATGTAGTGTTTTCAATGATATTAGCTATTTATCGGTGATATATAGCTGTTTGCCTAGAAATTGAAATATATAAAATCCTCATTTTAGAATAATTTGCACCTATAAGTAGCTTACATTACATTAAGCTATTAAAAAGAAGAGTAGGAGGTTATTTATTGTGATATAACGGTATATTGCAAGCGTTTTTCATAGTTTCTTGTAAATTGTAGCGTTATTGTGTATATACAAGTAGTTTTACTTATCATATTGCTATAAACCCATAAAATGTAGTGTTTTCAATGATATTACCTATTTATCGGTGATATATAGCTGTTTTCCTACAAATTTAAGTATAAAATCCTCTTTTTAGAATAATTTGCACCTATAAGTAATTTACATTACATTAAGCTATTAAATAGAAGAGTAAGAGGTTGTATATTGTGATATAACGGTATATTGCAAGCGTTTTTCATAGTTTCTTCTAAACTGTAGCGTTATTGTATATATACAAGTAGTTTTACTTATTATATTGCTATAAACCCATAAAATGTAGTGTTTTCAATGATTTTAGCTAGTTATCAGTGATATATAGCTGTTTTCCTACAAATTGATGTATAAAATCTTCTTTTTAGAATAATTTGCACCTATAAGTAGCTTAAATTACATGAACCTATTAAATAGAAGAGTAAGAGGTTATTTATTGTGATATAACGGTATATTGCAAGCGTTTTTCATAGTTTCTTGTAAACTGTAGCGTTATTGTATATATACAAGTAGTTTTACTTATTATATTGCTATAAACCCATAAAATGTAGTGTTTTCAATGATTTTAGCTAGTTATCAGTGATATATAGCTGTTTTCCTACAAATTGAATTTATAAAATCCTCTTTTTAGAATAATTTGCACCTAAAAAGTAGCTTACATTACATTAAACTATTAAATAGAAGAGTAAGAGGTTATTTATTGTGATATAACGGTATATTGCAAGCGTTTTTCATAGTTTCTTATAAACTGTAACGTGATTGTATATATACAAGTAGTTTTACTTAACATATTGCTATAAACCTATAAAATGTAGTGTTTTCAATGATATTAGCTATATATCGTTGATATATAGCTGTTTTCCTACAAATTAAAGTATAAAATCCTTTTTATTAGAATAATTTGCACCTATAATTTAATCTTACAAAAAATTTAAAAGGGAAAAAAAAATTTTTTATAAACGGAAATTTGAATTTTTTAGTTTTTTAAATTAGCTTTTTTAATTAAAAAAGTGTTTTTTATTAAACTTA
>JACEEZ010007198.1:2500-13093 GCA_016584305.1 Chionoecetes opilio
GAGAGAGAGAAGAGGGGAAAGAGGAGAGAGGAGAGAGAGAAGAAGAGAGGAAGAGATTTTTTTTTTTTTTAAAAAATTTTTTTTTTAAAAATTTTTTTTAAATTTTTTTTTTTTGGGGTTTTAAAAAAAAAATTTTTTTCCCCGGGTTTTAAATTTGGGGGGAAAAAAAAATTAAAAAAAAAATTTTTAAAATTTTTAAAAAAAAATTTTTAAAATTTTCCCCCCCTTTAAAAAAAAAAACCCCAAAAATTTTTTTTTTTTAAAAAAATTAAAAAAATTTTTTAAAAAAAATTTTTAAAAAAAAAAACCCCCCCCCTTTCAAACCCAAAAAACCCCCCCAAAAGGGTAGGGTTTTTTAAAAGGAGGGTTTTGGGGTTTCCCCCCCCAAAAAATCCCCCCAAAACCTTTTTTTTTTCCCCAAGGGTTGGGAAAAAAACCCGAACTGCCCGGGGGGGGAAAGAAAGGGGGGGTTTGGGTTTCCCTCCCGAAGGGGGGGCCCCGGGGTTGTTTTTTTTCCCCCCCCCCCCGGGCCCACCCCCACAAAAAGAAAAAAAAATTGGGGGAGGGGGAAAAGGGGGAGGAAAGGGGGAAAAAGGATTGGGGAAAAAAAGGGGGGGGAGGGGGGGGGGAAAGGGGGGGGGGGAGGGAGGGGAAAAGGGGAAACCCGGGAAAAGGGGGGTTTGGGGGAAGGGGGAAAAAAGGGAGTGGAAAAAAGGGGGAAGTTTAAACGGGGGGCCGGGCCGGGGGAGCCCCCGGTAGGGGAAAAAACCCCCCGACAGGAAAAAGGGTAGGCCCCCTGGGAAAAGGGGGGGGGGGTTTTTTGGGGGAAAAAAAAAAAAACCCCCCCAAAAGGGGATGGGGGGGGGAAAAAGAGGGGGCCCGGGGAAAATTAAAAACCAAAGGGGGGGGGATAAAAAATAATAAACCCCCTTTTTTTCTTCCCTTTTTTTTTTTTTAAAAAAAAAAAAAAAAGGGGGGGGGGGGGGTTTTTTTTTTTTTTTTCCTTTTTTTTTTTCCCCCCCCCCCTTTTTTTTTCCCCATTTTTTTTTTCTCTTTTGGGGAAATTTTTTTCCCCTTATTTTTTTTTTTATTTTTTTCTCTCTTCATGTTTGCTTCACTCCCCTTTTTTAAATGCTCCTAAGGGGAAAGGGGGGAAAGGGGGAAGGAGGGGTAAAGGGGGGAGCGGGGAAGGGGAAAAGGGGGGCTTTAATCCCTGCCCCCAGAAACCAGCCCTAAAAAGTGGGGAATACCAAAAGGGGAAAGAAGGGGCGGGAGAAAACGGGAAGGGGGAGGGTTTTGGGGAAAGGGAGGGGGGGGCCTTTTGGGTTAGTTTTTTTTCCCCAAAATTCTTTGGAAAATTTTGGCGGCTAATTCTCAAAAGGCCCCCATCCTTGAGGGGGAAGGGGTTTTTCTTTTTACTGATTTTTTTTTCTTTACCATGCCGGCCCCCCCAAAACCACATTTTTTAAACTAAAAATTTAAAAATCAGTTAAATGCCTTATTTTAAAAAACCCCTTTTAACAAATTATGTAGGGACAAATGCTTTATAGTATAAGGGAAAAACACTAACGGATAACCCCCTTTAAATTCTCCCTTTAAAAATTAAAAAAAAAAGGGGAAAATCTTAAATAGTCCAAATACTTTTTTTTTATTTTAGGGGCCTCCCCCCCCTTTTTCATCTTGTTTTTTGTCCCCTTTCCTACCCATTTTTCCCCTCATTTGCTTTTTTCTTTCCTTTTTTCCCTCTCTTTCCCTACCTGTTTTTTCCATCACCCCTAACGACCTTCCTTGATACAGTAGTGAATCCCTGAACGTTTCCCTTTCCCATCCAGTATTTTTTCAACCCACTCTTGCTACTCTTTCCTCTCTTCATTCCCCCTCTTCTATTTTTTCCTTTTTTCCCACTTTTTGAGATCTATTTCTTTTGTCCAGTCCTTCGGATACCTGCCCCAGCTGCCATCAGGTGTCTGAAAGGCGTTTGGGTGCCGTGTTATGCCTTAATTAATGTAAGGAGACACGCACTTGAAGGGGTAAAATTTATTTGGCTAATTAAATTTCGGGTGACGAAGGCAACGAGAGGTAGTCGGTTTTTTTTTCCCCCGTTTGAAGTGACGTGAGGAAAGGGGAAAATGGTGAGCTAAATGATGATGACAAAAAATAGAAAGGGAAAAGAGGAAAAAGATCGTGAGGTTTTTGATCCCCGGGAGAAATTAGGGAGGGAAAAAAAAAACGATGAAAGGCGGTGAAAAAAGACAGAGGAAATAAGGGAAAAAAAAAAAAGTACGTATAAAAAGGGAAAAAAATAGAAGCATTTTGAGAGAAAAATTAAAAATAATTTTTTTTCCCAAGCGATACGAATTTGATATATACAGAAAAAAATTTAGCACATGATGAAAGAAATGAAATGGGGAAAAAACTTTTATACAAATTTAAAATGAATGGGGGGTGTATAAGGGATATTTTAAAAGGTTAAATTAAAAACAAATTGCTTTCTTCCCCCAAAACAAAAACGCGTGAAAGGTAAAAATGAAAAGCATTTTGCAAAGTTTGAAGGAAAAACGGATATATACCCTAAGAGAAAAAAAAAAAAAGGGATAGAGAGAGAGAGGAGAGAGAGAGAGAGAGGAAGGGGGAGAGAGAGAAAAGAAGAGAGAGAGAGGAGAGGGGAAAGGAGAGAGGAGGGGGAGAGAGAGAGGGGGGAGAGAGGGGAGAGAGAGAGAAAAGAGCGAAGAGAGAGGAGAGGAGGAAGAGGAGGAGAGAGAAAAAAAAAAAAAAAAAAAAAAAAGAGAGGGAAAAAAAAAAAAAAAAGAGAGGGAGAGAGAGGAGAGAAAAGGGGGGAGGAATTTTATTGGCCTTAATTATAAAGTTATTATACATGTAGAGAAAAAGTCAAAGCCTTTTTCCATTGATGAACTCTTTTTTGGACTTTATGCATTTTAAGAGGTCAGGATGTGCGTGTAGAGGCCTAAGCTAATTTACAATGAAAAAAATAAATTTTAAATTAACAAAATTTAAAATTCCCTACTGAATATCACTTAATTTAATCAATTAAATTAAATAAATTTAATAAGTATATTAAAAAATAACACAAACAAGCCCTTCATACCAAAAACAGTAACCCAAAAAATAGTACTGATAAAAAGAGCAATGATAATTACACATAAATTTTATAAAACACAATTATAATAATATAAATACATTTAAAAAAGTTACTTTTCAACTTTTTTTTTTTTGCAGTTTAAAGGATTTAAATTTTTTATTTCCTTACATCATTGGAAGTTTGTTCCAAGTTTTGTTCCCCCAGTGAGAACACTTTGTTGAGCATGGGAAAGTTCTACACAATGGAAGTTTAAAATTATTTGGTTCGTCTGGTTTGTATGCTATGCGTTTTTGGTCTGAAAACCACTGTCAATTTGTATGTTTCAACGCCTTATAAAAAAAAAAGTATAGTCTGTATGATAAATCATGTAATTTTAGAAGGGGTTTAAACTCACGAAAGATTTGGGCTTGTGGGGGGCATACCCATTTACTAAGGACATTATGCGAACTAATTTTTTTTTGATTTTCAAAAAAGTTTTATCAATAATGTTTAATGCCCCACCCCAGATAGCTGAACAGTACAATAAAATGGATGTAAAGATAAAAAAATATGTCTTAAACCCTTTAATATTTCAAAGGTTTGATTTAATATTTTCCCCTATTATTTTTTGAAAATTATTTTTTACTTCTCTTTTTGGGTTTTCCCTTCTTAGGCTGCTATCAATAACAACCCAAAGGAATTTGCTTTTGAACCTCTTTAAAAAATGAGATTTCAATTTTGATATTGGCATTTTGTGGTCATGTGTGAATTGACGCATAGTGAGTTTTATTTAATTTTAAAGTTAAATTGTTACATTTTAACCAATTAGCAAAATGTACTAATTCAGTGTTTTTTGTATTTTTTAGATCATTTAAATCCTTCCCGTAGAAAAAAGGTAGGTTTTTCAGCAAAAATAAAAAATTTAAAATTTTTTTTAATAGTTATTCATTATGTAAATTAAAAAAAATAATGGTCCTGGACAGATCCGTGGCACACCAAAGTAAAACTTTTTTACGAAGATGCATACTATAAAGACTGTATACTGGTTCCTACCCCTGAGAAGCTTTCAAACCATTGAAGACTGGTCCACGAAAAACCGAAATCATTAGTTTTTTTTTTAAAAAATGGAGTGATAATAGTATCAAAAGCTTTAAAAAATCAAAAAAAAAAATTTAATTTATACATTTTACTATCATGCATTATAATTTTTTTGGCAAAGGGGGTTTTTCTGCGATTCTATTTAATATTTAGGTCGAAAACCATAATGATCATCGTTAAAAGTAAGTTTTTGTTAAATAATTATTTAACTATTTTCAATAAACTTTTCAAAGGGCTTTTCTTTTGGCGGGAAGAACGTAATATTGAATTTGAAAAAAAAATTTAACTATCACCCTTTTTTTTAAAACGGAAACTCTCTTGCACTCTTCAGAATGTCTGGAAAGCATCCCCGTAAATGATTGTTTATTTGTATTCCCGAAATGGAGATATTTTTTTCTTGCAGGCTTTGATTACTTTCATGTTACATCTCATGACCTGGGGGTGAACCTTTAAAATTAGAAATTAACTATTGATTTCTGGCGTGTTTAGGGCCGAAAATAAAATGAAAAAAAAGGGAGGTTGGGGGAAAAAAAATTCAAATAATATAGGAGTTTCCCTTTAAAAACTGTGCTAGATTGTTGGCAACATTGCAGAAATATTTTAAATTTATTAGCATTAAAACTTTGAAATAGATTTTTCCTTTTTGACAGAAATAAGTCTGACTAAATTTTTCAACTTTTCCCATTTAAAAATTTATAATTTTTCCCTATTTTTTTGATTTCCCGATCTTCTCTCAATGATGATTTTTTAATAGTTTTCTTTCGCTGTTTTTACACAGATGTTTTAAAATATTTCGATATTTTAAATGTAGACTCAATTTTAAGGGCCACCTTGCATAAAGTTTTGAAGCCTATTTTTTTTAAAAGAGTTTTGATTTCTGCAGTAATGTATGGTTTATTGGAATTTTTTCTTTTTATCTTTTAAAGAGAGAGAGAGAGAGAGAGAGAGAGAGAGAGAGAAGAGAGGAGAGAGAGAGAGAGAGAGAGAAGAGAGAGAGAGAAGGGGAAAGGGGAAGGGAGAGACGAGAGGAAAAAAGGGGGAGAGAGGGGGAGAGAGAGCCCAAAAAGGGGAGGGGAGAAGGGGAGAAGGGGAGAGAGAGAAGGGGGGAGAGAGAAGAGGAGAGAGAGAGAGTGAGAGAGAGAGAGGAAGGAGAGAGATTTTAAAGAATTCGACCGGACCGACAGACAGACAAACGGAATGACGGAAAGGGGGATAATGAGGTTTTTAGTCACAGAAAAGGACGGAAAGAAAAAAAAGGAAAATCCAAGTGATGAGGTAGACAAGAAAAAAAAGGTACGAAAAGGTGAAGAAAGGAGAATTTTGGTAAAAGGGAAAGAGAGAGGAAAAAAGAGCAGGATGTGGGATGGGGAAAAAATTTTTGGGGTTAATTGGGTAAGGGGAAAAGTTAGGGTATTAAAAGGCAGGGGAAAAAAATGGAAAAAAAGGTTTTTTTCCCCCCGAAGTTTTTGGTTTTGGATTGGGGGGGGATTAAAAAGTAGTCAATTATTGAAAATTTTTGGAAAGAAAAGCTTTAGGGTTATTTTTTCTCAGTGAGGTTTTTTTTCTCATCTTCATGATTTATTTGCTCATCTTCATCATTCTTCATTGCCATTTGCTGCTTTTAAGCCTTTCCTCGCTCGTCAAGTCTTGGCTCAGCTGGTCGTTAGTGAGCCGCGTCCTGACCTGCAGGAAGGCCAGAGCCAAGGGCGCGAGGGCGGGGCGGCCGCCTGGGATCCTTGGCGGTGCAGGCCGTCAGCAAACTGCCTGAGGGGCGCCATCGGGAAGGCGTCCCTGACAGTACTGCAGAAGCTCGTCCACCATGAAGCCAGATGTACACGTCCCCGAGGGCAACGCTGGCTTCCCTTGCTACACCTCAGGAGCCATCCACGGCGTGGCCCCCCTTGTCCTCGTCCCTGGCGTCGCCGGCACGGGAAAACTCCCTCGAGGTCGTCGTTGGCAGCGGGTTCCTACATAATGGCCTCGCCGACGTGACAACACAACCCAAAGTCAATCACATGAAAGACCGGCTGGGCCACACTGCCGGTGAACGTGATGTTTTTTCACCTTGAGGTCGTTGTGAACGAAAACCCTTGGCGTGGCCCCCCGCCAGGCGGCAACCACAGGCTCGCCAGGGGACGTCAAACAACCGTCTACCGTGCACGCCATTAAGTAGTGCGCTTTAGATCTCCCCCACGAACTCCTGCACCAGCGCAGACTAATGCTGGGGACTAATGCTTTATAGTATCAAGGAAAACATACATCGGTTTACACTGTCCTTTAAAATCTCTTCACTTTGAACTAATGTCATAAAAAAAAACAAGGATGAAAAAATTTCATTAATACGTCCAAATACTTTATCCTCTTTATTTCAATCAGTGTACTGCCTCCCTCCTTCACCTTTACTCGTCATCTTGTTTATTTGTCCACCTGTTGCCTCACCTCACTTTTCCCTCACTTTGCTTTTTCATTCTATTCCTTTGTATTCCCTCTCTTCTTCCTCTACCTGCCTTTCTCATCACACCTACACGACCTCTTCCTTAGATTACAGCTAGTGAATACCCTGAACGTTCCTTACCCATCACAGATATTATTTTCAATCACCACGTCTTGCTATCTCTTTCCTCTCTTTCTATTCCCCCTCTTCTATTTCCCTTTCTTCCCACTTTTTGAGATCATTTCTTTTCGTTTCCAGTCCCTTCGTGATACCTGCCCGAGCTGCCATCAGGTGTCTGCAAGGCGTTGGCTGCCGTGTTATGCCTTAATTAATGTACGGAGACACGCACTTGAAGGGGTAAAGTTTATTTGGCTAATTAATTGCGGGTGACGAAGGCATGACGAGAGGTAGTCGTTTTTTTTCCCTCGTTTGAAGTGACGTGAGGAAAGGAATATGGTGAGCTAAATGATGATGACAAAATATAGTAAAGGTGAGGAAAGAGAAATGTATCGTGAGAGTATTATGATCCCAGGGTAGAAATTAGGAGAGGGAAAAAAATACGATGAAAGTGCGGTGAAAAATGTACACGAGTGAACATAAGGGAAAAAAATGTACGTATAAAAGGAACAAACATAGAAGCATTTAGAGAGAAAAATCTACATAAATTTTTTCTTCACCAAGCGATACGAATTTGATATATACAGAATGAAATTGAGTCACATGATGAAAGAAATGAAAGATGGGATATATACTTCTATACAAATTAATATGAATGGGAGTGTATAAGGGATATTTAAAGGTTAAATCTAAAAACAAATTGCTTACTTCCCACTAAAGCAAAACGCGTGAAAGGTAAAAATGAAAAGCACTTATGCAACGTTAGAAGAAAATACGGATATATACCATTAAGAGAAAAAAAAAGGTATGAGAGAGAGAGAGAGAGAGAGAGAGAGAGAGAGAGAGAGAGAAGAGAGGAGAGAGAGAGGAGAGAGAGAGAGAGGAGAGAGAGAGGAGAGAGAGAGAGAGAGAGAGAGAGAGAGAGAGAGAGAGACGAGAGAGGAGAGAGAGAGAGAGAGAGGAGAGAGAGAGAGAGAAAAAAAAAGAGAAGAAAAAAAAAAAAGAAAGAGAGAGAGAAAAAAGAAAGAAAAATGAGAGAGAGAGGAGAGAAGAGAGAGAGAGAGAATTTTATTGGCCTTAATGTTATACAAGTTATTATACATGTAGAGAAAATGTCAAAGCCTTTGTCCATTGAGTCGTAACTCTTTTATGGACTTTATGCTATTATAAGAGGTCAGCAGATGTAGCGTGTATGACGGCCTAATGCTAATTTACATATGAAAAACTAAATTATATTAACAAATTAATATTCCCTACTGAATATACTACTTAATTTAATCAATTAAATTAAATAAATTTAATAAGTATATTAAAGAATATACACAAACAAGCATTCATACCATAACAGTACTCATACATAATAGTACTGATAACGAGAGCAATGATAATTATCACACTAATTATATAAAACACAATTATAATAATAATAAATACATTTAAATAGTTACTTTTCAACTTTTCTTTTATTTGCAGTTTAAATGGATTTAATTCTTTATTCCTTACATCATCTGGAAGTTTGTTCCACAGTTTAGTTCCCCGAGTGAGAACACTTTGTTGAGCATGGGAAGTTCTACACAATGGAAGTTTAAGATTATTGGTTCGTCTGGTTTGTATGCTATGCGTTGTGGTCTGAAAACCACTGTCAATTTTGTATGTATTCAACGCCTTATAAACAAAAGTTATAGTCTGATAGTCGATAATATCATGTAATTTTAGAAGTTTCAACTCACGAAAGATTGGACTTGTGTGGTCATACCGATTACTATAGGACATTATGCGAACTAATTTTTCTGATTTACAAAATAGTTGATCAATATATGTTTATATGCCCCACCCCAGATAGCTGAACAGTACAATAAATATGGATATGTTAATGATAAATAATATGTCTTAAACCTTCAATATTACAATGGTTTCGTATTCTATAATATTACACCTATTATTTTTGAAATATTATTTATTACATTCTCTATGTGTGTTTTCCATCTTAGCTTGCTATCAATAACAACTCCAAGGAATTTAGCTTCTTGAACCTCTTTAATAATGAGATTATCAATTTTGATATTGTTGCATTGTGTGTGTCATGTGTGAATGTGACAGCATAGTGAGTTTTATTGATATTTAATGTTAACTTGTTACATTTTAACCAATTAGCAACATGTACTAATTCAGTGTTCATTGTATTTCTTAGATCATTTAAATCCCTTCCCTGTAGAAAAATGGTAGTGTCATCAGCAAAAAGTAAAAATTTAAGATTTTTGGTACATAGTTATGTCATTGATGTAAATTAAAAATAATAATGGTCCTAGGACAGATCCTTGTGGCACACCATAAGTAAGACTTTTGTACGAAGATGCACTACTATTAAAGACTGTATACTGGTTCCTACCGCTGAGATAGCTTTCAAACCATCTGAAGACTGGTCCACGAATACCGTAAATCATTAGTTTCTTTAATAAAATGGAGTGATTAATAGTATCAAAAGCTTTAGATAAATCACAAAAAATAGTTAATTGATACATTTTACTATCTATTGCATTATATATGTTTTGGCAAAGGTGGTGTACTGCGAGTTCTATTGAATATTTAGGTCGAAACCCATACTGATCATCTGTTAAAAGTAAGTTTTCTGTTAAATAATTCATTAATCTATTTGCAATAATCTTTTCAAAGACTTTACTTATGGCGGGAAGAACTGTAATAGGTCTGTAATTTGAAAAAAAATTGAACTATCACCTTTTTTATATACTGGAACTACTCTTGCACTCTTCAGAATGTCTGGAAAGCATCCCACTGTAAATGATTTGTTTATTATGTATTCCAGAAATGAAGATATTTCTTCTTTGCAGGCTTTGATTACTTTCATGTTCACATCATCATGACCTGGGGCTGTAACCTTAAGATTAGAAATTACACTATTGATTTCATGGCGTGTTGTAGGCCGAAAATAAAATGAAAACAAGGTAGGTTGGGGTAAAAAACTATCAAATAATATAGGAGTTTCCTCTAAACACTGTGCTAGATTGTTGGCAACATTGCAGAAATATTCATTAAATTCATTAGCTATTAGAAAGCTATCTGAAATAGATTTTCCTTGTGACAGAAATGAAGTCTGACTAATTTTGCAACTTTTCCCTATTAAATCATTTATAATTTTCCATATTTTTTTTGCATTCCCTGATCCTTCTCTCAATGATGATTTATAATAGTTTTCTTTCGCTGTTCTTATCACAGATGTTAACATATTTCGATATTTCTTAAATGTAGACTCATATATTAAGGGCCACCTTGCATAAAGTTTCTGAAGCCTATTTCTTTGTCTAATAGAGTTTTTGATTGCTGCAGTAATGTATGGTTTATTGGAATTTTTATCTTTTTATCTTTGAAGAGAGAGAGAGAGAGAGAGAGAGAGAGAGAGAGAGAGAGAGAGGGAGAGGAGAGAGAGAGAGGAGAGAGAGAGGAGAGAGAGAGAGAGAGAGAGAGAGAGAGAGAGAGAGAGAGAGAGAGAGAGGAGAGAGAGAGGGAGAGAGAGAGAGAGAGAGAGAGGGGAGAGAGAGGAGAGAGAGAGAGAGAGGAGAGAGAGAGGAGAGAGAGAGAGAAGAGGAGAGAGAGAGAGAGAGAGAGAGAGAGAGAGAGAGAGAGATTTTACCAGTACATTCAGACCGACCGACAGACAGACAAACGGAATGACGGAATGGGGGATAATGAGGTTTCAGTCACAGAAAAGGACGGAAGAAAAAGGAACTCCAAGTGATGAGAGTAGACAAGAAAATAAAGGTCACAGAAAAGAGTGAAGAAAGGAGAATTTTGGTAAAGGGAAAGAGAGAGGAAAGAGAGAGCAGGATGTGGGTGGATTGGAATAATT
>JACEEZ010007198.1:13118-25618 GCA_016584305.1 Chionoecetes opilio
CATGGTTTCCGTTTTATGGCCATTCATGTTATGAGTTCCTTTACTGTATTCACCTTTCTAATGCCTTCGGATACTCTGTCCTTCATGTTTTATATATAATAGAAGAGCAGTGCTTGGTTACGCGCTTGCTTCGAATCATATATTTTAGTTGCTTCTATGTTTCCCCTTCCAACGATTTTACATATTTTCAAGAGAGGAGTTGCGGGACGCTCCCGAACTAAATTGGCCCCTCCATTTCTTTATTTCTTCTTACTGTCGTTTTTATAGTATATGTGGCCTGCACTAGACAGGCTTTTTGCTACCCCCATTACTTTTGTCCTTGGCCCAGTCCCTTGTGATGTTAAAAAAAAAACGAACTATTCTAAACTAATATAAGGATGATTCTCACCTGTGCAATTTCACCAACATGATCGTATTGGGGTATGCTAAGAGAATACTAGGTTGCAGGGAAAATGTGTAAGCTATGTCATCACCCTCCCCCCCGCTTGTATTTTTTTTTTTTTTTTTTTTTTACATCCCAAAGGACTGGCCATGGTACACAGCAAAAATGGTAACACAAAGCACACGCTTGGTATGCCGAGTCCCCGTAGTACGCGAGAAGACCAGGTTAAGAGCATAGAGGGTATAAGGAAGGAGAATGGGTGACCAATTTATTTCGGGAGGTCTGTTTTACTCTTTTCTTTTGAAAAGATTTAGTCATAGGAAAAGGTGGTCAAAAATAGAACAGGAGAAAGAGTTCCAGAGTTTACCAGTGAAAGGAATGGAGAAACAGTAAGTCCTGATTACTCTGTGCATAGGAAGATGGACAGAATAGGGATGAGAATGACGTAGAAAGTCTTGTGCGCGGGGCCGCGGGTGGGGGGAGGCAATGCAGTTAGCATTCAGAGAGCAGTGATCATGAAAATAATCGCTAGAAGAGAGCAAGAAATGAAGAGAGCGAGAGAATTTATGATGATGTATTACATATTTTTGTCCGTTATAAGTTGAAAAGATCAAAGAGACTGAGTTGTAGGCATTAAGGCAATAACCTACAGCTTCATTCCTCTTATGACAATTGAGCAAGATGTCTCTTAGTAGCACACTGTTATGTGTGTGTGGGGGGTGGGGGGGGGGGTGGCGTATAGGGAAGGGGTGGACAGGGTACAGAGAGAGGAGGTGAAGCGTATAGGAGGGGAGGGGTAAGAAGACGGGGAGGAAAATAGAGGGGGGGAGAGGGGGAGAGGGGGGAACGTATAGGGGGGGAGGGGACGTATAGGAGGGGGAGGGGGATGCGTATAGGAGGGGGAGGTGGATGTTCGGGGGGTCGTATATAGGGAAACGTTAGAGGGGGAGGGGGATGCTATAAGGACGTGGGGGAGGTGCTATAGAGGGGAGGCGTATGGAGGGGGAGGGGACAACGTCTAGTAGAGGGGGAGGTGATGCGTAATAGGAGGGGGAAGGGGATGCGTTATAAGAGGGCGAGGGGAGCTATAGAGGGGGAGGGGAATCGTATAGAGGGGTTAGGGGATGCGTATAGGAGAAGGAGCGAGGGGGATGCGTATCAAGCAGGGGGAGGGGGCATGCAGTATAAGAGGGGGAGGGGGATGCGTATCGGGAAGGGGGAGGGGGATGCGTATAGGAGGGGGAGGGTGTGGCGTATAGGAGGGGAGGGTGACTTGTATAGGATAGTGGGATGTATAGGAGGGAGGGTGCTTATAAGGATGGGGAGGGGGATGCGTCATAAGGAGGGGTGGGGATGCGTATATGAGGGCAGGGGAAGCGTATAGGAAGGGGTGGGGATGAGCGTCTAGGGAGGGAGAGGGGATATGCTATAGAGGGGGAGGGGGGATTTGCGTATAGGAGGGGGAGGGGGATGCGTCAATCGAGGGGAGGGTGAAGCGTGTAGCGGGGGGGGCAACGTATGAAGAGGGAGGTATGATGAGGGTGAGGGTGCGTGGAGTCAGGGCAGGTGAGAAGCATATAGTGGCAGGTTGCGAAGGGTTAGATGCACTATGGCTATTGGCGGACGCTCATAGAGGGTTTAGGGATTTGAGGTCAGGTGTAAGGGGCAAATCATCAGTCATGTCAAATTAAAAAAAAAAATGAACACTCCCGAGTATCATAAGTGCAATCAGCAAATCCCCCAATACTCTTCTTCCTCTCCACTTACCTCCACCCACTATACAGTACTCCTCTCTCTCCTCTCATCTTCTCTCTCTCTCTCTCCCCTCTCACGTCCTCGAAGTCTCCATCTTCTCCCGTCCGAGCTTCTTCTTCTCTCTTCTCTCTCCGTCTCCTCTCTCTCTCTCTCTCTCTCTCTCTCTTCTCCTCATCTCCTACACCCTCTCTCCTCCCTCCTCTCTATCCTCTTCTCCCAAGTCCCTCTTCATCCCTCTTAGACCAACCTCATTACCTCCCTCCCTCCGCTCCACCCTCCTCGCCTTCCTACTCCACCCGCCAACTCTCTCTCCTCTCGCTCCACCCATCTCCCCCTACTCTCAACTCTCGTCACACTCTTACCTTGAATATCCCTCTTAACCCTCCTTGTACCGAGTCTCCCCCTCCTCTCCCTCCTCCCCATCACGGCCCCTCTGACTCCTTTCCTCAGAACAAGGAAGAGCTTGAGACAGGCAGAGGGAGAGGGAGAGTGGGAGGAACTGAGCGTGAAGAAGTAGTGAACGGTGTGTGATGAGGAACAAAGAAGATTTCTGTGCGGATAGACATAAAAAGGGTAATAATTGTAGATGGAGCGAGAGAGAGATGAGAGAGATACATTGATCATTTTATAATTGGTAATTTTATTGTCTCAGTAATGTTCGTTTAGATAGTTTTACACAATCTAAAATTACCTGAGAGAAGATAATAAGCCCGAGTGAGCTTGTGTTTGTGCTCTATACGGGCCAATAATTTACATATATAAGCGATTTTGCTATCACACTCATGAAAGGCATGGCATAACTAGAATTGAACATAGAACATCACAAAAACATTTATATGTTTGAGAAAATATGACAAAAAACAAACAACAACAAAAAAAACCAATAGTAAGATCTAGAAGACAACAGGTTAAATGCTGTTAACATACACACAAAAAAAAAAAAAAATTAAATAAAATATTGCATACATTTTCATCAGGTACTTATCTACTACGCAACTAAGTACGATAACCTCACAATAGTAATTCAAGCATCTTATCCATTCGAATATTGTTTAACAACTGTTGCTTAAGCTTTTGATTGAAAACATGCTTTGATGAACAAGTTTTGTGTTGTCAGTAGCTGGTTCCACTGTCCGTGGCTCCTCGAACACATGATATACTTTTGTTGGGCATAGGCGATGTCCTGTACAGGGTAAGTCGAGCTCCTGTGGTCTTCTCGTGTCGTGTTATTGAATTATAACTTGGATCCTATGTCAATAGGAATTGTGTTTATGGCATTATAAGTAAAAATATTACTTTGCAACATTAGATATCAGGCACTTAAAGACGACTAATATTCTAAAATACGGATTTGTGTGGTCCATATCGATGGCAGTTAAATATGCACTAATAACTTTTTTTCTGTGTGGTAAATAACTTTGTATATATGTTTTGATAGGCTCCGCCCCAAGTGGATGCACAATATATAAGATGAGGAGTCCAAATTATTGAATATAGACTGTTTGAAGATTTTGCAGATTTAAATGGTTCCTAATTTTATAAATTACTCTATTACTTTTGATATTTTAGCATCTATGTCGTCAATATGTGGGTTTCGCACTTTGAAGTATTATTCAATTAAGATCCCTAGAAATTTTACTGCTTTAACTTTGTTGACTGTAAGATCATTCATTTTGGGATGATGATATCGTTGGTTGACGCGTGTAGGGACGTGTCCAATCAATCATTGGGGGCATAACGCCGGGGGGCGCTCGCCTCGCCCCCCTACGTACCGCCACTCACCGGGGTCACCAACGGCGCGAGTTTCCCATGCAGGCTCCCTTTCCCACTACCAATCAACTCTCGAAACAGGAAACCTCAACTTGCCCCAGCCACGAGCCTTTGTGGGCGCCCCCTTGGCCTCCTCCACGCCGGATTTCTCTTACAGATACAACCCGATGGGAAGATCGGTTTCAGGGTAGCGTGCCACATGCCCATATAGCCGAAGTTTGCGCTGACGGACTATGCAGGTAATAAAGCCTCGATTCAGTCTCACGGTGCAATCGCTGATTTGACACGTATCATCCCAGCGATTACCTATATTCTGCGAAGACACTTATTACCAAAGGCATTGATTCGTCTCTTCAAGTCCTATTAGTGTCCATGTCTACAACCATGAGTAAGACAGGGATCACAGCGACTTGAAGATCCGGATCTTTTCTCCTGCACAGGTACCGACAACGCCAAATACTCCCGCTGAGCGAGTCCTAACACCGTGGGCTATGCCAATCCGCCGTAAGATTTCTTGACGTGACCCGCCGTCATTATGGACGCGCTACCAAGGTATGCAAAACTTTCCAAGATCTCAATGTCCTCGCCACACGCATGAACAGACTGTACTGCTTCATCTAGTAAGTCTCCAAACACCTGTACCTTGGTCTTGAGCCAGGAGACCTCAAGTCCCAAACTGGCCTGGCTTTGCCTCCTCGTGCAGCGCCTCGAGAGCATCACCAGGACCTCCAGCGACTCAGCAAAGATTACTGCATCATCGGCAAAAACAAGATCAGTGATCTTGGTGTTGCCGACGGATGCTCCACAATCACTTTGATCTACAACCTTGTCCAATACCCAGTCCATACAAGCGTTGAAAAGTGATGGGGCAAGGACGCACCCTTGCCTCACTCCTGTATTCACAGGAAAGAAGCTGGATACACCTGCCCCACACTTCACAGCACTCTCAGTCCCAGAATACAGACCAGTTATCAAACCAATAGTCCTTGCAGGAATCCCTCGAAGTCGCAGAAGATCCCAGAGTGACTCACGATGCACTGAGTCAAACGCCTTCTTGAGATCAACATAGGCTGCAAGCATCCCCTGTCGAAACTCACGTCGGCGTTCCACCAGGACACGAAGCGCTAGGATACGGTCCGTTGTTGACTTACCAGGCGTGAACCCAGACTGCTGAGGTCTCTGATGCTTCACCAGATGACTGCGGATTCGTGTCAGCAATAGATGGGCAAGCACCTTGCCTGGTACGCTGAGCAGTGTAATACCGCGGTAATTGTTGCAGTCCTGACGGTCCCCTTTCCCTTTCCAGATAGGGACGACCAGCCCCCTTTTCCAGTCAGGAGGAATGGTACCTGATTGCCACACGGCAGTCAGGACAGCATGCAACCCGCGGATCATGGCGGTAGGGAGTGTGATACCATATAATTCGTTTTTTTAATGTTTAGTGTTAGTTTATTGCTTTTAATCCAGTCAGAAACATGTATTAACTCATTGTTTAGTGTGTCCTGTAGTGTCTTGAGATTGTGGCCTTGAAGGTAAATAGTAGTGTCATCAGCAAACAACAAGAATTTTAATTCATTACTTGAGCGTATTATATCATTTATATATATAAAAAATAAAACAGGGCCCAATACTGATCCTTGAGGTATACCACAATGAGTTGATTTACAAGCTGAAAAGATATTATTAAAAACTGTGAACTGTTTCCTATGACTTAAATAGCTTTAAACCATTCAAGAGCGGGGCCACGAGTCCCATAAACCTTGAATTTTTCTACAAGAATGGAATATGAAATGGTGTCGAAAGCCTTTGTAAGATCACAAAATAGTGTTACTTGGTAAAGTTTGTTGTCTAAGGTGTTGTAAAGTGATTGGCACAGTTTATGTACAGCCAGCTCAGTGGAGTAGCCTGGTCGGAAGCCAAGCTGACAATTTGATAACAATGAGTACTTATTCAGGTAGTTCATTAAACGAGTTACCATTACTTTCTCAAAAAATTTACTAAAGGTAGGCAGTAACGATATGGGTCTGTAATTTTCAGGATTGGTGTTGACGCCTTTTTTATATATAGGTATTACCTTGGCTATTTGGAGATATTTCGGAAAGGTACCGTACTGAAAAGATTTATTTATGATATGTGCTAATAAGGGAGAAATTTTATCAGTTCATTCTTTTACAACCTTGGTATGAATATTGTCATGACCAGGAGAAGTTCCTTTAAGATTAGTAATTATTGTCTGCATTTCTGTCACTGTTGTCGGTTTTAAGTAAAAAGAATAAGGAGCAGGTGCAGGTAAGAAATATGTAAATGGTACTTGAGCTTCCTGTATCACTTCTGAAAGGTTATCAGCGAGCTTGAAAATAGTGTTAAAGCTAATATTATATGAACTAATGTTTAAAACAAAAGCGGCAGAAGAGGAAGCAGAGAGTAGAAGATAAGGAGAGGGAGGAGGATGGATGAGAGTATGATATTGAGATGAAAAAGGAGGAGAGAGAGAGAAGGATGAGAGAGAGGAGAGAGGGAGGAGAGAGAAGAGAGAGATGAACGAGAGAGAGACGAGAGAGAGAGAGAGAGAGGAGAGAGAGAGAGAGAGAGAGAGATTTCAAGTAGACGACGACGAGAGACGGAGAGATGGAGAGGTAGTCGAAGGATGAGAAGGACAGAGATGAGGTGGACAAAAAAAAGGTAAGAAAGAGAGAAAAGAGTGAAGAAAGGAATGGAAGGGAAGAGAGAGGAAGAGAGAGGAAGAGAGAGCAGGATGGGGAGGAATATGATGGGAGAGGAGAAGTCAGTATCACGGCAGACGAGACGGAAGACGAGACGAAGGGGATAGAGCAGTAGAGAGGAGGAGTCAAGTACATAGAGACCACCGACAGACAGACAAACGGAACGTGACAGATTGGGAAAAAATGAGTTTCAGGTCACATGGAAAAGGGAGGGAGAAAAGAAGAAAGGAACCAAGGGATGGGAGTGGACAAAAAAAAAGCACAGAGACGAGAAAAGAGTGAAAAAGAAAGGAGATTTGGAAGATGGAAAGGATAGGAAAGAGAGAGGAAAGAGAGAGCAGGATGTGGTGATGGAGAGAAGATAATGTCTGTGATGGGTAATGAACGTTCAGGGTATTCACGGCAATCTATGGAAGAGGTCGACGTATAGGTGTGATTAGAAAGGCAGGTAGAGGAAGAGGAGATGGAATACAAAGGAATTGAATCAAACAAACCAAACAAACCGAATGTTTAGGGCAATTGACGCAGTTTGTGGGAACTGTTATAGGATCCACATTGGCGCTAAGCAATGGCACCATAGAAGGAGGAGGAGGACGAGGACGAGGAAGAATAGGGTTAAAAGAAAAGTTAAGGAAGTAAGTTGGATACGAAGGTATAAGTAGGGAAAAAGAGGAGAAGGAAAAAAATTATCAGATGTTATTGTTATCAAATTATTGGTAAAGATATAAAAGTCATAATGGAAATTATTGAATGAAGCTTAGTTATTTTTCTCAGTGAGGTTTTTTTTCTCACTCTTCATGATTTATTGCTCACTCTTCATCATTCTTCATTGCCATTTGCTGCATTAGCCATTCCTCGCTCGTCAAGTCTTGGCTCAGCTGGTCGTTAGTGAGCCGCGTCCTGACCTCCAGGAAGGCCAGAGCCAAGGGCGCGAGGGCGGGGCGGCGCCTGGGATCCTTGGCGGTGCAGGCGTCAGCAATCTGCCTGAGGGGCGCCATCAGGAAGGCGTGCTGACAGTACTGCAGAAGCTCGTCCACCATGAAGCCCAGACTGTACACGTCCCCCGAGGGCAACGCTGGCTTCCCTTGCTACACCTCAGGAGCCATCCACGGCGTGGCCCCCTCCTTGTCCTCGTCCCTGGCGTCGCCGGCACAGGAACTCGCCTCGAGGTCGTCGTTGGCAGCGGGTTCCTCCATAATGGCCTCGCCGACGCGACAACACAATCCAAAGTCAATCACATGAAAGACCGGCTCGGCCACACTGCCGGTGAACGTGATGTTGTTCACCTTGAGGTCGTTGTGAACGTAACCCTTGGCGTGGACCCCCGCCAGGCGGCAACACAGGCTCGCCAGGGACGTCAAACAACCGTCTACCGTGCACGCCATTAAGTAGTGCGCGTAGATCTCACCCACGAACTCCTGCACCAGCGCGGGGGGGTCGCAGCACAGGGCAAGGAGGCGCGGCGCTCCCCCGGCGCCGTTCAGCTCCGCCAGCACGCGAGCCTCGCCTTGCAGGGCCTCGAGGGCGTCCGTGTTTAAGAGTTCCTTGACCACGGCGTCCCTGCCCTCGTACACCACCTGCCTCACGGCCCCGAAGCCGCCCTACGCAAGCTGGTGCTCCGTGTCCAGCTGGCGTAACTGTTCTCCGTCGAGGAAGGGCACCTGTTCTAATGGATCACGTGTGTGAACACATTCCGATTCATCCTCCGTCGGGAAGGAGGGCAGCTCGCCTGCCTGTGCCTGGTGACGGCGGCGCACCAGCAGCCACAGAACGGCCGCCACCGCGCCGACCTCCACCACACACGACACAACACGAATCAGCTGCAGTCTTTGCAACAGACGCGTCATGCACGTCTCGTATTTACGAAAGTGAGTGGCGAACAACACTTCTCCCACGAAGGGCACGAGCCTGAGCATGGCGGAGGGCGGCGTGCAGGAGTGCAGCCTCAGCCTGTGCAGGCCTGGCAGGGCGGCCGCGTGCCTGTACAGCCTGACTTCCGCCGTGCTGAGCAACGCCTCGGCCTCGCCTTGAAGGGCTTGTACCCTGAGGGCCTGCGCGCGGGCCTCGGAGCTCCGCGCCTTGGCGACGCACCACGCACACACCAAGACCACGCTGATGGTGACGATGATCTTCATTACTCTGATTTGCTTCATAGCAATGAGAGTCAAAGGATATTCCTGATGGCATGCAGGGTGTGACTTTCATGCTACCACGCAATATTAAGGATCTCCCCAAATCAGCTTGGAGTTAAGTGCTTGGAACCTTATAGTTGACTTGGAGGCTTGTAGTTGAGATTAAAAGAAACAGGAGTTGTGGTTGGAGGAGTAGCATAGATAACTGGACTGTATCTCTCTCTCTCTCTCTCTCTCTCTCTCTCTCTCTCTCTCTCTCTCTCTCTCCCATTAAGGCGTGAACGCTTTTCCTTCCTCCTCCCTCATTTCCTTATTTATTTTCCTTTCTCTCTTAACCATGTTCTGCCTTCACTCACTCTCTTCATTCAATGTCTCCCTAAAGGGAGAAAGAGGAGGAAGAAGTGGAGGAGGAGGAGAACGAGGAAGAGAAGAAGAACGAAGAGAATGGATGCATTAATGCCCTTGATCCCCTAGCTAGAACCAGATATCCCTCAACTATTAGTGTTGAATACCATAAATGGGGAAAGGAAAGTGGCAGGATTGACAGGACGAAGGAAGGCGGGAGGTGTTTGGGGGAGAGAGAAGGAGGAAGGGAAGGCAATCAAGTTGGTGTGAGTTTTTACCATCACAGTCAAGTAATCAACTTCAGTGTTTTGCTGAAATTTTGGCGGAACGTAATTCATCAGAAGGATCGGTGGTTATCTTTGCGTTGCTTTTGTGGAGGATATTTTTTCTTTTCTTTTTGACTAGATTACCTTTTTTCGTCTCACCATGACCGGCAGCCTCGACATCCTAACAGAATTTTTAATACTAAGAAATATAATCAGTATCCAAATGACACAATTATTATACAATTATACAATTATACAATTATTAGTGTAGGACTAATGCTTTATAGTATCAAGGAAACACTACATCGGATACACTGTCCTTAAAACTTAAATATCTGAACTTTGAACTAATGTCATAAAAAAACAAGGATGAGAAAATCATTAATACGTCCAAATACTTTATCCTCTTTATTTCAATCAGTGTACTGCCTCCCTCCTTCACCTTTACTCGTCATCTTGTTTATTTGTCTCACCTCACTTTTCCCTCACTTTGCTTTTTTATTCTATTCCTTTGTATTCCCTCTCTTCTTCCTCTACCTGCCTTTCTCATCACACCTATACGACCTCTTCCTTAGATTACAGCTAGTGAATACCCTGAACGTTCCTTACCCATCACAGATATTATTTTCAATCACCACATCTTGCTATCTCTTTCCTCTCTTCTATTCCTCTCTTCTATTTTCCTTTCTTCCCACTTTTCTGAGATCTATTTCTTTTCGTCCCGTCCCTTCGTGATACCTGCCCGAGCTGCCATCAGGTGTCTGCAAGGCGTTGGCTGCCGTGTTATGCCTTAATTAATGTAAGGAGACACGCACTTGAAGGGGTAAAGTTTATTTGGCTGATTAATTGCGGGTGACGAAGGCATGACGAGAGGTAGTCGTTTTTTTTCCTCGTTTGAAGTGACGTGAGGAAAGGAATATGGTGAGCTAAATGATGATGAGAAAATATAGTAAAGGTGAGGAAAGAGAAATGTATCGTGAGAGTATTATGAT
Source organism: Chionoecetes opilio (assembly GCA_016584305.1). Lineage (NCBI taxonomy): Eukaryota > Metazoa > Arthropoda > Malacostraca > Decapoda > Majidae > Chionoecetes > Chionoecetes opilio. The sequence goes on from JACEEZ010007198.1 coordinate 23,484, forward strand.
CCCAGGGTAGAAATTAGGAGAGGGGAAAAAATACGATGAAAGTGCGGTGAAAAATGTACACGAGTGAACATAAGGGAAAAAAATGTACGTATAAAAGGAACAAACATAGAAGCATTTAGAGAGAAAAATATACATTAACTTTTTCTTCACCAAGCGATGCGAATTTGATATATACAGAATGAAATTGAGTCACATGATGAAAGAAATCAAAGGTGGGAAATATACTTCTATACAAATTAATATGAATGGGAGTATATAAGGGATATTTAAAGGTTAAATTTAAAAACAAATTGCTTACTTCCCACTAAAGCAAAACGCGTGAAAGGTAAAAATGAAAAGCACATATGCAACGTTAGAAGAAAATACGGATATATACCATTAAGAGAAAAAAAAAGGTATGAGAGAGAGAGAGAGAGAGAGAGAGAGAGAGAGAGAGAGAGAGAGAGAGAGAGAGAGAGAGAGAGAGAGAGAGAGAGAGAGAGAGAGAGAGAGAGAGAGAGAGAGAGAGAGAGAGAGAGAGAGAAGAGCGACTATTATTAATCCCTCTATAGCATCTGTTTGTTTACATTACACGATCAGCTGGAGATTATTACAGAGACCCTTTGGAGATGCCTCGCCGGAAGCAATTAATCAGTATCAAGCCTCTTCGTCATTAGGTGCAAATGTGATCAGTTGTGGAGAGGTCTTGGCTGCATACTAATGAGGCAATTAACGTAAAGTGTAGAGGAGTAGAGGAAGGAAGGGCAGCGCGAGTCGGGGAGAAGTGTAAAAGATTTGACAGTGCAAGGAAGAAGAACGGGATGAGAAAAACTATAGCCAGGCAAATAAAGATAAAAGTTAGAAGTAAGGGGAAAGAAGGAAAACAAAGGGAGGAAGGAGTGAAATAGACGGGAATAATGAAAAGGGTGAAGGAACTATGGGCGACAAGGACATTTTAAGTACACACACACACACACACACACACAGACACACACACACACACACACACACACACACACACACACACACACACACACAGACACAGACACAGACACAGACACAGACACACACACACACACACACACACACACACACACACACACACACACACCTGCTGAATAAACATAATCTCCCAAGGGTTGTTTTCTGCATTCTCCTCCAGTGCCCCATGTTTGCCCGGGGGAAAACGAACGAACGAACGTACCCAATTTTGTGTGTGTGTGTGTGTGTGTGTGGTGTGTGTGTGTGTGTGTGTGTGTGTGTGTGTATCTGTGTGTGCGTGTGTGTGTGTGTGTGTGTGTGTGTGTGTATCTGTGTGTGTGTATCTGTGTGTGTGTATCTGTGTGTGTGTCTGTGGAGGGGGGGGGTTGAAAAAAACCCACTTACTGAACTTAAAGGAGTAAAAGGTTCATTAAAAGGGCAGGTAATGGCAGGCCACTAATTAAGGAAGGATATTCCCACCATTGGATTCACAGGTAAGATTGATCCCATATCATTCTAATTAACATGTCTTGTGCAACGAAAATCCCGACCCCCCCCCCCCCAACACACACTAAAATCCTGACCTACACACACACTAAAATCCCGACCTACACACACACAAACACACGAAAATCCCGACCTACACACCTACACCCACACACACAACCCCCCCGCCCCCCCACACACACACAACCCCCCACGACCGTCCATACGTGCTTTCAGGAAGTGTTTTCTCGAAGTGTTGGTAATTGCAGCTCGCAGGTTATTATTTCAAAGGCTGTTCCCGAGGGTGGTGCAAGGTCGCGTGCTGCCGCCTTATCTTTATGGTAAACACGCCACTATTGTTCTTGGCCTCCCCGCTGCAGTAATGGGCCCAACGCTCCTGTGCTTGTGTTTGTATTAGTCACCCCTTCTTCCTGGTTTTCTCTTACTCATTTTGTTAATCTTTTATTCTTATCTTTTCTTCTTACCATCTTCATATTTTCCTGTGTTAACCCCTTCATCCCCAGATCTTTCCTTTGCCATATAAAATAATCTGTAGCTAGCCATAACATTACTAAATATAACGGATTATACCAAATTAGCTAGTAGTCAAAGATACTAAACACCGTCATAGCTATAAAATATTGCTTATATCAAGTATAGACGTCCAGCCTCTGGCCCCTTTGCTTTTG
>JACEEZ010007198.1:30618-35618 GCA_016584305.1 Chionoecetes opilio
ATAGGGAGGGAGGGTGTGTAGATAGGGAGGGAGGGTGTGTAGATAGGGAGGGAGGGTGTGTAGATAGGGAGGGAGGGTGTGTAGATAGGGAGGGAGGGTGTGTAGATAGTAGGGATGAGTGGTAGATAGGGAGGGAGGGTGTGTAGATAGTTAGGGAGGGTGTGTAGATAGCAGGGAGGGTGTGTAGATAGAGGGAGGGTGTGTAGATAGGCAGGGAGGGTGTGTAGATAGGAGGGAGGGGTGTAGATAGGGAGGGAGGGTGTGTAGATAGGGAGGGAGGGTGTGTAGATAGGGAGGGAGGGTGTGTAGATAGGGAGGGAGGATGTGTAGATAGGGAGGGAGGGTGTGTAGATAGGAGGGAGGGTGTGTAGATAGGGAGGGAGGGTGTGTAGATAGGGAGGGAGGGTGTGTAGATAGGGAGGGAGGGTGTGTAGATAGGCAGGGAGGATGTGTAGATAGGGAGGGAGGGTGTGTAGATAGGCAGGGAGGATGTGTAGATAGGGAGGGAGGGTGTGTAGATAGGGAGGGAGGGTGTGTAGATAGGGAGGGAGGGTGTGTAGATAGGCAGGGAGGGTGTGTAGATAGGGAGGGAGGGTGTGTAGATAGGGAGGGAGGGTGTGTAGATAGGGAGGGAGGGTGTGTAGATAGGGAGGGAGGGTGTGTAGATAGGGAGGGAGGGGTGTAGATAGGGAGGAGGGTGTGTAGATAGGGAGGGAGGTGTGTAGATAGGGAGGGAGGGTGTGTAGATAGGAGAGAGGGTGTGTAGATAGGCAGGGAGGATGTGTAGATAGGGAGGGAGGGTGTGTAGATAGTAGGGATGATGTGTAGATAGGGAGGGAGGGTGTGTAGATAGGAGGGAGGGTGTGTAGATAGGCAGGGAGGGTGTGTAGATAGGGAGGGAGGGTGTGTAGATAGGGAGGGAGGGTGTGTAGATAGGCAGGGAGGATGTGTAGATAGGGAGGGAGGGTGTGTAGATAGTTAGGGATGATGTGTAGATAGGGAGGGAGGGTGTGTAGATAGGGAGAGAGGGTGTGTAGATAGGCAGGGAGGGTGTGTAGATAGGGAGGGAGGGTGTGTAGATAGGGAGGGAGGGTGTGTAGATAGGCAGGGAGGATGTGTAGATAGGGAGGGAGGGTGTGTAGATAGGCAGGGAGGGTGTGTAGATAGGCAGGGAGGGTGTGTAGATAGGGAGGGAGGGTATGTAGATAGGAGGGAGGGTGTGTAGATAGGCAGGGAGGGTGTGTAGATAGGGAGGGAGGGTGTGTAGATAGGCAGGGAGGGTGTGTAGATAGGCAGGGAGGGTGTGTAGATAGGCAGGGAGGGTGTGTAGATAGGCAGGGAGGGTGTGTAGATAGGCAGGGAGGGTGTGTAGATAGGCAGGGAGGGTGTGTAGATAGGCAGGGAGGGTGTGTAGATAGGCAGGGAGGGTGTGTAGATAGGCAGGGAGGGTGTGTAGATAGGCAGGGAGGGTGTGTAGATAGGCAGGGAGGGTGTGTAGATAGGCAGGGAGGGTGTGTAGATAGGCAGGGAGGGTGTGTAGATAGGCAGGGAGGGTGTGTAGATAGGCAGGGAGGGTGTGTAGATAGGGAGGGAGGGTGTGTAGATAGGCAGGGAGGGTGTGTAGATAGGCAGGGAGGGTGTGTAGATAGGCAGGGAGGGTGTGTAGATAGGCAGGGAGGGTGTGTAGATAGGCAGGGAGGGTGTGTAGATAGGCAGGGAGGGTGTGTAGATAGGCAGGGAGGGTGTGTAGATAGGCAGGGAGGGTGTGTAGATAGGCAGGGAGGGTGTGTAGATAGGCAGGGAGGGTGTGTAGATAGGGAGGGAGGGTATGTAGATAGGGAGGGAGGGTGTGTAGATAGGCAGGGAGGGTGTGTAGATAGGGAGGGAGGGTGTGTAGATAGGCAGGGAGGGTGTGTAGATAGGCAGGGAGGGTGCGTAGATAAGCAGGGAGGGTGTGTAGATAGGCAGGGAGGGTGTGTAGATAGGCAGGGAGGGTGTGTAGATAGGCAGGGAGGGTGTGTAGATAGGCAGGGAGGGTGTGTAGATAGGCAGGGAGGGTGTGTAGATAGGCAGGGAGGGTGTGTAGATAGGCAGGGAGGGTGTGTAGATAGGCAGGGAGGGTGTGTAGATAGGGAGGGAGGAAGTGATGAAGGAGCTGAAAACCCAATATGACTATTATTAATTTGACTAATTGTGTCCAACAGAGGCGTGAACCAGGCGAGGTAACTTTGAGTATTGCATGATGATGATGATGATGATGGTAGTAGTAGTAGTAGTAGTAGTAGTAGTAGTAGTAGTAGTAGTAGTAGTAGTAGTAGTGGTAGTAATTGTGGTAGTGGTGGTGGTGGTGGTGGTGGTGGTGGTAATAGTAGTAGTAGTAGTAGTAGTAGTAGTAGTAGTAGTAGTAGTAGTAGGCCTACATAAGAACATAAGAAAATAAGGAAGCTACAAGAGGCCGCGAGGCCTACACGTGGTAGTTCCTGTTACTAGTAGTAGTAGTAGTAGTAGTAGTTGTATTAGTGGTGGTGGTGGTAGTGGTGGTGGTGGTGGTGGTGGGGTGGTGGTGGTGGTGGTGGTGGTGGTGGTAGTAGTAGTTCAGTTCAGTACATTTTATTTTCGTAAGAAACTTACATAGTACGTAGAGTAGACGCACGAGATATACAATAAGAAAAAATAAATGTTATTGTTATATACAAACAGCATACTTTGCACATACTTATATGATAAATTTTTCAGGTATGTATTTTTATGTAGTAGTAGTAGTAGTAGCAGTGGTAGTAGTGGTAGTAGTAGTAGTACAGTAATAGTAGTATTAGTAGTAGTAGTAGTAGTAATAATAATATTAATAGCAATAATAATCATAATAGCAGCTATAAATACAAGAACTGATGATTTTTTCTTCATATGATAACCCATATACTAAACAAGGACGGTGATCCATTTACTCTCCTGTTTCTTAGACTTTAATGCTAGTATAGTACATTCTAACAGTTACATGGCGGGTCTGTTACTGTATGAATCTTCCTTTGTATTCCTTTGTATCACTCCTGTATCACCTCCATTCTTTCTTTTCCCTCGCCCCGGGACCTCACACCACCTCGCAATGTCTCTCCACCAAAATAGACCAGGATGCCTGAAGTTTCTAATTCACTGGTTTAAGATTACTTCGATTCGAGTGTTGCGCCTGAGTGTTGGATGTGACTGTGGACTGTGGGGACAAACAATTTAGTGTCAAACATCTTTTCCGGTGTCAGCATCTTATTTATTTGTGTCTGTGTGATGGGCGACCAGAGGCTACTTGTCATTGAAATTTTTGGTCTAGTCTGCTGTCAAGAGTAAGGTATTGACAGACTAAGTGGTAGCTCCGTACTTTTGGTCCCGTCTGCTGTCAAGAGTAATGGTATTGACAGACTAAAGCCCGGTTCCCACCTTCCCGCTTGTACGGCCGCCATACAACAACAATGACGTCACCATCATCACCGCTTGAGTGGTATTTGTGGTAACTGGGCACAGTTGGCAACTCCGCTCGAGCGGACACCGCCGAGCGGGAGAGATGACTTGAATTTAAAGCCCGGTTCCCACCTTCCCGCTTGTACGGCCGCCATACAACAACAAAAAACGTCCACAATGACGTCACAAGAAAGTCTACCGAAACCACCGTACCGCTGTACGGCCGCCGTACAAAGTTAAATTCAAGTCATCTCTCCCGCTCGACGGTTTGTCCGCTCGAGCGGGAGTTGCCAACTGTGCCCATTTACCACAAATACCACTCAAGCGGTGTGATGGTTGACGTCATTGTTGAGCGGTTGTTGTGAAAGGGACGGCCGTACAAGCGGGCTGATGGGAACGGCCTTAACTTTGTACGGCGGCCGTACAGCGGTACGGCGGTGCGGTAGACTTTGTTGTGACGTCATTGTGACGTCTTTGTTGTTGTATGGCGGCCGTACAAGCGGGAAGGTGGGAACCGGGCTTAAGTGGTAGCTCCGTACTTTTCAACATGACGCGTACTCTGCAGTATTGTTTATTTTTAACATTATCTCCGTTGTCAGGTGTAGCATTGACGGTTATTTGCACTCTCTCCACTCGTTGTTACTCTGATTGCAGGGTTGATGGAGTCCTGTCGCCTGGTTGTCTTCTTTGACCTTTCGTTACAGTTGCTTCATTTTTACTCCATTACCTCGGCGCCTTGTTCATTTATTTCGGTTCCCTAATGTCGCTAATCTCTGTTTGTTGGTAGTTTCTTTGTAGATTGTCTTTACATTGACGTGTGTGACCTTTCTCAATTTGTTGTTCTTCAGTTCGTTGTTAAAGTTGAAACACGATCAGACAGGTTGATCAGCGTGAGAGACACAGAAAGGTCCTCCGATTATATTCCTTGGTTTATATTCCTATTATATTTCTCTTTATACTCCTACTATATTCCTGATCTTTCTTGTGATTCTCGGGCTCACATTTGTCTCCCGGATACTTAGTGTTACTGTCACTGGTCTGTCATTAGACTTACAAATAATCCTCTTCTTATGCTCGTTATTTTGTTCCATCATTTTTTATGGATACCATCATGCGTGTGGTGCAAGGAAGGGTGCGCGTCTCTGTGTTGCCAGCGTGCCGGAGGCGTTAACCCCTTGAGACCCAGAACTTTATTTCCATTGTAATTTGGCTACCATTAGACAGTTTTTAGTGAATATAAGCAATATTTTATAGATATGGCTTGTTAAGTATCCTTGTCGACTAACTAATTTGATATATTCAGTTACTTTTTGTAATTTTATGGCTCGATAACAGACAATATTATATAGCAAAGGAAAGATCTGGGCATGAAGGGGCTAAAGAAAGGTAGCAAGGCGGTGGGTTGCGATTCCTTCCCCGCGTCACTTCTCACGAATACAAAAAACAAAAAATATAAGTCTGCATTTATGTTATGTGTATTGTTATAACTCCTACACACGTTGACGTTACGACATATACCTGTACACAAATCATACAGCTTATCATTTACG
>JACEEZ010007198.1:40618-69741 GCA_016584305.1 Chionoecetes opilio
TACCAGATTAGCCTCTCTCTCTCTCTCTCTCTCTCTCTCTGACACTATCACACAATGAGGAATATACACATACATAATGTAAAATTAAAAATACTTTAATTATAGATATTTCCAAACAATATTATTGGCTACATTCACACATCTACGCGCGCGCGCGCACGCACGCACGCACGCCGCCCCCCCCCCCCCCCCACCCCCTTGCCGTCTTAGAGGCATAAATCCGACATGGAATTTTTCTAATCTGTCTACCAGTGATTGGGATACAGTCCTTTCCCTTTTTCCAAGTTCACAAAACAATTTTGAACCTCGGGATCATACTTCAACAGTTTGAAGGGAGCTCACTTCCCTCGTCAGCAAAGGTGCTGACAGCATCACACCCAGTGAATGAATGCATCCCAATGATGGCTTCACAGACAGATTCTCCAAGAACACTGGCCACTTTCTGGATCTCAATATATTTGGGTTTTCTGGCTTGTGTTCCACATTTCAAGTACAATGAGGCACCGATACCCTTTTTTTAAAGGCTAAAAGGGCAGTAAGAACCACGTCTGTGTCATCAGCAACAACAACAACTGTCTGAAAACCAGATGTGGCAGCATGTGCTGCGTGTAAGAGAATCCTGGTATCTGCCTCTTTCTGAGATGATTTCCCCCTCTGTGACAAGCTTACAACCCTGCCCCAGTGATTTTATGACATCATTTTTCACACGTAACATACAGAATTTTTGCCCATGGGTCTCTCAATATGCCTTCTTGTTTCCATTCCTTTGTGAGGAACTGAATGAGACTGGTTTTGTTTGTCTGTCGGGACAGAAACTTTCTCCACTGTACTACCAGCTGTTTGGCTTTGATGTTTTTTTAATGGATACTGCCAGTTGTGGATCTTCTCAACTGTCTCTCAACAGCTTTAATAGAGTGTTCCTGATTTGACGTCAAACACAATGTCTATGCGGTCCCCTGTTTGATGCCTCATGGAGAGCCTTAGACAAGATTTGTGATGCAATATCACCAAAGGTTTTTTTGGTCACCTTTAATCTTGTGAACAATGGCCATCCCATCTATCACACAGGCTGATGGTGGGGCTAACGACTTCTGTTGGAGTGACATTCTTTTGAAGTTCCCTTGGGCAGGGTTTTACTTTGCTGTTTTCTAGGGAATCCCTCAGGCGTGGCAATGGACCATGGCAAAGGACCCAGTGGGTATTCTAGAACTTCCCTCATGTCAAGATCACGTGTCTGAGCCATCATTAACATATTGCCAAAAAGTCCTGTTGTTGCTCGAAGGATGATGTCTCTCCCATTCGATTTCACTCTTTGTTTTAGTTGCATCACTGAAAGTCTTAAGCTTCAACTTAGGTAGACGATCATGAAATTTGACTAACGGAGGGCTGCTTTTCCCCAAACGTTCTTTCTTGAAGGTATCATTTGGATTCCTCGCCACGACCCTTGCCTGTTTTAAAAATCCCCCTGCTACATCACAGGGTGCTACAGTTTGATTACATATGTTAACAAGGTCGGATGGTTCTTTGAAAGGATTCACCAAGTCACCAACAACATCCACAACTGCACAGACAGCTCTCTCATCTTTCAGTATTCGTGGTTTGTGCAGGTCTGCATGTTGCATATCTTCCTTGTTCAGATGAAGTAGGTCGCGTAACATCCTGACATATGCACTTCGATATTCTGCCGTGAGATAGTATCTCGTAACGGCACTTGTGTTGAGGCTGAAGCGGCATGTTCCACCAGGAGTTTTGGTATCTTTGTTGACAGTTTCCTCCGTGGTCTGATCAACAGGAATGCGTCCAAATGTATTTGAGGAGCCTATCTGTACACTAAACCATCCTTGTTGAAAACTCTGATATATATCTGGATGTTTCTCTGCCAATTGGGACATTTCAGCGTAGTACACACTGAGATAGCGCGCATAATTTACCTTGTTGATGGCAAAGCACCAAGGAATCATTGCATGGATAAAAGCCATGTGCATCTCCCAGTTCCCTTCTCTGGATGCCCGTACTAGACCAAGGACTACATTAACTATGTCAATGTAGCTCATCCAGAATTCAGACAAGGCACCATTGCTGCTTCTGAGGTAATCCATGTATTCTGTGAAATAACGAAGCAACCCATCAAGTTGTTGATTGTCCAGAGACTTTTCATATGTTTCTTGACATATATCATCTTGGAGATCGCGGATAATTTCTAGACTTTCTTCTATGCATCCTATATTTGCTGAGTGGTGTTCTAGCATCCATGGGATAAATGCCCTGAAGGCAAGGCGAAGTAGTGCTTCGTACATGCATTTATGAGGTCGGACACCCCTGTTGTATTGGCGACCTTCCATGACGCCAGAGATGGAACCTTCTGCGACCAATCCAGATTCTATTATGATATCCTTCAGTCCACCATCTTGAAACCTATATATATATTGTTATTTTATTATTTTGTACCAAAATAAATTAACTGAGACTCTAGATTACATGAGGAATATGGAAATTAACCAATATCGTTTTTATAATTGTAATTTACTTCTTTCATTCTTTTTTTTGGGGGGGGGGGGGGGGGGGCTAGACATATATTTACGTTATTGCATGTTAGCTAGTTAACTAAATAGATATCTTAGACACTCCTAATGGTAAATTAATCAAATGCATTACTAAAAGAACATTTGATGGAAAAACGTGTGCATAATTAATGGTATGCACCCTAAATTATTGATTTTTAGATAATTCTTATTATGATACTTTGAACAGCTCTAGCTACCTTAAGCTACTCATTTGAGACTGCTATCATACATTTTTGTAATACCTATGGATAGACCTTTCAAATGATACCACATACGTTTGGCCACCTCATATGGTACCGGCCACCCCCCATAGCTGACGGACTACTACTACAACTACCACTACAACTACTACTACTATTACTACCACTACTTAAAATAATTACCTAATTAACATATGATAATGATAGTAAGTGATAAGAAAAAAAAGAATAATCATAATTGTTAATATAGCGAGTGTGTTAGCACGTTCATATGTTTATGCGCGCCCGCCGCGGCGGGAACCAATGGGAGACCGCCATATCATCAGACGTCTCATGATGTCATCACTGGTGATCACGTGACAAGTTGACCACGTGGAGTCACAAGAGGGAAGAGGTAGTCAGTCCCCAGCGCGCGGTGAGTGCAGTAGTGTCCAGGATTATTAACATTGGTAGCAGAGCGTAGTTACACAACTGCACTAATGGCGTGTTCACTGAAGTGGCCTCCGAAATTGGAGCATGATGAAGAATACGAGATGTGGAAGGAGGATGTAGGTGTGTGGTGTAGACTGACCACAATTGAAAAGAAGAAGCGTGCGCTGGCAATACATCTGTCACTTTCCGGGCGGGCCAGAAGTGCATCGTCGGAAATTGATAAGACCAAGTTGGAGGCAGAGGATGGCGTGGAAGTGTTATTGAAGAGACTGGATGATGTGTTTTTGGTCGATGAAGGAAGACGGAAATTTGCAGCATTTGAGGCTTTGTATAGCCTACGGAGAAAAGAGAGAGCAGAGATTAAGGAACTTTGTGTCAGAGTTTGAAACATACGTACCATGGTGTTACAAAGCAGGGATTGAAGCTTGATGATTCGGTGTTGGCCTTCATGTTATGGCTTCATGTTTGTTAGAGGAAAGAGAGAAGCAATTAGTCATGTCAGCAACACAGGTGGTTACATACGATAATATGAAGGCGACGCTCAACCGAATATTTTCGAGTGGTGCGAAGGGACTGAGCGCCCACATACAGATAAAATCAGAACCCTTATTTGTGGGAAATGAGGGCACTGTTGGTGAAAGTGAGGAAGCCCTGTATGTGGGCGGAACCAGTCGAGGTAGACGTGGTTGGCGGGGACCGCAAGGCTATGCCCGTGGGCGTGGTAATAGTGGACGTCAAAGACAGGATAGGAGGAAGAAAAAATCCTATGGGGGCATATGGTACAATATCCAAATGGCTATTTGTGAATCGATATATCACTGGGCACGTGATTGCCCTGACGCCTACGAAAACAAAGGAGGCCATGGTGGGTACGTTGAGGAACCAGTGAACTTATTCGTGGGCTATGTGAATGATAAAGATAGCGAGGACAATTTATTGAAACTAGTGAGTGAATCAAAGGGGTGTGCCGTCCTTGATACAGGTTGTACAAACACTGTGTGTGGTTCACGTTGGCTCGAAGCGTATGTAAATGGGTTGACTGAAATATGAGCGTGGACTTGTGAAAGAGGAATGTTCTAATTCCAGCTTCACATTTGGCAATGGTATTTCTGTGACTTCCTTCAAAAAGTTACATTTCCCTGTTGTATAGGGAAATATGCGTGCCAATGTGACCTCTGATGTGGTGAACTGTAATTTACCGTTGTTGCTGAGTAGATCGTCTATGAAAAGAGCCAAAATGATAATCAACTGTGAGACAAATCAAGTCAAAGTGGGCGGAAAAAGGGACGTCGTCAATCTACGTACATCATCGTCAGGACACTATCTGGTGCCGTTATCGGCATGACTAAACTGGGAAGTTAATATAGCTGAGGCACTCGTGGCACTCTACAAGGACGGGGACATCGAGAAGAGGGCCTTGAAACTTCATCGTCAGTTTGGACACCCTACAGCAGAAAAATTGAAGAAGCTTGTGAGAGATGCCGACATAAGGGACTCGAACCTGGAACGGAGGATTGATACAGTGACAAGTGACTGTGACGTGTGCAAACGGTATAAGAAACCGAGCCCGAGACCAGTGGTGAGTGTCCCGTTGGCTAGCAGGTTTAACGAGGTGATTGCCATGGACCTTAAGTCGTGGGGCAAGAAGTATTTCTTGGTGATAGTGGACCTGTATACAAGATATTGTACATCTGTGGTTGTTCCAGACAAGAATGCAGGCACTATTATTCGGGGAATATTTCTCGGTTGGGTTGTGCTATTTGGTGCCCCAGGAAAAATCTTATCAGATAATGGCTGTGAATTTAATAATTCAGATATGAGGTCTCTAGGTGAGGCATTCAATGTTAAGATTATAACGACGGCAGCTGAAAGCCTTGGAGTAATGGTGTTTGTGAGAGGCTCAATGCTGTGTTGGGAGGAATGGTAAGCAAGATTTTGGCGGATTGTCCTGGCTGTGATTTAGATGTTGCTCTGGCTTGGGCTGTGGCTGCCAGGAATGCACTGTCAACATTTTCGGGTTACTCGCCCAACCAGCTGGTATTTGGCCCAGAACCCTGGGATTCCTGGAGCCTTTTATGATAATCTAACGGCGCTAGACGGCGAGGCCACACCTGCAGTATAGTGAAGGATAACCTGAATGCACTTCACGCGGCCGGAGAGCATTTACCGTAGCGGAATCTAGTGAAAGGCTGACTAGAGCACTTCGTCATAATGTGAGAGACAGCGACCCCGGAGACCTACACTACGGAGATGATGTTTACTACAAACGTCTAGACAGTAATAAGTGGCGCGGACCTGGTACCATAATTGGAAAGACGGAAAACAATTTTTAGTGAAGCACGGTGGAATGTGTGTTAGGGTGCACACATGTCGCATTGCCACGGCACCGACCAGTGTTGATCCTGCTGCAGTGTCAAATGAGGAAGATGTGTCTCAGTCCAATACCAGGCTCTGCGAGCTCCTAGTGTGCGTGGTGATGTGGAAATTGGATTCGGGGATTCAGACATGGACTCGGATGATGACGACCATCCTCGTGAAATTGTGATGTTGTGGGTGAGGGGGCGCAGGTGGCTGTGGATGGCCACAACGGTGACGTTCGGCAGACGGAAACGGGTGCGAGTGCCTCGGGTGTGTTGCAATTCCTGTAGTGAGAGTTAAAGCGGGTCAAAGGATCAAGGGCGTTGAGAAAGCGAGTGGTGAGTGGATATCTGGTAAAATTGTTAGTCGGGCGGGGAAGGCGATGGTCGATACTCCAACTGCTACAACATTAAGAGTGACAAAGATGGTAACATTAATTGGATGGATTGGACAGAGATTTTACGTCATGGGAAACAGTGGACGAGGCGACAGAAATGCTTGTGTTGTTTAATACAGATGAGGTGGTGTGTGCTAGGAAAAAGAGATTGAGAATTGGAGGACCAAGGAGGTGTATGAAGAGGTGGAGAATGTGGGTCAACAAGCTATATCTGTACGTTGGGTGGTCACAGAAAAGCTGAAGGAAGGGAAGACTATTGTGAAGGCACGCTTGGTAGCCAGGGGCTTTGAGGAGGACACCATAGGGCTGCAGAAGAACTCTCCCACATGTTCAAAGGAGGCTGTCCGTTTGGCAATGGTACTCGCCTCAGCTAATGGTTGGGTGTGCCACACAATGGACATACAAGCTGCATACCTCCAAGGGAACAAAATAGAGCGTGAAGTGTACCTGATACCTCCTCCTGAGTTCGACAATGGCTTATTGTGGCGTCTGAGGAAGACTGTGTATGGTTTGTGCGACGCGGCCAGACAATGGTACATGAGGGTGAAGGAACAGCTGATATGTCTCGGTGCCAAGATTTCGTCCCTGGACCCTGCATTGTTTTTCGTGGAGCCAACATGGTGGAACAGAGGGTATCATATGCGTATATGTGGATGACTTCTTGTGGGCTGGTACTATGAACTTTGAGCAGCACGTCATAAAACAGTTGCGTAGGACCTTCCAAGTCGGGTCTTTCGATTAAGAGTGCTTTAAGTATGTGGGGCTCAACGTAGTTACCACAGAGGACGGCGGTATCACAATCGACCAGTTTCAGTATGGAGCATCGTTGAGTCCGGTTGCCCTTAGCAAGCGTCGGGCATTGGAGAAGACTAGTGATTTGTCAGAACGAGAGAAAACAGAATATCGTGGGTTGGTCGGGCAACTAAATTGGATGGCTACTCACACTCGCCCGGATATAGCGTTCGATGTGTGCGAGCTGAGTGTTTCAATTCCAAAGGCTACGGTGTCTGACATATTGAGACTAAACAAGGTGATTGAGCGTGTGAAAACGGATAATGTTGGGTTGTTTATCCCGAGGATTAGACCTTTAGACGAGTGCCACATTGAGTGCTACGCTGACGCATCCTTCGCCAACCTGCAGGGACATGAATCTCAAGGGGGCTTTATTATCTTTCTGTGCGACACTAATAATGTACGGGGCCCTATTTACTGGCAGTCAAGGAAGGTTCGACGGGTGGTCAATTCAACTCTTGCTGCTGAGACCCTGGCACTTCTGGATGGTGCTAGTACGCGGTGTATGTGGCCAGTATTCTGCAGGAGATCTCCGGATGTGGGAGGATCCCTATCAGATGTTTTGTGGACAACCGTAGCGTAGTGGAAGCCCTATACACCTATAAATTGGTGGACAACAAGCGTCTGAGGATTGATATATCAGTGCTTCGAGATATGTTGGATCAAGGGGAATGAAGGAGGTAACGTGGGTGGAGACATCGAAGCAACTGGCAGACTGCCTTACCAAGAAGGGCGCGTGACTATGCGGCTGCGGGAGGCAATTAGTCGGGATTAGGTGTTGACTGTCATCAGCAACATGTAGGGAGTGTAAATATGTGTATTGGTGAACATACAATTGTACGTAGTTGTATGTACTAAAGGAGACATGCAAAGAAAAGAAGAAAAAAAAATATAGCGAATGTGTTAATATAGCGAGTGTGTTAGCACGTTCATATGTTTATGCGCGCCCGCCGCGGCGGGAACCAATGGGAGACCGCCATATCATCAGACGTCTCATGATGTCATCACTGGTGATCACGTGACAAGTTGACCACGTGGAGTCACAAGAGGGAAGAGGTAGTCAGTCCCCAGCGCGCGGTGAGTGCAGTAGTGTCCAGGATTATTAACAATAATAATAATAGCTGAAATAATAATAATAATAATAGCTAAAATAATAATAATATTTATAATCATAATGATAATAATAATAAAAATAATAATAGTTGTTATTATAATGATAATAAGAATGATAAGAGTATGAATGAAATGATCAGTTACTAAATCATCATAGTGTCTTATATACAGCAACAATTACTAGGCTACTACTATTACTACAACTATCACCACCACTACTACTACTACTACTACTACTACTACTACTACTACTACTACTACTACTACTACTACTACTACTTCTACTACTAGTAATAATAATGATAATAGTGATAATGATAATACAATGAACAGTTACTAGAATCAATACAATGTGTATGGCTAGAAAGAGAAGCCAAAGCCTTGACCGTACACAAACGTTCAAACGGCGGTCAGCTCAGAAAGCCTCGTGAGACGCAAAAAATACTTTACTTCATCACCTCACTGTGAGGTATCCAGAGTACCTAGAAAGTTATTTATACTTGCATAACGTAGTAGAAAGATGAAGCTAAACGACGATTATTTTTGCTTCCGTATAGCTTCAGTAGTTATTTTACAAATTGTGGCTGAAAAGAGACGATTTAGAGCCAATTAGCCCGGCTGGTGTGCACGGGGAAGTAAAAAGTGGCCGCCGCGTAAGGGTTAAGTTCTCCACAATGACAGATACATACATCACTATTACACTAAACAGCTAACAACTTCCTCAACCTTGGGCAAACTTAAGAACATTTGCTTCAGTCCTGTTATTTAAGATGGAAAAAAAGTTTATAATAAACACTAAATTCTGAAAAAATCTCAAAAAAAAAAAAAAAATACTGTCACATGGGAACATTCTCACAAGATCAACGACATCAGAAACCTAAACCATGAGCCCTGAAACCTAAACCATGAGCCCTGAAACCTAAACCATGAGCCCTGAAACCTAAACCATGAGCCCTGAAACCTAAACCATGAGCCCTGAAACCTAAACCATGAGCCCTGAAACCTAAACCATGAGCCCTGAAACCTAAACCCATGACCCCTAAAAACCTAAACATGAGCCCTAAAAACCAAAAACCATGAGCCCTGAAACCTAAACCATGAGCCCTGAAACCTAAACCATGAGCCCTGAAATCTAAACCATGAGCCCTGAAACCTAAACCATGAGCCCTGAAACCTAAACCATGAGCCCTGAAACCTAAACCATGAGCCCTGAAATCTAAACCATGAGCCCTGAAATCTAAACCGTGAGCCCTGAAATCTAACCCGTTCTAAACCATCACAATAACAAACCAGGTATATTGTACACTGTAAGAAACATCACAGTAGCATAAACCAGGTATATTGTACACTGTGTAAGAAACATCACAGTAGCACAAACCAGGTATATTGTACACTGTAAGAAAAAACAGTAGCATAAACCAGGTATATTGTACACTGTGTAAGAAACATCACAGTACAAAAAACCAGGTAATTTGTAAAACTGTGTAAGAAACATCACAGTAGCATAACCCCAGGATATTGTACACTGTGTAAGAAACATCACAGTAGCATAAACCAGGTATATTGTACACTGTGTAAGAAACATCACAGTAGCATAAACCAGGTATATTGTACACTGTGTAAGAAACATCACAGTAGCATAAACCAGGTATATTGTACACTGTGTAAGAAACATCACAGTAGCATAAAAACCAGGTTATATTGGTACACTGTGTAAGAAAACATCACAGTAGCACAAACCAGGTATATTGTACACTGTGTAAGAACATCACAGTAGCATAAACCAGGAATATTGTACACTGTGTAAGAAAACACACAGTAGCATAAACCAGGTATATTGTACACTGTGTTAAGAAAACATCACAGTAGCATAAACCGGGTATATTGTACACTGTGTAAGAAACATCACAGTAGCAAAACAGGAATATTGTACACTGTGTAAGAAACATCACAGTAGCATAAACCGGGAAATATTGTACACTGTGTAGAAACATCCCCAGTAGCATAAACCAGGTATATTGTACACTGTGTAAGAAACATCACAGTAGCATAAACCAGGAATATTGTACACTGTTTAAGAAACATCACAGTAGCATAAACCAGGAATATTGTACACTGTGTAAGAAACATCACAGTAGCACAAACCAGGTATATTGTACACTGTGTAAGAAACATCACAGTAGCATAAACCAGGTATATTGTACACTGTGTAAGAAACATCACAGTAGCATAAACCAGGTATATTGTACACTGTGTAAGAAACATCACAGTAGCATAAACCAGGTATATTGTACACTGTGTAAGAAACATCACAGTAGCATAAACCAGGTATATTGTACACTGTGTAAGAAACATCACAGTAGCATAAACCAGGTATATTGTACACTGTGTAAGAAACATCACAGTAGCATAAACCAGGAATATTGTACACTGTGTAAGAAAACAGCCATGTCTTCCCCCGCCTCACCAGCACCGTGGTGAGCACCGGCTCCATCTGCTCGGGCCGCTTCTGTATGAGGGGCATCACCACCACCACCACCTCCTCCACCAGGCCATCCAGGGTGCACTTGTCCAGGCTGGGGGGAGGCACAAAAGGCTATTTATCACTTGCACAAACATTTTCTTCCTGATAGAGGGTGGATTAACTCCCTGGACTTCGTTAATCAAAAAAGATCCTGTCATTGTGAGCAGCAGGTCTAGATTGCTGGCCTTCTGCTCCCTCAGGACCACATGCACACACACACAAGGAGGCTATTGCTGGCCTTCCATGCCTGTTGGTTATGGCATATGACAAATATGCAATATTCTGCTCTGTCTTCATGGGAAATGATGCTACCAGGGGAGGGATCTTAACTCTCAGTCCTCATCATTTTTAGTTGTTTCCTACGACACACAGGGAATACGGAGACACAAATTTTACATCCTATGTCTCTATAGCTAAAAACAATTACGAGGAAGACAAAAAAGGCCACCTACTTGAGCAGAAAATTATGAGGAAGACAAAAAAGGCCACCTACTTGAGCAGAAAACTATGAAGAAGACAAAAAAGGCCACCAACTTGAGCAGAAAACTATGAAGAAGACAAAAAAGGCCACATACTTGAGCAGAAAACTATGAAGAAGACAAAAAAGGCCACCTACTTGAGCAGAAAACTATGAAGAAGACAAAAAAGGCCACATACTTGAGCAGAAAACTATGAAGAAGACAAAAAAGGCCACATACTTGAGCAGAAAACTATGTAGAAGACAAAAAAGGCCACATACTTGAGCAAAAACTATGAAGAAGAAAAAAAAGGGCCCACAACTGAGCAGAAAAACTATGAAGAAGAAAAAAAAGGGCCCAAAATATTTGAGCAGAAAACTATGAAGAAGACAAAAAAGGCCACCTACTTGAGCAGAACATTATGAGGAAGACAAAAAAGGCCACACACTTGAGCAGAAAACTATGAAGAAGACAAAAAAGGCCACATACTTGAGCAGAACATTATGAGGAAGACAAAAAAGGCCACATACTTGAGCAGAAAATTATAAGGAAGACAAAAAAGGCCACCTACTTGAGCAGAACATTATAAGGAAGACAAAAAAGGCCACCTACTTGAGCAGAAAATTATAAGGAAGACAAAAAAGGCCACATACTTGAGCAGAAAATTATAAGGAAGACAAAAAAGGCCACATACTTGAGCAGAAAATTGGCCCAAGCGTGACAGCTGATGTCGTAGAATTCTTCGTTCTGGAGTTTGAGGGCCGTCTTGAGGGAGGCGAGGACCTTGTGCGACACGGGGGAGACGTATTTCTTGCCCATCAGTGCCAGGAGGTCATTCAGGGACCACAGGGCTGACCTCTTCTCTCTGCCAAGGGACAATGCATGACCTCCGTTACTTCTTATAGCAAATAATTGGCATAGAAAAGTGTAACCACCTACACATCCACTATTTTTCTCTTCTCTTTTTCTTCTCCGTTACTCCGGCTCCGTTACTTTGTATTTGATGACCTGCGTTACTTTGTATTTGATGACCTGCGTTACTTTGTATTTGATGACCTGCGTTACTTTGTATTTGATGACCTCCGTTACTTTGTATTTGATGACCTGCGTTACTTTGTATTTGATGACCTGCGTTACTTTGTATTTGATGACCTCCGTTACTGTGTATTTGATGACCTGCGTTACTTTGTATTTGATGACCTGCGTTACTTTGTATTTGATGACCTCCGTTACTGTGTATTTGATGACCTGCGTTACTTTGTATTTGATGACCTGCGTTACTTTGTATTTGATGACCTGCATTACTTTGTATTTGATGACCTCCGTTACTTTGTATTTGATGACCTGCGTTACTTTGTATTTGATGACCTCAGTTACTTTGTATTTGATGACCTGCGTTACTTTGTATTTGATGACCTGCGTTACTTTGTATTTGATGACCTCCGTTACTTTGTATTTGATGACCTCTGTTACTTTGTATTTGATGACCTCTGTTACTTTGTATTTGATGACCTCCGTTACTTTGTATTTGATGACCTGCGTTACTTTTTATTTGATGACCTCCGTTACTTTTTATTTGATGACCTCTGTTACTGTGTATTTGATGACCTCCGTTACCTTTTATTTGATGACCTGCGTTACTTTGTATTTGATGACCTCCGTTACTTTGTATTTGATGACCACCGTTACTTTGTATTTGATGACCTCTGTTACTGTGTATTTGATGACCTCCGTTACTTTGTATTTGATGACCTCTGTTACTGTGTATTTGATGACCTGTGTTACTTTTTACAGCAAATAATTGGCATGGTAAAGTGTAACCATCTACAAAAACCACTATTTTTCCCCCTTCCAAACAACTTCAATCTTTTCAAGGGGAGTGACAAGACACCCCCCAAACTAAATTGCCCCCCCCCCCCCCCCTTTCTTTATTCTCTTTCTGTCTTCTTTACAGGGACCCGCCGACTAAAGGGACTTAATTTTTACCCTTGGCCAGTCCTTTGTGATCCCCCCACCCAAAAAAAAAATCTCATTAATTAAACTTCTGATGAGAAATATTCCAATACAAATCAATATTTCCCGAGGATGGACTCACTTGAAACTGGCGGCCGAGGACACCAGTTTGCTATCCAGGAATCCTAAGATGCTAGGAGCCGTGGTGCCAGGTATTCACAGATGTCCGCTTGGCAGGGAGCGTCCGCAACCTCCTTAGTGGTCTTCTTCCTGATTTCTTGGTGGAAGATGCTCGGGGGGAGGAGAACGAGGCGGAGGCGGGGGAGGGGGTGTCGATGGCTCTCATGTGGGGGACTTCCCTTAGCACGGCAAATCTGTGGTCATGCAGCCCTAGGACCAGCTCGTTCACTTGGTTCTGGCGGGGAAAGGAATAGGTACTTAGGGTTATGCATGATAATAATAAAGAACATAAGGGAAGCTACAAAATGGGATTCTGATTTTGATTGGATTATGCTAAGATTCTGGAAAAAAGACAGTAAGAGAATTAAAAAAGGGGGGGGGGGGCAATTTAGTTGTCACTCCCCCCTTGAAAAATTGAAGTCGTAGGAAAGGGGGGGAAAAATAGTGGATGTGTAGGTGGTTACACTTTACCATGACAATTATTTGCTGTAAAAAGTAACACAGGTCATCAAATAAAAAGTAACGGAGGTGATCAATAAAGGACAGAGGATTGAAGGGAAAGAAGGAAAGGAAAGGGAGAGGAAAGAAAGGGGAAAGAGGAAGGCTTATTGTTGTGCATGTAAGGACAGCACGGCACTGTTCTTTGCTGAGTGCGTTTCTACCTATTGTGTTCCCATCCTGAAACATTACATAAGAACATAAGAAAATAAGGAAGCTACAAGAGGCCGCGAGACCTACACGAGGTAGTTCCTGTTACTTAACATTACCTACATCCACCTTTCATCCCCATTCCCCATACAAGAATTTATCCAGCCCCTCTTTAAAGCTCCCTATTGACCACCTGACGACTGAGTCCATTCCAATCATTTACCACTCATTGTAAAACCCGTTTCTCCCTATTTCCTTTTAAATCTACGCTTTTCCAGCTTGAATCTGTTACTTCTTGTTCTACCCTGCTAGTAGCCGTATGAACTTTTCCTACATCTCCTTTATTGTATCCCTTTATCCACTTAAAAACTTCTATCAGATCGCCCCAACAGTACATGATGCCTCACCTGGACTGAGCAGCGGCGGATGTTAAGGATCTGGATCTCCGTTGTTGTGGCGATGAAGTCCAGCACAGTCTCTTGTTCCTCCTTGGAGTGGTTGAACACCAGATGAGCCAAAATGTGCTGCGGAAAAATTAGATGAGCCAAAATATGCTGGGGAAAAATTGGTGTCAACTCTCAGTGCTCAACAGGGATGAGTTATATACATATTTTTGTTCAAGACTTTGCCTGTTAACTATCTTGTGGTGTGTAAGACTAATCATAAAAAATAAAGAGAGAGAGTGGCTATGAGAGCAGAGCCTAATAGAATCCATGTTACTATTTTGTTTTTTGCCCTTGGCCAGTCCTTGGTCATGTACAAAAAAAAATATTCTATGAGTAACCTGGAAGTGATCTTTTTTTTGCCCTTGGCCAGTCCTTTGTGATGAAATATTAAAGAATAAGAAGCTAAAAAAAAAAAAAAAATTAAAGTTATTGTATTGAAGTTAAAGAAATTAGAGTATAAAAAAAAATGTGGTGTGGGAGTCCCCCTGAAGTGATGCCTAAGCCTTAGACCATTACTGGAAGCCCTTCACGTTCACAGCAGCAGGGATGAGATGCAGGGTGTAGCACGAGGATGAGATGCAGGGTGTAGCACGAGGATGAGATGCAGGGTGTAGCACGAGGATGAGATACAGGGTGTTAGCACGAGGATGAGATACAGGGTGTAGCACCGAGGATGAGATGCAGGGTGTAGCCCCGAGGATGAGATGCAGGGTTTTAGCACGAGGATGAGATGCAGGGTGTAGCACGAGGATGAGATACAGGGTGTAGCACGAGGATGAGATACAGGGTGTAGCACGAGGATGAGATGCAGGGTGTAGCACGAGGATGAGATACAGGGTGTAGCACGAGGATGAGATGCAGGGTGTAGCACGAGGATGAGATACAGGGTGTAGCACGAGGATGAGATACAGGGTGTAGCACGAGGATGAGATACAGGGTGTAGCACGAGGATGAGATGCAGGGTGTAGCACGAGGATGAGATACAGGGTGTAGCACGAGGATGAGATACAGGGTGTAGCACGAGGATGAGATACAGGGTGTAGCACGAGGATGAGATACAGGGTGTAACACGAGGATGAGATACAGGGTGTAACACGAGGATGAGATACAGGGTGTAACACGAGGATGAGATACAGGGTGTAACACGAGGATGAGATACAGGGTGTAGCACGAGGATGAGATACAGGGTGTAGCACGAGGATGAGATGCAGGGTGTAACACGAGGATGAGATACAGGGTGTAACACGAGGATGAGATACAGGGTGTAGCACGAGGATGAGATGCAGGGTGTAACACGAGGATGAGATACAGGGTGTAACACAGGATGAATACAGGTGTAACACGAGGAAGGATACAGGGTGTAGCACGAGGATGAGATGCAGGGGTAACACGAGGATGAGATACAGGGTGTAGCACGAGGATGAGATACAGGGTGTAACACAAGGATGAGAAAAACAGGGTGTAAAACAAGGATGGGGATGCAGGTGTAACACGAGGATGAGATACAGGGTGTAACACAAGGATGAGATACAGGGTATAACACGAGGATGAGATACAGGGTGTAACACAAGGATGAAAATAAAAGGTGTAAAAACGAGGATGAGATACAGGGGGTAAACTGTAATGCCCATTATTCGGGAGAGATAGTATGAGAATTATTACATATAATTCCCGAGTTATGTCTTTAAGTAGTTCTTTTTTCAGTTCAACGGGTGACTCATCGCCTTTCTTTTTTTTCCGCATATTTTCTCATCATTTGTCCTTCTTACGCGCCATTTTGTTATCTTCTTTCGTTCCTTCTCCGCCATTTCTTTCCCTTTCTTCCATTCCCCACCCCGACATGCCGTTGCGAGTCAAAATCCGTGGGATAATTATTCCGCGATCAGTGATAACTAATGATTCAAATCTTTTCATCTTTCCCCAGCTATCTGATCAGACCGAGTAACACCCAGATCGTAATGTCTTTCAAAATAATCCCTATCGTTATCGATCATGGTCATACATGGACATGTTAGTAAAGATATGCGCTAAATTTTAAAGCCTACCAAAATTTTTATGCTACATATTCCAACCCTCTCACTCTGAAACCGTTCGACTGTCGACTTACATATAAACACCCTCTGGTATTAGATTAACTATTAAATCTTCTTATCAAGAACAGTCTGTTATAGGCAGCCTTGTCTTAGGACACGAGTTCTTATTTTACTAGTAGTTTGTGATTATAAGCCTCATTTGAGGTCCGACTAACCTCAAACGATTCCCCTTTTTTCCCGCCTCGGTGGGGTCCCNCTCTTGTTCCTCCTTTGGGGTGGTTGAACACCAGATGAGCCAAAATGTGCTGCGGAAAAATTAGATGAGCCAAAATATGCTGGGGAAAAATTGGTGTCAACTCTCAGTGCTCAACAGGGATGAGTTATATACATATTTTTGTTCAAGACTTTGCCTGTTAACTATCTTGTGGTGTGTAAGACTAATCATAAAAAATAAAGAGAGAGAGTGGCTATGAGAGCAGAGCCTAATAGAATCCATGTTACTTCTTGTGTTTTGCCCTTGGCCAGTCCTTGGTCATGTACAAAAAAAAATATTCTATGAGTAACCTGGAAGTGATCTTTTTTTTGCCCTTGGCCAGTCCTTTGTGATGAAATATTAAAGAATAAGAAGCTAAAAAAAAAAAAAAAAATTAAGTTATTGTATTGAAGTTAAAGAAATTAGAGTATAAAAAAAAATGTGGTGTGGGAGTCCCCCTGAAGTGATGCCTAAGCCTTAGACCATTACTGGAAGCCCTTCACGTTCACAGCAGCAGGGATGAGATGCAGGGTGTAGCACGAGGATGAGATGCAGGGTGTAGCACGAGGATGAGATGCAGGGTGTAGCACGAGGATGAGATACAGGGTGTAGCACGAGGATGAGATACAGGGTGTAGCACGAGGATGAGATGCAGGGTGTAGCACGAGGATGAGATGCAGGGTGTAGCACGAGGATGAGATGCAGGGTGTAGCACGAGGATGAGATACGGGTGTAGCCGAGGATTAGATACAGGGTGTAGCACGAGGATGAAAATGCAGGGTGGGAGCACGAGGATGAGATACAGGTGTAGCACGAGGATGAGATGCAGGGTGTAGCACAGGATGAGATACAGGGTGTAGCACGAGGATGAGATACAGGTGTAGCACGAGGATGAGATACAGGGTGTAGCACGAGGATGAGATGCAGGGGGTAAGCACGAGGATGAGTACAGGGTGTAGCACGAGGATGAGATACAGGGTGTAGCACGAGGATGAGATACAGGGTGTAGCACAAGGATGAGATACAGGGTGTAACACGAGGATGAGATACAGGGTGTAACACGAGGATGAGATACAGGGTGTAACACGAGGATGAGATACAGGGTGTAGCACGAGGATGAGATACAGGGTGTAGCACGAGGATGAGATACAGGGTGTAGCACGAGGATGAGATGGGAGGGTGTAACACGAGGGTGAGATACAGGGTGGGAGCACGAGGATGAGATACAGGGTGTAGCACGAGGATGAATGCAGGGTAACACGAGGATGAGATACAGGGAGTAACACGAGGATGAGATACAGGGTGTAACACGAGGATGAGATACAGGGTGTAGCACGAGGATGAGATGCAGGGTGTAACACGGGATGAGATACAGGGTGTAGCACGAGGATGAGATACAGGGTGTAACACAAGGATGAGATACAGGGTGTAACACAAGGATGAGATGCAGGGTGTAACACGAGGATGAGATACAGGGTGTAACACAAGGATGAGATACAGGGTGTAACACAAGGATGAGATACAGGGTGTAACACAAGGATGAGATACAGGGTGTAACACGAGGATGAGATACAGGGTGTAACACTGTAATGCCCATTATTCGGGAGAGATAGTATGAGAATTATTATCATATAATTCCCGAGTTATGTCTTGTAAGTAGTTCTTTTTTCAGTTTCACGGGTGACTCATCGCCTTTCTTTCTTTTCCCCCTATTTTCTCATCATTTGCCCTCTTACGGCCATTTTTTTTTTTTTTTCTTTCGTTCTTCTCCCCATTTCTTTCTCTTTCTTCCTTCCCCCCCGACTCCGTATGCGGTCAAAACCCCGTGGGAAATTTTTCCGCGACCCGGTGATAACAATGGTTAAAATCTTTTCATTTTTCCCCCAGCTATTGATCAGACCGAGAAACACTCCTAGATTCAATGTCTTTCAAAAAACCCCTATCGTTATCGATCAGGTCATACATGGAAATTTTAGTAAAGATTTTCGCAAATTTGAAAGGGCCTCCCAAATTTCTTGCTACTATTCCATCCCCTTCACTTCTTGAAAACGCGTTCGGACTGTCGACATTAAAAAAAAAACACCCTTCTTGGGTATTAGATTAAACATTTTAAATTTTCTATTAAAAGTAACGGGTCTGTTTATAGGCACCCTTTGCTTAGGTACACGATTTTCATTTTTTATATTTGTTTGTGTTTATAACTTTTCATTGAGGTCACGACTAGACCTTAAAACGTTCCCTTTTTTTCTCCCTCGGGGGGGTAACGCCGTGAGAGCCAGCCCCCGCTCACCCTCCTGTGGGTAAGTCGCCCCACATTCGCCCTGTTTCCCCCCCCCCCCTTTTCCTTTTTATTATATTTTCAAATAGGGAAAAACAATTTTGTTTACGCAAACGTAAAGGAGTCTCCCCCACCCTTATAAGTATTATTAACGAGCCCCCGCTATCCTTCCGTAGGTTCACGGAGGAGCTCACTCACCCTTTCCCTGTGGGAAAGGCTCGCTCGTGTCCTTTTAAAGTCATAGGTTTGTGAAGACACAAAAACTCATTACTCCCCATTTTTCCCTATATAAATATCCCATGTGTAATTTAAAAATTCAGCGGTATGTACCTAAGTTTTGGATAATTCATTAAATAGGATTCAGTGAGGAGATTTATGCTATAAGAGCTTTTTTTTCATCACATAGGAAGGGCTTCCTGTATGGGGTGTAAAGTTTTTTCTTACATCCGATTAAGTTTCCGGGTTTTGGGTTTAACCCCTTATATGTTGGATATGATCTCAATCAAGAACTACTATTTCAGTATGAAAAATGGGTGATTTTTTTAAAATATTTTTCTTGGTTATTTAAAACCCCGGTGTTTATTCTGTGTTGGACAGAATTCCCCCATTCCAAAAGGTCAGCCTTACCGTAAAATTCCCAGATAAATCAGACTACAACAAAAAAATCAATCTACGATTTTTTCAAAAACGTCCCTGGGGAGTAACCAGAGAAGTACTCGCCTGGACTGGTGGCAGCATCCCTACCCCCAACCCTTTCCCTTTAAACCTAAACCCTTCCCCCTTCCCCTAAATACACCCCCTTTCATACTCTCCGCAGGGAGACTGGTCAAACTTAATCACAAGTAAAAGTCAAAAGACTAATTTAAAATCCCCCATTAAGTTGAAATCTAATGAAAAATCTTAATCAGTAATATCTTTAAAAAAAACGTGACCATTCAAAAACTCCCTGGGAGTTACCAGCAACACCCTGATGTTTGTGGGGGGATTATTTTACGGTCATAAGATACAGTATTCTTTTAAAACCCTTTTTAGAAACCCCAAAAAAATTCGGGAAAACACACTGGTGACTATCCGGGGGGTTTTTATTCTCAAAAACAACAGAATACCACCTTGGGAAGTAGCAAAATAGATTTCAAATTCGGAAATATGACAAAGTTTTCTTTAGTGGGGCACGGGCAATTCCCAAACATTCGATGTCCCAGGAACTAAAATTGGTTTTTCAGAGCTTCGGGATGAAGGGCAAATTTTTTTTTTCTCAGAGAGACAAAATAGTGCCGGGTATGGCCACTTTATCTGTGCTTTTTGGGTTATTAGCAATGATAATGACGATACATGGACCCCGGCTCTTTTGCTTACCCTACAAGGAAATTCGGCACAATAGAGAGGAATTGTGAGGCGATAGTATGCATTGCTTAATAAAACCCATGCATTTTTTCAGAAAGAGAACACATCTATTAGTCAGGGGAAACCCCGAGTGTTTTTTCTATTGACCGACGGAACACGGGATCAGCCCCACCGTTCTATAAGAGGGTTTCTCCAGCTTCATCATGATTGGAAGAAAAACCATATTCCCCGAGATGAAAACGAAGGGGGGGGGGGGGAGGAGGACCCGGCAGAAATAATAAGACGGAAAAAAGATTTAAGGAAAAGAAAAAGAGTGCGAAAAGGGAAGAGAGGGAAATTTATGGAAAGGGAAAATCAAACGAATTTTTCCTTACCCCTCAATTACCCACGGATAGGGGAAAAGGGGAAAAATCAAACGAACTCTTTTTTACCCCCAATTATCACGGATAGGTGGAAGGGAAAATAAAACGAAACCGTCCATGCCTCCAACTTCCACGGATGGGTGAAAGAGGGATCATAAAACCTGAGATATTCCAGTATTAGAGCCCCCAAATGCAAGGCCGACGCAACGGCCCGACCCAAATTTCTTTGAAAATAGAACAATGTAGCTCAAGCGACGCAAACACCACCCAAATGAAAAAGGGAGAGGTGCTCAGAACTCTCAATCTTAATTCAAGTATCAAAGAACCATAAAGTAGAGACTTGGGCGACATTAGAAATTTTTTGAAACCGAGTTTACCCCCCAAAGTGAGTGTTATAGAGCTGGCAAAATTGGGGGAAAGAGTTATGACTGGGGGAGAACCCCTCAAGTTTTCAACATCTTTATTTCCCAACATGGGGGTGTTTGCGACAACCCCAAATAAAAAAATTCCCCCCGCCCGTGATAAGACAATAAAAAAAATTGTGGTACGGACTCCCAAATGGGTTTTGCGAGAAAAAATTAAAGAGGGATTCCTAGATGAAGGATATCCCAAAAAAAAATTCCTAGACCGCACGAACATGAGCGGAAAATATCGAAGAGGACACACCCCCAAAGGTTAATATGATCCCAGCACATAAGAAAGAAGGAAAAGTCAGACAAAAAGAAAAAATTTATTTCCCCATACTTTCCCAAAACTCAGAGACCCCAAAGACGAATGGGGGAAAGTCAAACCAAAAAAATCCAAAAAACTAAAGGCCATTTTGGGCCCAATGAAACTAAAAAAAAATCAATCTCCCGTGAGTCCTTCCGGAGGGAAACATCCATCAAAAATTGGCTTATTGTCAATCCAAACGCATAACCTTCCGGGGGTGGGGGAGAAAACCCCACTGGCTTTTTTGACTGTCGCAAACCCGGTTCCCGGGGGGGAGATAAAAATTGCCTGGACGTGCCCAGGAAAAATAATTCAACATCCAGGCAAATAAAAACCCTAGACAATTAGCATGATAGACGGTGACGATTTTTCACCCACTACCACGTGAATAAACGGGAAAATGTAGAAGCGGTAGTAACACAGGAGGGGTTATACTTAATCAAAAAATGCACAGCAAAACGGTCGGAGGGGAAAAAAAATAAACGACGAATCCTCCTCACCCGTGGAATCACAGACACCCTTTGAACTTTGGGCATGATATGGGCAAAAGGAAATCGTGAGGGGAAAAAAGTTTAAAAAGTTTTTCCCCGTTTCCCAGACTCTTTACTCAACGGGATTTATTTTGGGTGTGACATCCTCAAAAAAGCCACCCCTTACCGGGAGGGAAAAAGTAGAGAAATGCGCTGGGGCGAAAACCCCCAACGTGAATCCATCCGCAAAAAAAAGAAAAAAATCAAAAGAATACAGCAAACCCCCGGTGGAAAGCGTAAAAAACACCACAAAACCCCTTTCACAGAAATCTTCTATCCTATGAAAAAAAACCCTTACCCCCCCCTTTCCCCAGCGGGTTTAACGTAAATGATTACCGGTTTAATCTCTTGTTCCCGCGGGAAAAGGTTAGAAAAATTGTTACCCTTTTGTACAAGTGTCAGCAAAAAAATTCAATTTACATTTCCTTTCACAAATAATCCCAAAGAAGGAAAAAGTTTTGGCAAAGGCCATACTCGGGTCGACGACAAAGTGAAGTCCTCCGCGCACACAATCAATTCTATTCATGAAGTCCACAATGACTTGATACCGAAAATGATAATGCACAGCCAAAAGGGAAACTCAAACCCAAAGGTTAAAGAATTAATCAAGGGGACAAAAATGGAAAACCTGATGTTTCAGAACAACAAGAATTACAAAAAGAAATTCTAAAAAATGATCGCTTTTCACCCTAATCAAAACGAATTGGGTCTAAAAAGGGGTCCTCCGGGTTTTCTAAAAAGGGGAGCCCCGCCCCCCGTCGGGGCCCTCGTACCGGTACCCCGAGAAACCCAAAGGAACAAATTTCACATTGCTTCAAGATATAAAGAAAAAAAATATCAAGAAAATCCAGGCCGCGTGGTTTATTACCATCGTTTTGGAAAATAAACCAGATGTCGTCTTGGTAAAAAAACCCCGATGGTAGTAAGAGAATGTGTTTAGCTATCGACACATAAAACCATCCGCCACAGAATCTATCTTTTCCCCACGTTGGAAAAAGGGTAGAAAAAAACCCCGCGGGCCCAAAAAGTATATGTCACTTAGACTGCCGAAGCATTTTTCCGATATTACCATGCAAAGCCGCGACAAACCCCACTTTCAGGACGGTGTCACCTTATATCTTTTTCGACGCCCACCCTTCGGGCAAAATGCTCACCGCTATATTTTCCAGGGGGATGGCTTCAGTATTAAAACCCCCCCCTTTAGAAAAGGGGTGGGGAAAAAAAATACCCGGACGATTAATTCTTGGGCTCCTACGTTTCCTCTTCTTTTTGGGAAGTTTAATCAAATCTTCGAAGTCCTTTTAAAAAATGGGGGAAATCAAACCCCGTAAGTGTACCTTTTGGGCTTAAAGAATCACTTTTCTCGGTCATCGGGTCTCGCCGAAGGAAGAAACCCGGGCCTAAAAAACGTGGAAGCCGTTTAAAAAAAAGAAAGTCCTAAAAACGTAAAGGAATCCCAGTTTTTTAGGGATGTGTGGTTCTATAGGAAGCATGTTTCCCTTTGTTCGCGAAAGTTGCAGCTCCACTTTCAAATTTAAAAAGAGCTCACGTCTTTTACCGGACGGAGGAGTTTTCAACATGCGTTCGAAAAATTCCAAGTCGTGGGTGAAAATGCACCTGTCCCGGTAAAGGGGAAAATTCTGAACCCTTTCATTCTCACAAAGACGGAGTAAAACTCACGTAGGAGGGGTTCTAAGAAGTTCAGTCAAACGGTTAAATTTCCCCATTGGGTATTTTTCCAAAAA
Source organism: Chionoecetes opilio (assembly GCA_016584305.1). NCBI lineage: Eukaryota > Metazoa > Arthropoda > Malacostraca > Decapoda > Majidae > Chionoecetes > Chionoecetes opilio. The sequence continues at coordinate 63,940 of JACEEZ010007198.1, forward strand.
AAAGAATTTCTTTCGAAACACGTTTTTCCGCTCCGACAAAAAACGTTGGGCCATTTCTCACCCGTAGAAATTTTTCATTATCTAGGGTCAAAATTCTCAAATTTTCAGGATCACAACCTCCACCAGTATTTTTAAAAAAAAAAAAATCTCCCCGAAAACCGGTGGATCCTAGAGATGCCGAATATAATTTTGAGTTAAATACCTGAAAGGGAAAAATAACTTTGTCGCGGACCCTCGTGCGTCCCGTGGGGGTGATAACCCCCCAACCCAGACACATGTTTGGGGCTCAACCCAACCCCAAATTTATTCACGTCAAAGGGGAAAAACCCCTGTGGAAAGGTGGGGGAATATTGGAGGGGGGAAGAGTTCCTACCAAACGCTAGAAAGCCACTTGGATCAGTTTTTGGTAAAGATGACATACTTATTTTGTTCGAGGGGAAAAACCCATGGGGGCCTACAATATGTCTTCATAATTCCCCCGTAGTTGACCGGTCTCGCTCTCCAACTGCGCATGAGTTTAGGTCCTTAACAAAAGAAAACCATCAAAAAAGCCGAGGAGCTATACTATTGGGCAAATCTTAAATAGATGTGTGGAGTATGTCAAAACTTGTGTAACTTGCCAGAGGTTTAAAGGAAATAAAGGGTTTCAACAACCCTGGAAGGGAAATTTCCTCCCGTATAAAACCCTTTTGAAAAAATAGGGGGTAGACCCCACTGATATGGTAGGGGGAACAAGGTTACCGTTATGTTTGACGGTAGTCGATCATTTCAGTAGGGGTTTTTTAGGTTCTTCCCCCTTAAATCCAAAAACACTACACACATCAAAAGCCCCTGGGCAGACCCGGCGGGCTATGGGGCACCCCGAACATCGTCCTGGGGCAAAAGGGGGGGAGTTCACAGCCAGGAGTTTCCAGCGTTCTGCACACGAACCAAATCACTCTTGCTATACGACCCCCCAACCCCCAAAGGGAAAACGGTGACCCAGAGGGTGCACAGGGCCCTGAAATCAGTCCCCTCGCCCTGTGTCGGACACCCCCGAGTTGGCCCACATTGTTGCAGCGTGCCAAAACACTATGAATAAGCGGTAACACCTTTTACTGGACAAAAAAACCCTACTTCGCTTTTTCTCTCGTCATGCCCCCCGGTTGTTTGGGGCAGCTTACCCGACTCGAGGGAGAACAAGCGACATGGGCGTGGCACACGCCCTAACCCCGAGACGCATCAGAAAGTCGCGTCGGACAGGGACGTCGCAAACAGAAAAAAGGAAAATCAAGTGGTGGAGGGGGGAGCATGGTAGGGTCAAAAAGGACCACAATACCAGGCACGGCCGTAAACTCAAAGTGAAATGGGGATGGGGTCTATAGAGTGGTGGGAAATACGTTTGGGGGGAGTCATCGTGGTAGAGAATGTTTTCACGAAAAACAATCAAAGAGCCCCCCCGAACAAGTGGAAAACCTTATTAGGGCGTGAAGATGGTTAGTAGAACCGGTGGAGAGGGTCCTAAACCCGACCCGGTGGACGAGCAAAATAGCCCCTCGGTTAGGAGACCTCCTAAAAAAGGTCATTGAGGAAGAATTAAAGTTATTTTTTGGTTTAAAATGTGTTTGAAATTAAAATGATCCAAGAGGTGAGTTTTTGTCAGACTAGATGAAAAAATTTGGTCCCGGGGATTTCTCAGTTCTAGAAGTCGGGGTTCTGGTTTTCACGGGCTCAGCCTGGTTCGGTGGGAGGAGTATTTTTAAATTGGGATAGAGTACTGCTTTCATTTTAAGTCAGCCAGCTTGCGGTGTGGCGGGCATTTAGGACTCGTAAGGGTCTCGTTTTATAACCTAGGGTAGCCGGTGTGCGCCCCCGGGACGAAACCCTTTTTCGAAGAGAAAATAGGCACAGTCAGGTTTTTACGGCCCCCGTCATACCCTATCAGGTTTATTGGGATATTCCTTTAATTGAATATTGTGTAATCTAAACACAAGCAAGACACCCGTTTTCAAAAACAGAAGAATTTCCATTAAAATTTCACTCTAAAATTCGTCCCATACACACCTCCCTTGACGCGCTTTAAAAAAAAAGGAAACACAGATCCGTGAGTGGTAATTTGATATAAAAGAAATTTAAATTTTTCCCGGAGAATAGCGGTGTAATGCCCATTATCGGGGAGAAAATAAAATTTCAAAAAACCCGGTATGTTTGAAGTTTCTTTTTTCAGTTTCACGGGGGACTCATGCCCTTTTTTTCTTTTTCCCCATATTTCTCATATTTGTCCTTCCCGCGCCATTTTTTATCTTCTTTCGTTCCTTCTCCGCCCTTTTTTTTTCCTTTCTTTCCCTTTCCCCCCCCCGACATGCCGTATGCGAGTCAAAATCCGTGGGAAATTATTCGCGATCAGTGATAAATAATGGGGGTTCAAATCTTTTCAAACTTTTTCCCCGCTATTATCAACCGAGTAACACTCCCGATCGTAATGTTTTCAAAAAAATCCCCCGTTACGATCATGGGCATACATGGGCATTTAGTAAAGATATGCCTAAAATTTAAGCCTACCAAATTTTTAGCACAATTTCCATACCCCCTCCCCTCTTGAAAACGCGTTTTGGAAGTCGACATTTCATATAAAAAAAAACCCTTTTGGGGGATTAGTTAAACCATATTAAATTTCTAATTTTAAAGAACAGGGGTTTATAGGCACCCTTTTTTAGGTACACGAAAATTTATTATTTACTATTGTTTGTGATTTTAAGCTCTTCATTTGAGGGCATGAACTAACCCTTCAAAAAATTCCCCTTTTTTTCTGCCTCGGGCGGGGTAAAAGCCGTGGGGACGCCAGTCCCCCCCCATCCTCCTGTAGTAAACGTCCAATTCCCCTGTTTCCCCCCCCCCCCTTTTCCTTGTTTTCTAATTTCAAAATGGGTAAAAAATGTTTTAGTTTACGCTAACGAAAGGAGGTCTACCCTCTTATAAGTATATTAACGAGCCCCCCTCATCCTTCCTGAGGGTTCGAAGGATCTACATCATCCCTTCCGTAGGAAGAGGCTGTCGTGTCCCTCTTCAGCCATAGGTCTATGGAAGACACAAACAATCATTACTCCACATTTTCCTCTCCCCCATATTAATCTTCCCTGGGAATTAAAATATTCACGGGGATGTTTCCCAAGTTAGGAAATTCATTAAAAAAGGATTTAGTGAGGAGGAGTTATGCTATAAGAGCCTTTACCATAGGAAGGGCTTCCCGTATCAGGGTGTAAAGTTTTTTTTTTACATCGATTAGAGTTTTCCCGGGGTTGGTTACCCTTTTATGTTTTGGGTATGATCTCAAAAAAACAAGAGACATACTATTTCAGTATGAATAAAAAGGGTGATGTTTTCAAAAAATAGTTCTTTTTGTTTATTATAAAACCCCCCGGTGATTTTTGGTTAGGCAGTAATTCCCACACTTCCAAAAGAGTAGCCTTTTTCGGGATAATTTCCCCGTATCAATCCGATACAACAAAAAATTAAACTTACGATTATTCAAAACGTGCCCAGGGAGTAACCAGAATACTCGCCTGGACTGGTGGCAGCATCCCCCTTACCTCACACCCTTCCCTTAACCAAAAACCCTTTCCCTTCCCTTAAAAAACAACCCCCCCTTTCAGACTCCCGCAGTGAACGTGGTCAAACTATAATCACATAGTGAAATCATAAGACTAAATTAAAACCTCCCTTCAAGTTGTAATCTAATGAAAAAAATTAATCAAGTAAAATCTTTAAAAAACGTTTTACCCCCGTTCCCAAACTCCCCATAGGGGTTCCGAACACACTGATAGTTTTTGGGGGGATTTCATTTGTATCGGCATAAGAACAGTATTATTTAAAAGCCTTTTAGAAACCCCCAAAAATTAGGCAACACAACACGAGGATGAGAACAGGGTGAACCAAGGATGAGTACAGGGTGTAAACAGGTGAAACAGGGTGAACACAAGGATGAGATGCAGGGGGTTTAACACGAGGATGAGAACAGGGTGTAACAGAGGATGAGATACAGGGTGTAACACGAGTTTCTGCAAAATTTCACAGATAAAGCGTATGATTTTAAAATTTGAAAATGCTTTATACCATAGGCTTTTTTAAGTTCCCCTTTGGACGTGAGAGAAAGTGGAAAAACAGGGCGGCGGTGTTGTCACAGCGGCGAGTGGGCGGGCATTCCGGGCCACTGGTGAAATTTTAATTTTTAATATAATTTTTACTTGTAATGGAACATTACTTTAGCTTTTTAACGACACAATTGGATTAAGGGGCATGTTTTTACCAAATAAGAGTATATGAGAAAGCATGGCTGTAATAAGCAAAAGTAAAAAGGGTCTTGGCATTTGTTGGGGGCGGGAGGAAAGGAGGGGGAAGGCGAGGCCCCCGGCACACCTCCCACCCGCTCCAACACGATGCCCAATAGCCTTTTACAGTAGCTTATTACAGCCATGCTGTTCTCAGTATACTTTTTTGGGAAAAAACATGTCCATTAATACCAATTGTGTCGTTAAAAACTAAGTAAAGTTCCATTACAAGTAAAATTAGATTAAATAATTAAAATTTCACCGAGTGGCAACCGCGAATGCACCGCCACACGTCGCATCGCTGTGACAACACCGGCCACTACAATGAATAATAAGATCCCGTTCCAAATGTCCATAAATCTTGATAAGATAGGTAACTTGCGGACAACTGGGTGCTAGCGACCAATAGTTGATGTTATTTTAACCACAATAAGGCAATCTTAAGTATTCTTATGTTGAAAATCAGGTTTTCACTAATAAAACCAATGGTTTAGATATACTCATGTCCATACCATGAACATTGGTTTGAAGAAATAGTATTTGAAAGCATGATGTACTCATGTATGGTCCCACAGCTTTAAGGAACTGTTATGTCAAAATGTTTGGGTGAACATATTTCTCCATTGATGCTGAAAGATTATAGATTGTGTGCACAAGGGAAGTATGATTTCTTATTCTCCATATTATTTCTCATCTCAATATCATTTCTACTTTCAAATACTATTTCTTCTAACCAATGTTCATGGTATGGACATGAGTATATCAAAACCATTGGTTTTATTAGTGAACACCTGATTTTCAACATAAGAACACTTAAGATTACCTTACTGCGGTTCAAATAACATCAACTATTGGTCGCTAGCACCCAGTTGTCCGCAAGTTACCTATCTAATCAAGATTTATGGACATTTGGAACGGGATCTTATTATTCAGTGCAGTGGCCTGTGTTGGCTTTGTCGGTAGATATGTTTAGGTAGATATGTTTATCCCTACAATTATATATTTAAGGCATCTCTAATAATTTCCATGTTAAAAGATTATTGTTGCCGTATCTGTGAAGGCGCGATTCCACCGAGGCAACATTTTGGCAACATGTGGCATGCTACATTGTCGCATACGCCAAGTGTGTTTCAACCAGTTCGACAGAAGGCAACATGTAGCATGCGACTGTGTGGCATGCGACAGGTGGCAACATGTTGCCGTATAACCTGACGCATGCGACAAGATTTAGCCTGTTACCTAGTGTTGAACGCCTTCCCACCAGTCGCGGGAAGGATTCGATGTTGAAAGCAACAAGATGAATTGGTCTCAAGAAAAACCGTAGAATTTATAGAAGAATATAGGAAACTTGCAGTTTTATGGGATATACACTTGACAGATTACAAGAATAACCATGCTAAACTAGATGCACTGCGGGGATTAGCCGAGAAATTTAACTGTGACGTGGCAATGGTAAAGAAGATCAAGAATTTGCGTACTGCTTTTCGCCAAAGAA
>JACEEZ010007199.1:0-35000 GCA_016584305.1 Chionoecetes opilio
TCCAAGGGGCACAAAAAAAAAGGGGTATCACAGACCCCGCTTTATGCCAGTCCCCATAAATAAGACAGTAAGAGAATAAAAAAGGGGGTGGGCTAATTTCGTTCGGGAGGTGTCTTGTCACTCATCTCTTGAAAAGATTTAAGTCTTAGGAAAGTGGGAAAAATATTAACAGGAAGAGAGTTCCAGAGCTTACCAGTGAAAGGGATGAAAGATTAAAGATGCTGATGAACCCTTGCATTAGGAAGATGGACAAAATAGGGATGAACATGAGTAGAAAGTCTTGTGCAGCGAGGCCGCGGGAGGAGGGGAGGCATGCAGTTAGCAAGTTCAGAAGAGCAGTGAGCATGAAAATAACGGTAGAAGATAGCAAGAGAAGCAGCATGGTGGCGGTGATTTAATGATTGAAGACAGTCAAAGGAGGGGAATTGATGAGACGAAAAAGTTTTTACTCAACTTTGTTTAGGAGAGCTGAATGAGTGGATCCCCCCCAAACATGTGAGACATACTCCATACATGGGCGGATAAGGCCCCTGTAGAGAGCAAGCAACTGGGAGGGAGAAAAAAAAAATCAGACACCACAGGACACATAACTTCTTAGAAGCTGTTTTAGCAAGAGATGAGATGTGATATTTCCAGGTGAGATTTTTTAGTAAAGGATAGTCCAAGAATGTTCATTGTAGAAGAATGAAATAGTTGAATGTCATTAAAGAAGAGGGGATAGATATCTGGTAGGTTTTGTCGAGTAGATAGGTGAAGAAATTGGGTTTTTGAGGCATTGAACAAAAAAAGGTTTGCTTTGCCCCAGTCAGAAATTATAAAAAGATCAGAAGTTAGATCCAAAGCTCACGTAAAAACAGAGCGAGAGAAGATACGTTATCTGCGCTTGCTCTTGCAAGACTGACGACCGGATTTGGTATGAGGCTGACCACCAAACTTCCTCTGACGTCAAGCGCACCAGAGAAAATTTTAGTTTGGCCGTGGAATGACCAGTTAAATGTCAATATATCTACGTTTAATCCTTACCCCTGCGGAACCATTAACAAAAATTTTGGGAGGAGGCAAACTCTCTTGATCAAGATTCTCTCTCCTGCTATAAGCAGGAGCCAAACTCTGTTAAAATGTGTATGTGTGAGTGTATGTCTTGTGAATGTGTCATTCACCCATGGTCATGTCCGCGCGAGCCGAACTCCTAATCGCAGCTTTCACTCTCCAGGAGCCAGCTTGGGGAGTTCATCATGGCAAATTTTAGGGTAATGCTAGGACCTCACACACCACACAAACCCATCCCCTTGCTCAAGGGGGGATAGCAATTGCCCGAATTTCAGTGAAAATTCCCCGGGTGCGAGCAGGAACTCGAAACTGGCTATCCACAGAATGGTTCGCCAACGCTCTATCTACTTGACCATCGTGGCGGTTGGTTGTGTGTGGGGTTTGTGTGTGTGTGGTGTGTGTGTGTGTGTGGGTGTGGTGTTTTTGTGGGGGTTTGGTGTGGGTGTGTGTGTGTGTGGTGTGTGTGTGTGTTGTGTGTGGCAGGCCCACCGAGAGAGGTCTGCCGGGGCATTTAACCCGGGGCCCATGGGATCCTGGGGTGGCCCATTGAGGCTTTGAGGGGCCCATCAAACATAAGAGGGCCTGCTCGTAGAACTTACAGATCTCCGAAATATGTAACTGGAAAGCTATGTGGAATGAAGCAAAAGGTAGTTGCTTCAAACCTGGACATCGACGTGAAAAACTGTATCGTGGTCGTGGTAAAGCAGCTGGACCTAAACGCAAAAGAAAATTTCATGAAGATGGTGATGGCACAGCAGATACATTTTTAACAGAAAAAAATGAAGCAGATGGTCAGGAAGAAGCTTTTTTCAGAAAGGGTTTTTTATTGGTAATATATTGGGAAAGAAAAATTTTAGTTTCAAAGGTGCCAAGAATTTTTCTGAAAATTTTCAGTTTTCCTCTGGAAGTACCTGAAAATATCACCAGAGGAATTGGAAAAATAAATCTAAATAAATGGCGTAAGTATCCTGCCGATAAAAATCATGATATCGGGGTGAAATGAGGTACCTACCAACTTTTCAGCTCAAATTCTTGGGCAGAACCAACTAACCCCAGTAGGTTTTAAATTTTGTGACAGAGTGCGCCTAGGGCTTTCCCAAAGTATTGTCAGCCTGCGCATTATGCAAATTTAACCCCTGCCACTGTCGCCTCTGAGCGCTCAGTAGAAAAATTAAGTGCGAAAAAAACAAAATTATACGAACAAAAATGACCAAGCACGATTGTGGACGGCTAGACTCAGTATGAGTTTCAATTGCAAGCCATGTTTTTGATGTTGCGCTTAAAAGTTTGCCAAGAGGAAAGCAATGAAGCGCCTTTGTTTTTTGAAGATGAAAACAAATTAATGTACGGCAAAATTTAAGTATTATGTATCAATTTTGAGTATTGATTATGATTTTATTAATTATAAATTTTGGGTTTTTTAGTTTTTGCTTTTTTTGTTTTGGGATCATGTATTCTAATTTAAATTTATAATTAATTTAGTTTTTGTTTTTGTTTTTTGTTTTTTGTAAAAATTTACACTAGTGTATGATTACCACTTAGGGAAACTTTGGTCAACAGGGGATTGAATGTATTTTTGATAAAATTTATTTTTTCTCATTTTATTTCCAAAAAATTTGGGGAATATAGTAGCACAAAAAAGCGGGCAAAAAAAATAAAAAAAAAGGGATATTTTCTAAAATTTTAAAAAGGGGAGAGACACGAAAAAGCGAGATGGTTACCTTAGTATGACCCCCACCTCTACCTTTTCCTACTGCAGGAAAGGGGGCCCAAACTAGTCCTGTCCGGACAAACAATTATTCGGAGCCCTAGTGTGTGTTATGTGTATGAGTGGTTTTGTGTGTGTATGTGTGTTTTTGTGGGTTGAAGTAGTGTGTTATATGTTTGTGGGGTGTTTTGTGTGTGTGTGGGTTGTGGTGGTGTGTGTGTGTGTGTGTGGGGGTGTGTGTGTGGGGGTGTGTGTGGTGGGGGTGTGTTTTTGAGTTAAGAAGAAATATAATGAGGACTGCTACTTTTTTTTGCGAAGCTCATCTTCTGAGCAGAATTCTTTACCTCTTTAAATTTCTTCTTTAAACCCACGGTATTTGGCTGCCTCTTCGCAACGAAGACAGTCAAGAAAGAGTTTTTCCAAAAAAAAAATAACCAAAGGGGAAAAAGTGGAGGGGATACAGTCCCCTGTAAGATAGACACAAATAATTTCACTGAGGGTCCAGCCCCAGTAGGAAACACAATAATTTCGCGAGTCTTTGTTCTTGATTATCTTCCTATATAATTATCATTTTTGAATAAAAAAAGACAATTTTTCAAAAATCTTCATTATAAACCCCCTTTTTTAATACATGCGGGTTTTTGGTAAGGTGTTTTTTTGTGTCATCACCCATAGTTTGCCACGCGAGCCGTCTCCGATCTCAGTTTTACTCTCCCGGTGCGAGCTTGGAGCATTATAGATTTTTGGGAAAGAGGGGGACCTCACACCCCCACCCCCTGACAAGGGGGAATAAGCCACCCGAATTTTTCAGGGGGGAAAATCAAGGGTAAACGGTGTCGGGGATCAAACGCCGGACCACAGAATGGTGCCGGACCCCTATCCAACTGACCCGTCCAGAGGTGTGTGTGTGTGTGTTTTCATTAGTTGACCATCTATTGTTTTACGGGGCCCTGAGCTACACTCGTAGGGCCCCCCCGTCCCATTGAACATTTACTTCACCCTTAACCTTTATGTGGCTAAAACCCCATACCCGGGAAGGGGGTCAAAAAAACCCCCGGAAAACCCCCGGTACCCATTCATGCGGGAGGGAAGGGGGGCCCCCTTTAAAAAGGAACACCCAAATTTTTTTTCCGCTCCCCCCGGGGATAAAAAACCCGGGACTTCCCGGCGTGAACGGAGCGTGCCTACTACACTACGGAATACCTTGGTGTGTGGGGTTTTATGTGGTGTGCGTGTTTGCGGTGTGTAGTGTGTGTGTGTATGTGTGTTAGGTATGTATTATGTATTCCCCCATGATTTCCCCACAAAAAAGTTTGGGTCGCGACGTCAGTTGTATCCTTCCAGAAAAAAGCTTGCACTCGAAGGACCCCATCTTTGGGTAATGCTTGTGGTGGGGGGTATGGTATTTTTTTTCCCCCTTTCATAACTATATTTTCCCCTTTTCCCCTTTTTTCTTCTCCCCCTCCTTTCCCTTTTTTCATTTTTTCAGCCCTTTCCCCCGGACAATTATAGCCCAAATTCCCAGAATATTAAGGTCCACAAAACATCCCAAAAAACCCCCTTTACCCTCAAAAAAAATGAATCTTTTGGGGTTTGAAAATGTATGTTTAAGTATAGGGTTTTATATATGCGATTGGCTTTAAGATTTTCACAGTCCCCTTTGGCGGAATTATGGGGCACTGTGCCCGGGGGAGTCTATGTCGGGGTTTTTGGGGTAGCACCTTTAATCGAAAAAATCACGGGTCCGTTTTTTCTCCACACAGCGTTTCTTCACCTTTTTCGAAGGAAGAGAGGATGTCTCGATCCTGCAAGAGTTTGGTTTGGCCCGGGCGCCTTTTTACAACAGTGCCGACGACGATAGGGCGGTGTCTTCAGTTGTGACGCCACTCGAACACCACGACAGCCACATTTACCACATAGCATCACTCCAGCTCCACACTTGTCGTCCTCCACTTTCTTGAAGTAATTATCCGTATGGGGGCACAAATAAGAGTGATTCATGAAGTTTACTGGTATGTCTTCCCTCCTCTCTCGCTGACCAAACCATCGCTTTGAATCCCTCCTTGAAGACGACTGGTAAAAAAACATTACTCTAATTCCTTGATCTGGATAGACATGCGAGCCTATAAGCAACTCCCGACGCAATGGAAGCGCATCTGCCACGCCAGTGTAATGTGATTGTGGACCGCAGATATTTCTATTCACGTGTGTAAGAACCTGGTGAGCGATATGACGATTTTTTTTTGTGCACGGTCAAGGAAATTGCGGACTTGCCTTCTATAGTTTTTGCAATGGCTGCATAGATAACATACTGCGTGACAAAGTAGTTGGTTGCACTCATGACGCGGAAATACTGAAACAACTGCTTCAAGAAAAGGATCTTTCTGTAATTAAGGTTGTAGGGCTTCAGAAAACTGCCCATGCGAACAGAGATAACTTGCACGGGTCTGGTCCTGCAACTTTGCATAAGGTGTTGCAGTACTCTCGAAATCTGGCAATCCAGCAACGCAACGATCATCCCAAGCCCGACCGTTGTGCATGGTGTGGGGAAAAACGACACAGTGACATGAAGCGGTTTCGAGCACGAAGTCGGAAGTGTAATGAGTTTGACAAAATAGGACACTCTACAACTGTGTGCAAATCAACGAAAAGTGTACACGCATCCTTTTGTTTTAACCCTAAAATTACACACGCTAAAGTGCATCGCCTAATTGATGATAAATGTGTCAATAATGTTCATTCCCACCCAGTGCCGCTGATCAGTGTGTATAACTTTCATCATGGTTGAAGTGGTTCGATTCTATGGACCCCCGATTCAGGAGCGGAAACAACAGTGATGGGACTCATTGTCATCACATCACTTGGTATACGTCAACAACACTTGCATCCATTCACTAAATCTAGTCTATATGCTGCCGGAAGCCTTTAGAGTTGAGTTGAGTATTACGAGTTTAGGGTGTTGGTACTCTTCCTGCCAGTCTCAAATTACGTAATATAAAAGCTGATGCAATGGTGTCTGTTGTGAAAGGAGTGAGAACGCGCTTCTGAGCTGGTTTGATTTTGTCGCGTTGGGTTTCCTGCAAGAAAATTTTCCAGCTCAGATTATTAGAGTGAACGATGTGGCCGTGAGAGAACCAGCATCATCTGCGACCAAGAAGTGCACTGTTTAGTCTGAAACTACGCCGTTGGCTTAACGTAGGTGGTTACATGATCGTGACTTCATACAAGCTGAACGAGCCAAGCACTCGTCTGATCTTATTACTGCCTCCCAATAGTATGCGGAGCTTCCAAACACTCTACGGGAAATAGCGGGAGGACCCATGCGTATACGGCTGGCTGATGACGCCTATTTGTACAAAGTCACCGCGTACCGTCCTATTTTTTACAGCTGGAGAGACGAGTTAAGGGCACAAACTCGGTGAGCTGCTCAAAAAAAGACATTATCGCCAAAGTGGACCATTCGTCGCAAAGATTTCATCCAATGGTACCCGTAAATAAGAAAACATAAGAATATAAGAATATAAGAAAATAAGGAAGCTACAAGAGGCCCCCGAGACCCACACGAGGTAGTTCCTGTTATTTAACACTACCTACATCCACCTTTCATCCCCATCCATGAGTTTATTTAGCCTCCTTTTAAAGCTTTCTAATGACTCCGCACTAACTACCTGTCTACTGAGTCCATTCCAATCATTAACCACCTTATTTGTATACCTGTTTTTCCCTATTTTTTTTTTAAATCTAAGCTTTTCCAGCTTGAATCCGTTACTTCTTGCCGTAAGAACTTTTCCTACCTCTCCTTTATTATATCCTTTTATCCACTTAACAACTTATATCAGATCGCCCCTTATTCTGCGTCTCTCGAGTGAGTGTAAATTTAATAGCTTCAATCTCCTATCATAACTATAGTTACGCGTTACTTGAATAATTTTGGTCATCCTTCTCTGCACTGATTCTAACAAGACTATATCCATCCTGTAATATGGAGACCAAAACTGAACCGCATAGTCTAGGTGAGATCTGACTAGAGCCAAATAAAGCTTTAGAATAACCTCAGCACTTCTGGTAATGAATCCTTACACCCTATTAACTCTATTTCTTACCGCAGTACATTGTTTCCTAGATCCGAGGTCTGAGCTCACCTTCACTCCCAGATCCTTATCACCTTCAGATCTTTTCAGCGATACATTGCGTATGGTGTATCTATTACCAGGGGTTTTTCTACCAACACTCATACGCTGCACTTATCAATATCAAATTCCATCTGCCATCTGACTACCCACTCATTAAGATCATCTAAGTCTCCCTGCAATATGTTTACATCAGACTGTGATCCAATAACCCTACCTACCTTAGTATCATCAGCAAACTTGCTGATTTCACTGCTAATCCCACTATCCAAGTCGTTGGTGAAAATAAAAAATATGAACGCTAAACAGACCCTTTTGGAACTCCACTTGTCACCTGCCCCCATTCAGATTTAGAACCATTAATTGTAACCCTTTGTTGCATATCACTTAGCCATGCTCTGATCAAACGAAGAACATTCCCATCTATTCCATGAGCCTTAACCTTATTTAAGAGTCGCTCCTGTGGTACCTTACCGAATGCTTTATTAAAGTCCAGGTATATTATACCATAATCCTTATCATTATCTGCTGTCTCATAAATTTTCCTATATAAACTCAATAAATTGGTGAGACATGACCTGCCTTTGGTGAATCCATGTTGTGAATCATTGACCAAACTATATTTTTCTTAATGCTCTCTAATGTGTTTTTGCAGTAATATATTCCAATAATTTACCTTCCACTGACGTTAGTCTAACGGTTCGATAATATGACATTAGTCCTCTATCACCCTTCTTAAATATGGGGACTACATTTCCTTTCCTCCATATTAACGGCACTTCGCCTATATCAATCGATTTCCTAAAAATGTGCACTAACTACTCACTAACAACCTGTTTGCATATTTTTAATACTCTGGGATAAACTTCTCTGGTCTGATGACTTAAAATTCTTCATTCTATATATACCCTCTTCTACCATTTCCCTAGTTATCACAATATCTGTTAGTTTCTCCTCATCGCTTCCTTAAACATCTGTTCACTATCAGGTATCGTCTGTTTATCCTGCTGAGTAAAAACACTGAAGAAATAATCATATAAAATTCTAAAACATATCCTCATCCGTAGTTACGATCTCATCCTGCCCTATTCTTAACACTAATTCCCTAGTCTTTGTTTTATATACCTGAAAAAAACCTTTAGGGTCGGTCTTTGCCTGTCCACCGACCTTAATCTCATAATTGTTCTTAGCTACTCATGTTCATCTCTTCACTGTCCTCGCCATCACGTTATACTATGCGTTCTTTGCTCAACTGTCGAACCTTGAACCTTAGGTACAAAACTTCAGATGTACGGTTGTATTGGACCTTATTCACCTCAACCGCTGTGTACTGCGGCCCACTTACCCACTTCGACGTCACCTCATGATGCCGTGGTTTCGATGGAACACTGAGCCAGGTGGTTCACAACCCCGGACGCGATGATGGGTTTTTACCAGATACCCATCGATGTGGAAGATCAAGACCTCACGTGTTTCATCACACCATGGGGGCAGTATACGTTCAAGCGTGCTCCAATCCGTGCTCAACACAATGCGTTTCTCTCACCCTTCACGAAGTTATCAACACGACAGACATGAAATCCCTAACGTGTGTAGCGGCATTTGCCTTCTAACTCCAGGAGGTGTGTGATATACAGTAGTATATAAATATCTTACATGCGAGGTGAAATACAAAAGATAGAAGACGACTAAAAATGTTTAACAACCCTTTGTAAATACTGCATCGGCTGCTGCTTCTGGTCCCTCTGGCTGGGGTAGACGAAGACTACTGCCTTCGCCTACCCTACCGCTTCACTCAGCTTATCTTTATCATACTTTATTTTCTTGCATCGTACAATTTTATTTTTCTATATATTGTTTCTATGATGTGATCTCTCACGCGTTATCTCCGCTTCATTACATGAGGCACAGAAAAAAAATATATATCACAACATCCTTATCCACAATTCTTGTTGTGAGAATAGTTTTTCCAGCATATTTTCCTCTGGCCATATATATTTACGATCTTCCTAACTTTGTATCATGTTTTGTCTTCCTCATTCTATCTACTTTATCTCTTATATATATTTATCTTGCTTCTTTTCGTTCTATTTTGGAATCAGCAACACCAACACCCACGCATGCACATGGAGGTAGTATGGGTGGAGACGCCCTGACCCGCGCGGGTTGATCCCTGTGAACTGTCAGTCAGCCACCTTGTTGTGGGCTAAGAGAGTGACTGCCAATAAGCCCATAGACGCAGAGGCCAGAGGTCCATATACTAATATATTTACATTTTTCCGTTTTCTCGGGCGGGCAACATGGGTGACTATTCATTGCTTCGTAAATAGTTTTTTTTCGTTTAATCCACATAAGAGCCCCTCTCAGTAATGAAGCTACTTTCATAGTATCATGAATTACTCACATATATATCCCATACACTTCAATCTCCATGTTAATCATAACCTTCTTATATATGAATGAATATCTTTAGTACATATTTATGTCTTATACATGATTATTAAGAACGTGATAAATATGAGGTACATCAGTATTGTTGTTCAAGTGAAGTATGATTGCAAGAAAGTTACGGCTCCAAGTGGCACAGCATATGTATATAGTAGTCTCCGAAAAATGTATCAGGAAGATACTCTGCCAGACGTACGATCGCACGGGTGGCTTCCAAGGGTGGGAGGGGGTGCTTGGATTAAGAACACGTGTGGTAGTCTGAAGAAAGTGTCGTACCTCAGGCATCAACACACTGTGGGTAAACATTAATGTTTCTTATATACTTTGCTGGTATTCGTCAGTTGCATTTATATATATATATATATGTATAAATCAAGAAAGTTCTCTTTGTGAAGGAAAAAAAATGTATATTTCTGGACCTTCATCCTATAATAATCAGGAATAGTGGGCGTGCAGTGAATCATTTCACAAATTCTTATTCTACGATTAATATGTCCATTTTCATTAAAAACATGCGAGAAAATTATCTTCATATATTAATGTAACGAAACAGCAACAGAAAAGGTCTTATAATAGAGCCCGCAGTTGTAAGTTCTTACAATGAAAAAATAGAAATACTGGCGTTGTGTGGCAACCCCAGCTTTCAATGTCTATAAGTCTATTAGAGATAAATCAACCATGGTAGTATTTTGAAATTCCTGGGAGTAACGTCGGTCCATTCAAAGGTGCACATATATAGGTTTCTTTATCACTATTATTTTCATGATGAAAATTTAATTGATCTCATTACATGGTGATATCAGATCTAGGTCTCTCGGGTTAATGGGTATAAGGTTTGATACGTTGGGGTGGCATGGTGGCTTCGTTGTTAAAGGTGGGGTGATGACGTTAAGGGGGTGAGGTCAGAAATTACTAGCGAGTGGCATATCTGTTTTAGGGCTGGGCAATGCTTACTCAGGTTAAATCCTCCTCTACACGTCCTCACATACTCGCTGTCTGTAATTTAGTATTGACCTCTTGAGGAGTAATTAAAGGGAAGGAGTGTCCCTCCTTGTGTGTTCTTTTATGCTGAACAGTTGTGTTGCATTTGGGTGCAATTAAAAAAAAAAAAAAAGTTTGAATGAATGAAAATTATTTGACAATGAAAATGTTTTAGAAGTTGATGTAAGTAATGATTATGAGGAATCTAATAATGCACTTGCTGAGGGAATATGGAAAGCGTACCTTCGGCCTGTGTAATCTCTCCTTATTCAGAAAAGGTAGTATATATATAGCCGAGTTTGTAGCTTTAAAGGTGATAAATCTTTGATATGTGAGAGGCCTGTTGTAATGCCTTAGTTCTCCTAAATGTAGATGAGACTCATGATTAGATAGGAGGAAAAAATAAAGGCAATTTAACAGTGCTATCCAGTGATATAATTGCCATATGCCTCATATGTGAGAAATAAATCAGTGAGTGTTGTGCTGTGATACCTCAAACTCTAAGCTATCTACATATTATGTTTACCAAAAACATCGCCAGTCTTGTCCTGTCACATTTTCAGGATAGGTCTGTTTTTCTCAAGTTGGAAAAAATCATATGTCAGATAGTGACCCGGTCAGTAATCATCTAATTTTACTGATCAAGGCTGTAGCTGAGACATATGCACAGGTGAGATACAAATAACGCAGCCAGCAGCTGACCGCCAGACATATTCAATAAAGGGACCCAAAGTAGGACTAAGATGAATAAACTAGTATTATTTAGTGTTATGTAGGTCTATGCAATATATAAAATGTAGTTTTAGGACATGATATCATGTAAAATTTGCAATAATGTAATATGTAATATATGGTTAGCAGTAACACAGAAGTATAATTTCACACACCGTGATATCATCGAGTGCAAGCAGTGTAAAAAGTGAAAGAAAGAGTGGGTATCTCAGTCACACACTGCGTCACACTGCCCACCCAACATTACGGCGGACGGGGGAGAGGGCTTCACCAGACATCACAGACCACGCGGCTCAGGGCGCATCCACCCATACTACCTCCATGCGCACGTACGTGATAGCGCCAGTACTAAAACATAGTTAAGTACTTTTGCTTCTCAGCTACTCTTCTACAGCACCGGACAACACTTTGGCCCAGATAAAGTGTGTGTGTGCGCGCGCGCCGCGCGCGCGCGTGTGTGTGTGTGGGGTGTGTGTATTCGTTCGTGAAAACTAAGGGTTGGGATTTGGGATATAGCTTACTCAAACATCAATTTAACTTCATCTTTTCGCTAGGAAATAATCATTTCACAATATTGTACCCAAACACCTCAAATACAGCTGAGGGATCTTTTTGCGGCGTTCTACTAGGAATCGTCGTCTTTTTGTAAATTTGTAGCTGCAAGAGGTGAGGCCTTCTAGCTGGTCCGCAGGTACTTCCTCTTCAAAGGGCATTTTCTTCTGCTTTTTCCCTATCACGACGCACCTGAAATATTTAATGTGAGTTCAGGGCAGGTCAGGTAATTAGAAAAATTAATTTCAGAGAAAATGTTATGTGGTATATATAATAATGCATTCATTTTTTTTCTCTCTCTCTCTCTCTCTCTCTAATGCATTATTTTTTGTTTCTCTCTCTCTCTCTCTCTCTCTCTTTTCTCTCTCTCTCTCTCTCTCTCTCTCTCTCTCTCTCTCTCTTCTCTCTCTCTCTCTCTCTCTCTCTCTCTCTCTCTCTCTCTCTCTCTCTCTCTTTTCTCTTCTCTCTCCTCTCTCTCTCTCTCTTTCTCTCTCTCCTCTTCTCTTCTCTCTCTCTCTCTCCTCTCTCTCTCTCTCTCTTCTCTCTCTCTCTCTCTCTCCTCTCTCCTTCTTCTCTTCTCTCTCCTCTCTCCTCTCTCTCTCTCTCTCTGTATTCTATATATATATATATATATATATATATATATATATATATATATATATATATATATCTTTCTTTTTGTCCCTCTTTTTCTTTTTCAATATAGTTGATGTTCTTTCACTTCAGTATCAATAATTCATTTTCCAACGACACTCACTTGTTCTTTATTTCCTGCCCATTTTATCTCGCTTCCATCTTCATCGTTATGCACTTCAGTCCCTTCCCCTATTAATTTGATTTCATCCGGTCTTCCCCTTCATTCCGGTGCATTCGATTACTATGTCCTCAACCATCTCATAAAATCCTCCTATGTCGATCTGTAATCTATTTTTAGTCTCTCTCGGCTCCTTCTCCACCACCACACCTTCCACAACTACCGCCACTATTACCACCAGCCCTCTCTCTTTCTTTATCTCTCTTTTTCTTTCTCTTCTCTTTCTCTTGTCTCTTTCTTTCTCTCTCTTTTAGCTTCCACTCGCTGTAATCATTTTCATTTTTGTTTTTTCATTATCACTTCCCATTTCATTCTTCCCTTGTAACCCTTCTTTTCCCATATATCCTTGTATTTATCCCTTTTTTTTAATTTGTATCTCATTCGCGTGTATCCACTTCTGCTTTCTCTTCTTTTTCATTTTTTTTTTTTTCATTTTGGTTTTTTCTTGCTATCATTCAGTTTTTTTATTTTTCTTTCCAGTAATTTGTCATCCCAAATCTCTGCTTTACGTAAATGTTTTTTTTTCATCTTCAAAACTATCACATTTCATTTGTGCTCTGCCTCTTTGGATTTATTTTGTAATCCAAACCATGTTTTCTCGCTCTGCGTCCCTTCACTTATTACCTCCGCCAACGAAGTTGGAGGGAGGTTATGTTTTCACCCCGATCTGTTTGTTTGTTTTGTTTGTTTGTTTGTTTTGTTTGTTTGTTTGTTAGTGTACAGGATTTCTCGAAAAGTTAAAAATAGATTTGGACCAAACTTGGTATACCAGGTCTATTTGATATAAGGAAGAACCGATTTAATTTTGGATGAAATCGAATCACAACTGTTGCCATGGCAACCAATTGATGAAATATGTTTCCTATTTTTATCTCCGCCAACGATGTTGGAGGGAGGTTATGTTTTCACCTCGATCTGTCAGTGTGTTTGTTGTTTGTTTGTTTGTTTGTTTGTTTGTTTGTGTGTTTGTTTGTTTGTTGTTTGTTTGTTTGTTTGTTTGTGTACAGGATTTCTCGAAAAGTTACGAATAGATTTGGACCAAACTTGGTATACCAAGTCTATTTGGTATAAGAAAGAACTGATGATTTTATTTTGGATGAAATCGAATCACAACTGTTGCCATGGCAACCAATTGCAAATCCGATTTTCCCTATCCTTTAACATGGTGAATGATATATTCGGGCGGAGGTATGCGCTCTACTGAGTGCCCCCCTTAGTTATCTATGCTTTTGCGTTATATTTCTTACTCCTACCATTCTTTTCCCTCTCTCTCCTATCAAATCCATTCTCCCAGCCTCCATCCTTCATACATACTTTACTAACACCTTTTATAAGCCCTTTCCTGATAACATTTAGTTCCTTACGCTCATATATCTCTTCTTTTCTTCATACTGTTCTTCTTTTTTTCTTCCTACATATCTAGCTCGTTTCCGTTTTTGTTCATTCCGCCCAGCTCTTTTCCACTCCTTTAACCGTTTCTTCTTTCTCCCTCATATTCTCCCTCCATCTTTTTTTCATATCACCGTCCCTATTTATTTCGCCATGCATATCCACTTTTCATTTGATTTTCTGATCACTTCTCGCTTCCTTAATTACTTTCTTCTTTCAACCCTCTCATCTGCTTTCCTTCATTTATCTCTTAACCCCTAACTTCCTCCTTCGAGGTCTCACTTTTTCCACGTTCCTCATGACACGCAGCAGATTTTGTCCCGCCAGTAACTTAAGGTCTTCTGGGCTCCACGCCGGGTCCACTGAGAAGCTCGGCGAAGAGGTACGGGTAGCGTGACACATCTTCCAGCACCTCTGGTAGCCTGCAAAGAGAAAATAAATGATGAAAGGAAAGGATCGTCGTGAAAAGTAGGTAGAGTAAAGAAAGAGCCAGTGAGAGATAAAGAAAGGAAAGAAGATAAGTAGAAGGGCGAAAAATGAAATACATATAATTGAAAGCAAGAGAAAGGTGGGCGATAGGGAGGGTGAGGGAGTTTCGTAAGTAAGGAAAATAAGGGAAGACAAAATAGATGGTATAGTTTGTTTCTTTGAGTTTGCATGTTGTTTGCTTCTGCATGTTGAGTTTGCGTATGAGTAAGTTTGTATATTAACAATTATTAAAAGTAACTGGTGATAGGAGTATTTGTGAGAGTGTTCATGTTAGTGTTGCTCTAGTTATGGTAATGGTAATGGTAATGTTGCCAGCGAAGACATTGATTTGTATTATGATATTTGATCACGATATATGGTTATTATGATTAATATATGGTTGTCTGAGGAACACCACATGGGTTTTAACCTTGGTAGGTTTAGGAGTGATTATTCGGTGTAATGATGATAGGTATAATACTAGTGGTTGATTGTGGACTTTGTGATGAAGGAGAAACAGAAAGGTGAGATTGTGATGATAGTTTCAGAAAATTACCAAATTTTTTGTTTCTCCATGACCGAACAAATTTGAAAGAGAGAATTACTTCGTAATCAGTGGTGTGAACTGGATTCTAGAGCCTGGCGATACAATAACTGCTTCTCCCTTCTTCCTCTTCTCATCCCTCTACCTGCTTCCATTTTTCATCCTTCTTCTCTCCAGTCGTCGACTAAGGAAATCTCATTAAAAATTTACCTTTGACAAGACAGCTGCTTTCCACATATGATATTGGATACGTTATAATGTATGTGTGGGAGAGAGTGAGAGGAGAGAGAGAAAAAAAGAGACGAGAGAGAGAGATGAGAAACAGACGCAGAGCCCAGACAAACATACAGACAGATTGAGATAAAAGGATTGTCAGAAAGACAAAGGGAAGACAGATTGAGACATATAGACAGGAAGATATTAAAAAAAAAGAAAAAAAAAAGGAGATATATGAAAGACGTGACACCAGATATATTCATAGTTCAACGGAAACAGAGATGAACAAGAAAATGTCGAATCAACTGAGACCAGATTATGAACACTGATAAGTACAGTATATGTGTAGAGAATGACACAGTATGGAAAAAGATAGGAAAGAGCGAGAGTGACATGATGTAATTGTGATACGTCTACACGCTAGAACAAACTAGACCATCTTTTGAAACTCTTTGCCCACCTTTATGTATGCCTGTAATCATGACAATCTTTGTTTCAACCTTACCAAAAACTCCTTCATTTATAAAATGTCAACATTTTGATGACATCAAATCCTCTCGTGACCTTGGCATCTAGCTGATCAAACATCTCTAAAAATAATTACTTATATATCTTTCCCTCCTATGCTTCACCTAAAAGATGGCTTACAGCATGTCTCACAATTTTGAAGCTGACTCTTGTAGTGGGCGGCGTACCTAGGATATGAAACCTATGTGCATTTTTTGATAAAAGCACCAATTTTGGCACAGAGGTAAGACCAAGATATTATGAACAAATTTGGATGTAGAGCCATCGCCTAATGCCCCCTGGCGGCCGTGGCGGCCATTTTACAAAATGGCCGCCATGTGGCTGCCGAGGAAGACTTATCCCTAGTGAATGGAGAGGTACTGAGTAAATGTGCAGGAACAAATTATTGTTTTGAATCTGCAATGTTGTGCAAACATTATGTTGCGTGTTGTTGCTCACATGTAGGGTAGCACTTAACAACAAAGAAGGTGCCCATGTGTTTTTAGAATCTAATCTATTATCGATTTATTTAATATTTATAGATTAGCATAAAACCAGTGACAAAATCTGTCAATTGCAACATGTCCTAACTCACTGGGATTCTGAGTGCTCCTTTAATACAACTTTGTCATTTTCCATTCCAGAACACTGTCGAAGAGCTTCAAAGTCGTGAGCCTCATGTGCAGAAAGCAGCCTCAGTCTATCTCCGCCCAGCCAGCAACAGAGAAGACTGAGGTCATTATGCTTCATATGCCTAGAAACGACGCCAGAGTCCGCCTGACGAGTCCATCCCAGAATACACGCCAAGACAAGGAGTAGCAGTACAGCATTCTCGGCTAGGTACATCTGAGAAGGTCAATGAGCTGGTGATTGCTCCCCAACTCTTTTCTGTAGAGGGCGATAGATGAAGGCAGTGGCGTTGAAGCACATTGAGTGCCAAACAATGCACGATACCACAAGAGCGTAGGCTGAGGTATCAACAAGACCAAGTTAGACAAAGCTGAGAAGTAGGCACCTGAAAATAGGCGCTGGACGAAGAAGAGAATGTTGTTGCCCGCAAGCGAACTGATATCTGTCCGGACCATCAAGTACTGAGACAAAAACACCAAGAGTGAAATGCTTCTCTGCGGAGAAGCTCCTGGTAATGCTGGTCTTCATGAAGCTGCGACATTCCAACTGGACTTGCGTGCCAGGTCGTGCGCACTAGTTCTGGACGAACATGGACCTCCTGACGCCAACTGAACGCTGGGGAACATGCTTGCAAGGAGCGGCTAAGTACCACCGAAATGTCTCCTGAACTTGTACAATCGCGGACGGAAGATTAAGGAAATGGTGGGCAAAGGTACAGGACGATGAACACGCAATAGCAGGACTTGCTTTTCGCAGAGTTGTGGGCTTATGAAGAAGCTCACATGGATGACGAGACGTCTCCGGTCTTCAAACTGGCTGACCTTGCGCATTAGAACACGTTCAAGGATGGAACAGTGAGTGAGTCAACATGCGGGCAGGGTGCACACGACCCGTCTTAAGCAGAGACTGCTTGCCACTTTCCTAACATGTGATGCACAAGCACCAGGGGCGCGAGTCCTGCCTTGCATTCAATGCAAGACCTCGGCGATGCCCTGGCAAAGGCTGTGAAACGGGACAGAACCCTTGTGCTGTCCACCTGGCGAGTGCCTGCCAAATTGTGAGACGAACATATCGGAAAATGCCAGGTGTTCAACGGGTTTCCTGCAGAATGCAACAAGAGTCGTGCCACCCATGCTGCTTGCCTGGTCACTATGATCTTGGAAGGTCCCAGTATCAAGCACCAGAGGAAAGCACAACACCAGCGGCACTGAGTATCGCCCAGCCTCCTCAAGTTCAACAGCGTTATGCACCGACGGCACCACAGACAGTACGCTCGCCAGTAGGCACGCCACACGCAGGAGACGACATGTTCCAACCTACATCGGCTAATGCTACAGGCACACAAGCGCAAGAGGAGCTCGTCGTAAGGCTGGCACACATGGGGATTTCTATCTCCAATGATCGGGTCCTGTCCCTTTCCACACAGCTGAGGAACAGTGCCTGCCGCCTCTACCACCAGGAGCAAGCAGTCTGCACCCAAGATGAGAGGCAGAGTCTTCACGACTGCCGCGGTAGACATATCGACCACACCTAAGTTTCCACCACAGCAAAACAGTCATTCCATGGGACTGCTCTTTCCCTCATGCAACACACTGCGGTCCCTGGGGCCGGCATGGACCGCAGCATCATCATCATCGGGAAGGCCGAACGAAAGTGGCCTCAAAACAGTTGACCGTTGCCGCACTACTATACAGATGTCCCATCGTCGGCAGCATCAAGAACACCCGTGCCGGGCTACCAGCGTGATCATCCCTGAGCAGCAACAGCGGCCTCAAGCAACATGCTGAAAGAGAGCATCTCTGGCTAAAAACACCCAAGCGCCCTACAAGAAAACGTTTCTCTAGTGGAGAACACTTCATGGGCTGCTATACCACGCAAGCCAGCATGGACATTGCAGCCAATTCGGGCCATCGTCCCCCCTACTGCTCCCACTCTTCCTGGAGAGCCGCCCACACCGTGGCTATGACAAGCACTCCATGGATGTGGTCAGGATTGCAGTGGAACCTATCCAAACCTGTGCCAGACTCCAGTGGTCACATTGACCAGCCGCTGTTTGCTTTGGCAAGCAAATCCCAGTGGAAGTGGCACAGGAGTATGGTGAAGAGAAGTTGTCGTCCTCTTCGGCGGTCTCATATCGAGTTGGCAGCACGAAGACCATTGGTGAATGGCTGCAAGGGAGCGGATGGGTGCAAGCACTGGTTTAATGTCAGAGATCACCAGGCCGGGGACAGCGGACTCCCTTCCTGCGCGGCATCCAATGTCAGTCGAACCAGGAGAGCTCATCAAGTGGCAGCAGACAGACCTATTCACCCTGCATCAGCACGCGCTACAACCACTACATTGACCAGCTGGGTGACCGCACGCAACGAGCAGCTGGGAGTCGACGATTGGTGCCAGCAAAAAAGCGGAGACCTGCCCCAGTTCGACTACTGGGCAACTCTCCTGCACTGGAGGTGACGAGTCCTGGTGTACGTGCGCTCTCTGCGCCAAGTGTCGTTTGCGATGTACGTAGATGCCCTGAGAGAAATAGCAGTGTGGTTCATGCCCTGGATCACGCCAACTACGCGCGCTGGATTCCTGTGCATCGCAAGACATGGTGGGACTGCGACGACACACCCTGAAATAGCCCAGGAATTCTGAGCCTAGAACTTCACCGGTCCAGAAGACGCACAGGTCGTTCTCCGCCATACCGCGATCAGGCCCACGAGCAGAACAATGCGCACAAAGTAGACGGAGGTGCAGTGGGCCTGGACTGACAACCCCAGCGCTCTACGAACGGTGGATGGTTGGCAGGACCAGAGGTTGCCACGCTCATCGAACAGTTCCAGATGAAACTGACCCGGGGAAGAGAGACCACAAGACACCAAGGCCCAGACCCGTCAAGCAAGTGTGCAGGGACTGCCCTTTCCTGACAGATGTACAGTCGAATGGTCAACGTGATGGAAGACTCGGGAAATCAATTGAAGAGGAGAGTCAAGATCTGCTGGGTACTCGACACCAAGGAATCGCGCACATGGAGCCTGTAGGACGCCCTCCGTCATGCACACGAAGTGGGTCAGCTGCAGTTTACAACTTCGTCAGAGAAACGCCTGTTGTAGAGACGAAACCCATAGGAGATGCCATCCACAGAAAACAAGCTGAAAATCTTTGGTCAGCTGCTTCAAAACCTCCGGGAAAGGGCAAGCGCAGATGAAATCCCTGAAGAATGACGTGACCTGTTCTCTCGTCTGTATATCGGGTGCCAGAAACGGGATGGGATCTAGAGGAATCTTCCAACATGAAAACCAAGCCGTGCCCCCCTGCACTATCAGGATGGCGGTGGCATCCGGCTGGGTGGCAAGAGGATCTTCTCGCTTGTCTAGAAGACCTCAGTCAGTGTTGTCTTTGAACAGACGCGCACCCCCCAAGTCTGAGGTTCTCCAACCAGCTGCATTGTGCTAGAGGAGCGGTCATCATCAGATGCTGAGCAAAAACAAACAGCAAAAAGCTTCAACGAGTATTGCACAACATGTATTGTGCCTAATACTCTCAAAACTCCATAAAGCCACGCGACTGGACCCTGGTGTGGGGACCGCTACAATACAGACTCGTGAAGGGTACAGGCAAGAGCCAAGTGCGGAAAAGAGGTGAGAAGACGGGGTGGTGGGTGGTGCAACGATCCCCGGGAACTGGCGCCAGATTCCTAAGAGTCGGACGAGAAAAAAACAAAACAAGGGACAGCGCTGTCAGGTTCCGTCTTCTGGCGTCCTCCAACGACTCTATGCCAGCTGGCCAGACAAGGAGCTGGCATCACTGAAGGAGTGATGGTCTTGAGCAAGCCCACCGCCTTAGATACTGCAGACCTGGATCTCCTTGCAATCACGACAGAAGCCGACAGCCGCATGATGTTGCACGCCGACAGCTGCTCACCATGGCCAACAAGGGAAGATCCTCAATCCGCACAGTTGACACTGATGTGTTGTCTGGCCCCAGTGGCTCTGGAACGCACCCTGGAGGGGAAGCCGAAGGTAGGTGTCTTCGGCCCGGGCCAAAGCTTTCCGGTTTTTTGACAGCCCAGAGAGTGGGAGCGGGACTCTAGCCCTGAGAACGCACAGGCACTTACCGATATTTCAGCTTTGACGGGGCTGCGAACGGTCGCCTGCTTCGCCGGACCTGGCAAGGAGGACAGCATGGGCAGTGTGGACAGCCTACCTCAGCTGACCCAGGACACTCACTGACTTCACACTGCACCGGATCATATTGGATAAGATGCCATGCTACACCATCGAGAGGTTCGTCATCCTGTTTTACTTACGACAGAACAAGCACCGCAACCGATATCGAAAGGCACGCCGCAATCTGTTGCAAAGAAGAGCAATGTCCAGCTGATCTCCACCGACAAGTGCAGCCCTGAAGCAGCACGTCCGACGAGCATATACCAGGGCGGACATGTTGGGGTCAGGCCCTGGTTTCCTGCCACCAACATTGCCACACCAAAAAGGACTGGGATTGGATCAAGACCATGGGGACATGGACGAACCCTATCTGGACAACGCTCCCCGAGGCATCCAAGGTCTGCTGGGATGCTTGTTTCCTGCAAATGCCAGAAGGTCTGCATCAAGAAGTGCAAGTGGCAAGATGGGAAGAATGGAGTTCTGGAATGCACACCCACTGTGTGCTTGCGACGGGGAGTGCTCTCAGAACTGAACTGCAAACTCTAAGATGAAGATTCTGAATCTGTTCCAGACAGTATACAGGTACTGTAAAACAGTGAACTTATATGCATATT
Organism: Chionoecetes opilio; assembly: GCA_016584305.1. Classification (NCBI taxonomy): domain Eukaryota; kingdom Metazoa; phylum Arthropoda; class Malacostraca; order Decapoda; family Majidae; genus Chionoecetes; species Chionoecetes opilio. The sequence goes on from JACEEZ010007199.1 coordinate 20,938, forward strand.
GATTTAGCAGATATGGCGTTAATTAACATGATAATTAAATAAATTTAAAGGAGTTAGTGTCCATTGACCACAGAAGTATAACATTTGACCTTGCCCAGGATTGATCTGACGAGAGCAAGCCACCATAGATATCACTATCTGGTTCTGTTATGGTGTTGATTATCGAGTAATTAAACATAATTGTGCTAATTATTTTGTTAATAATGGCATCTTAATTGGCGTGGGCAGTCGTCCATGAATAGCTCTTGACAGGAAGTAGGAAGAAGGTCAGATGAAATTTCCACAACGAAATAATCTAGCGTATTCACAAGGATATGTCAGCATTTGATGCCTGATCATAGGTTTCCTTGTCGCCCATTTAATCTGCAATTAGCCTAAAAATGTTAATTAATACAGCAGCATCTCCCAAAATGTGACCCAAGAGCTATCTCGGCATGTCTTGATTCAAAACATTCAATTAAAACATCCACCTAAAACCTTCAGCAGCAAACTTTATCTAACTTCTGTGTGTCTTTGGGTGTATGCTGGCGGCCATTTTGCGAAAAACATGGTCGCCACCGGCCGCCAGGGGGCAGTTGGGCCGATGGCTTTACAATGAAATTTGTTCATAAAATATATGGTCTACCTCTGTGCCAAAATTGGTGCTTTTATTAAAAAGGCACACTTAGGTTAGCTACACGCTGTACTATTGATCAAACCTTACTATACATTCCACTCGGGTGATGAAGGGCTGTTCCACCCTTCCTCACACATGACTATAAATATGCCTAGATTTAAAATCCTTTCGTCATTACTGTTTTCTTTGACGTTTTGGCCTAGATCCCTCGGAAGGCTTACGGTTCTGACGGATGTCCCTTCCTATTGTACTCAAAACTGTGCTTCGTGCTTTCACCCTGCCTCCACGACCGGCAGTGGAATTCTGCGGGCGTAGCGTGGTATCCTAGTCAAGTCCATTTGGCATCCACAAATGTCCGCTCTGTCCGTCTACAGTCCTACGTTGATCCCGCTCGCCGTTGACGCGGGTAAAAAAATATAAAACACGATGGTATTTGATTTAGGATTTTTATTTCCCCCCCCGGTAAACTAAAGCATTATTTTGATGTTGAAAAATTTTAAGAAGAATTTACCGGTAATTCGGACATGACGGACTTGCAGTCGGACGCAAGCGCAGTGTATATCGAGTCCATTTGGCATCCCAATTGCGCTCTGTCAGTCTATAGTCCTATGGTCGTCCGTGACGCGTAAAAGAAATATAGGAACACGATGTTATTGGATTAAAATATATGCTGATTATATTTAATTATTGTATAATTATATTATTATTATTAGATTTGACCTATAAGTTTATAAACTAAAATAATTCTACAAACAGTAAACCAAAAACTAAATCCTAAAATCAAACCCAAAACCTAAAGTTAAATTTAGGTTAGTTAAGTTTGGTTTAGGGTTCATTTAAGGTTTCGTTAGGTTTAGGATAGGTTTGGGTTAAGGTTTGTAGATTAATTTATAGTATAACCGTTATTTAGGTTAAATTATTGAGCAGGGAAGCTCAATTGCCGGGTGAAGCTCAGGCCCGGATTTAGGGCAGGGCACAACGGGCCTGATCAGGGCCTCGCGCTTTAAGGGCCCCGCGCATCTGATAATTACAAGAAATCAATTGTAATTATTTGTGTCCCCCATCGCCCCCCACTAGGCTGTCTGAATAAAAACATAACTTCATTTTAATATTGGCTATGAATAAGAAAAATAGACAGTTTGTTATACTTTTTTTCCATCTCCAAATATTGAATAATGTTTTAATGCACTAAAACCATAGATCACGTAAATCCTGGGAACTGCGCACGGAATATCGGCCTGTCGCACAAGGGCCTGAAGCCGGAGGTCCGCTCGAATTCACAATATATATTATACGGATCATATAGGACTGATTTATCAGTATATATGATATCCTGCAGTCTTCGTAAATGTTGTTCTATTAATATTATCAAATAAAAAAACAGTAAAAACGCTTAAGAAAATGCCATAACGAGACTCTGAAGGAAATAATGCATGAACTAATATCACTTCAAACTCTTGCCATTTAAAGCTTTGCGAGTAAATTTTTTATGATGGGTATTCAATAGAAGGCAATTTATTAGTTCCATTGATATATTTCGTTTTCGGATAAATGAAATTAGAAAACATGCATAATTTAGCCGTTAAATAATAAATACAATCATCAACGGGTAATTTTCCCGATTGATGTTATTTTATTTACTTATATATTTCTTTTTCTGATAAATGAATTAGCACCATGTATAAATAGCGTTAACTAATAAAATAACCTCTTCAATTGGGAAAATTTACCCGATGATGATTTTATTTATTTATTTAATGATAATTTCTGCATTGTTTAATTAATTTATCAGAAAACGAAATACATCAATGGGAAAGCTTAATAAAATTTTGCAATGTTATTGATACCCGTCATGACAAAGTTGACTCGCCAGTTTTAAATGGCGAAGAGTTGAAGTGAATCAGAGTCTCGTAAATGGCATTTCTTTAGCGGTTTTTACTTATTTTGTATATGGATAAATAGTTATAACATAACATTACGAGATTACAGTATATAATATATACTGACTAAAACCCCCCACCCCAGGGGGTCTATTGATAGTCCATAGGACCACTTATCTCTTTATCGGGCGGGCCTGCAGGCGCTATGCAGCCTGGCAATTTCAAAAACATGTCGCGTGAACAGTCCAGAGATATAGTTGGTCTATGACCAAACCCCCATGTGCAGGCTCAGAAGAGTCAGTGGCGTCAGCTGGCTTGGAGCATCACATTGGCGGCTGGGTTAGCGTGAAACTGAACAGCTATTTCCGAAGGTAAATCTCATTTCTCTTTTCGTTTTTAATGTTACCTTAATTAAGCAATCGGATGCATTTGATATTCGCTGCAATTATTATGGCCTCATACTGTCACATAAATAACTAGGCTCAAGGAAAAAAAACAAATACCGACAAAAATGTAGGGAGCTTTGATTATGATAGGCGTATAGCATGTTTACATCACTACAATGTAGTACAGTGATGTTAATTATTACGCATTCGTTATTTTCAGTTATAGAAAGTACAAATAGCTAATAAACGGACAAAGTGCAAATATTTCTATAGTCTATTCAATTAAGCTGATTCTTGGGAAGATGCTCGCTCCTACCCGAGTTTGTAAGGACGTCGCTGATTGGCTGATAGACTCGGGCTGGTGGGGTGGTGGTGGTGGTGGTATTTGCCTCGTCGCAATCCCAAAACCTTGCGTTGCCTCAGAAAAATATTCATCTCTTTGCTTAATCACTCTTACACAAGACTAGGCCTTTTGGTTTGCATTCAGGAATCAGGCAGGATGCGTCAAACCATAACACGCTATTTCGAAACTCTAATAGGGTAAAAAAATTAAGTATGACTGGAGTATGAAGAGTAGGCGGATTTTCAGGTTTCACTGCATTGAAAGGTGTACTCCTACCCGATATTACCAAGCTACAAGATAATATTAGTTAAACTGAGCTACCCATCGTTTTCATTTAAACATTTGTGGCATATCATGAGCATAAAAAAAATGGCACTATGGACTACACTAATTATTAAGATAATTGAAGCGAAGTAAACGATGTATAACCATTTGTCATGCTTATATTGCTGAACTCGCTGTAACTCCATCAGTTTTGGTCGCATTCAATGTTCAAGCACTGTTCAAAAATCCTTATATTTTTCCGCTTTCCTTTGGTATGTAGCAGTACCAATGCACAGGAAAGAGTAGGTGGTCAAAATGGCTAAGAAGTTAAACTACTACTGCAAATGGGCACAGTGACCGGGTGAGCATTGCTCCCTAGACAGGAGATAAGAGATGAGTTTACTCGGCGAGAAGCTATCAGAGGCTCCACCGTCACGGCACCAGTTTGAAACAGTTTTACTTCCTAGCCACTTGACCACCTACCTTTTTCTTATCGTACGTGCTACTACCAAAGGAAGCGGAAAAAGTATGGGGATTTTGAAACAGTGCTTGTAAATGTAATGCCAACCAAAACTGATGACAGTTACAGCGAGTTGAAGCAAAATAAGCAAGAACAAATGTTTTATTATCACTATTTTACTTTCCTTCATTCATCGTAATTAGTGGAAGTATTACTGTTATTTGTTCCTTTTGGCTCATGCTCAAGATATGCAACAATGTATTATGGAATACGATGGTAGGCTCAGCTTTCATAAAATTATCTGGTTAGCTTGGTAAATCGGGTAGGTAGTACAACATATTCAATGCAGTGAAAACCTAAAAATCCGCCTACTCTTGTGATACTCAGTCATGAACTTTATTTTTTACCCATTGACGTTATGAATGGCGTTGGTTATTGTTGACCAATCACACCTTGATTCACTGATGCAAACCAAATAGGCCTTTTTTTATCTTGTGAAGAGGAGAGTAAAGCAAAGAAAATATGAAATTTTTCTTAGGCAACGCAAGGGTTTTGGGAGCAGCAAGGCAGTGACCACCACCATCACACCCAGCCCGAGTCTATTCAAAGCCAATCTAGCGACGTCTTACAAAACTCGGGTAGGCAGCGAGCAGCTCCAGCCAGGAATCCAGCTTAACGTGAATAGACTATAGTCTGGCTTGGATCTTGTACTAATCATTCATTATTATAATCCTACTAATGACATTATGAAACCACGTAATTAGTAGGCATAGTAGCTCATGTGATTATAGAAGAGTAAAGGTTCAATTAGAGAAAATGAAAATGTACGTATACAATTATAGTTTAGTAAATCAGAATATTTTATTAGTTATGCATATCATTTAACATAAAATGTAATACTTTTAACATTTCTATATAATTATAAGGAAAGTGTGGTCTGTCGTCTGTCTGTCTGTCTGTCTGTCTGTTGTGTGTTGTGTTGGGGTATAGGTTCCGCCCCCGTGGCGCAAACACCTCATTGGCACATTTTTGGGAATCAGGTTGACCAGGGGAAGGTCATAAGCCCATTTATGCAGATGATCGATCACCTTTTTTTTTCCTTTTTTTTAGCAGCCTATTAGCGAGAATTGTGAAGCAAAAAGTGGGTTGCGAGAATTGAGGAAGCCTTGATGTAGGGTGATGGGTAATGGGTTGAAGTGAATGGGTGGGTGATGGGTAATGGGTGGTGGGGTGATGGGTGAGTGAATGGGTGGGGGGTGAGGTTGGGGGTGATGGGTGTTCTTGTTGGGGGTGAGGGTGCATGGGTGAGGGAATAGGTGGGGGGGAGGGGTAATGGGTGAGTGAAGGTGTGTGGTGATGGGTAATGGGTGAGTGAATGGGTGGTGGGTGATGGGTAAGGGGGTGAGTGGGAATGGGTGGGGTAGGGTAATGGGTGGTGAATGGTGGGGGGTGAGGGTAATGGGTGAGTGAAGGCGTGGGGGGATAATACATTTCTACACCATGATTTAAGGAAATGTTAGAAGGGGCTATCTGGAGAGGTCCATGTTTGGTGGGGACGAAGGCCCACCCAAACACAGGTGGTGGGCCGAGGGCCCACCAATAGCCATCCGCAGGAGCTAGCCAAAAGTCCATGCCCGGAGGGCGGCTTTGCGTGCTAGGTAAACTATAAACTTTAAATTATTCAATATTATAATGTAATAAAAACAAACACATATATTATATTTGAGATATTCTACTACAAAAGATTTATATTTGTCAGGATTAAATTATATCTGAAAGGATAACATTTGTTATCATTAACTGTAAACAACATGGACGTCGTAGCAGACCATCCGATAGCAAGGACAAGATAACCTGCTCAATGAGGCTGGGCGTGCACAAGTGGAGACACCAGCACTGGTGCTGTGCTCGCTTTGTAGTACATGATAATATAAATCACTGTATTGTTGTCCATAACTAACTAAATTGTGCCATCATACATACATAATAAAACATTGTGCCGTGCCTGGAAATGTAGTATTTGGTTTAGATTATATATCTCCATCCAGTAACCGTTGCTTGAATATAAACATCTATTCATGTTACCAAAAAACAATAAATAATTAGAAGAAAAAAAAAAGAAAGTTACATGGATTTGTTTGCTGCGGTAGGCGGACGCTGGACGGCCCCGGTCGACCGGCGGAATTACGGACAAGAGATGGACAATGCAGGCGTAATAGTAACGGTGAGTGGACTAGGCGAACGTGGACGGGCCTCAGTCGAAAGTAGATATTACGGGAACGAGAGATGGACAATGTGGGCGTAAAAACGTCCAGTCGTCCTCGTTTCCGCATTTTCCGAAATCATGTCGGCACAGGAGGACGTCACGGACGTGAAGAGGGCTGTCCATCAGACGTCGTTTGCCGGCAGGGTTGGTCAAAATGTTCGTACTTTGTTATTACTTCCACCTATCTCTTCATGCAGTTGTTAAGTTTCTCTTCTTTTGGAAGTTTGCCCATATGCAAGCCTGTTTCCTAAGAAGGGTGAACCGTTCTAAATCTTTAAACACTCTTATTGCGAGACTTCGTGCCTTTTAAAGCTTTTTGAATATAATATATTAGGAGAAAACCGTGTGTTCTATCTGCCTGTCTGTCTGTTTTGGGTAGCCGAAACTTTAAAAATTTAATTTTGATGAGAGTAGGCTCATAAAGTCGCAAATAATATGTAGGTGGAAGCGGCTTGGTCCAATGTATATTGAATCATTTTGTGGGGAGTCTAAGGCTAAAAAAACCTTTTAGCCTATTAGATACACAAAGAAACTGGCAGTAACGCTTTGCCGCATTTTCTAGCTCCGTGGACTAACCGTTGTGTGGGGAGTCAGTGTGTGTGTGTGTGTGTTGGCATGCATGCATGTGTCGAGTGTGCTGTATGTGTGTGTGTGCGTGTGTGTGTGGTGTGTGGTGTGAGTGTGTGTGTGTGTGTGTGTGTGTGGCGCGCTAAGGGTCGTCGGAAATTCTACTATTACGACACGCACAGCCCAATCTCTACGTCAGTCTGTCAATGGTTGGCTGTGCTTATGCCGTCGAAGTGTTGGCGCCCCGTGGAGTCACACCGGAAAACGTGGTTTACCCCAAGGAACTTTGACCAGTGGACCAACGAAAGCACAAAACACGATTGAGTTTGCACTCACATTGGTGTATAAATATTTACTACTATTAAAACATCAACTACATGGGTCCAAAGGGGGCCCAAACACTTGTCTTTACTAAATTAGAAGATTGTAAAGAATTTGAATATTACTAAATAAGAAGATTCTAAAGCTTTTGAATCTTTACTAAAACAAGAAGATTAGTTAACATATCTGCTCACAATTTCTATATGATCGTCATTACGGTTTCCGTAAAGGGCGATCTACTGGCGATCTTCTAGGCTTTCCTAAAGAAATCTTGGTCATCCGCCATTAGTGTGGTTTCAGTGAAAACATTTCCTGTTTGCCACTTGACAATCAAGAGTTTTGATGAGTTGGCACAAATCTTTAATTTCTAAACTACCCTCATTCGGTTTTTAGATCCTATCCTCGGCACCTTCTTTTAAGTTTCCTTTCTAAACCGCTTATTGCAGCTACTGTAGACGGCCATTGTCTTCTCCTATGTCTATCAATAGTGGTGTCCTCAGGGTTCTGTCCTATCACCCCACATCTCTTGGTATTATACATTAATGACCTTTTTAGTTCTAACTCAATGCCCTATCCACTCCTAGGATAATTATCTCTACCCTGATTTTTTCAACGCCATTCATTAGACGGTCCAACTCAACAGGAACTAAGTTATCAAGAGAGATGCCACAGAGCACCTCATTTCTGATCTAATTTAAGTTCTGATTGGGGCAAAGCAAAACCTTGTTTTTGTCCAATGCCTCAAAAACCCAGTTATTCCACTATCAACACGGACAAAACCTTCCTGACAACTATCCCTCATCTTCTGCGATACTTCAATGGTCGCTGCTCTTCTAACAATGAACATTCTATGGACTATCCTTTACTAGATATCTGAACTGGAAATATCAAATATCATATCTTGCCACAAACAGCTTCTATGAAGTTAGGTGTCCTGCAGCGTCTGCGTCCATTTTGTACTCCTGTTTGGTGTTTACTTAAATATGTGACCTGTTGAAGGTGGAGTTTGCGGTAAACTATGGTAGTGAAGCATCATTTTAGTGTAAAACCTATATAAGAAAAAAGTGAGAGAATTATGATTTCAACTTCATATGTAAAATTGATGTTTGTGTGGTTTGAATTGAGAATATTTTAGGAATAAAGAATGTATAGATCTTCTTAAAAAGCAAAAAAAGTTTCTCAACATACCGTTTATGGTAAAACAGGTTTAAAGGAGACATAATCAATCATTGGGGGCATACGCCGGGGGAGCGCGCCTCGCCCACCCTACGACGTCACTACAGGGAGACCACCAGCACGAGCCCCATGCACGCCTCCATTCCCATACCAAGCAACTCTCGACAAGAAGCATCAAACGTGCCGCAGACACGAGCCATGTAGTCGCCCTCCTTGGCCTCCTCCACGCCGCATTGTCTCTTACAGATTCAAACCTGATGGGAAGGATCGGTTAAAAGGTAGACAGTGCCAGATTCCCATATAGCCGAAGGTGGCGCTGACGGACTATGGCCAGGTAAAAGGCCTCGATTCAGTTTTCATGGTGCAATCGCTGATTTGACACGTAAATGATCCCAGCGCTCCCCCATTTGGTTATGCGAAGACAATTATTACCAGGGGGGGGGGGAGGGGGGTGTGGGGGGGGGGGGGGGGGGGGGGGGGGGGGGTCGGGGCCATCGGATTGCCTCTTCAAGTCGCTATTGAGTGGTCCATGTCTCACAACCCATAGAGTTAGGACAGCATCACAGCGACTTGAAGATCAAGTATATTTGTCCTCCTGCACATGTACCACAACGCCAAAGACTCGAGCTGAGCGAGTCCAAAACACCCTATGGCTATGCATTATCCGCTGTACGACATTTTGAGCCGACCCGCCATCATAGGGTTCTACGCTAACAAGGTATGTAATATGCCAAGATTTCAATATCCTCGCCGCACGTATGAACCACGGACTGTACCCAGTTTAATCTAGTAAGCCTCCAACACCTGGACCTTGTCTTAGCCATGAGACCTCAAGTCCCAAAGGCTTTGCCTCCCGTGCAGCGCCTCGGAGATCCATCACCAGGACCTTCAGCGACCTTCCAGCCAAAGATTACTCGCATCATAGCAAAAACAAGATCAGTGATTGGCAGTGATTTGGTTGTTGCCGAGCCGGATGCTCCACAATCACTTTGATCTAAACTTTCCCAATACCCAGTCCATACAAGTGTGAAAAAGTTATGGGGCAAGAACGCACCTTGCCTCACTCCTGTAGTTAACAGGAGAGAAGCTGGCTACACCTCCCCCAATCTCACAGCACTCTCGTTTCTAAGTTCAGACCAGTCATCAAAACCAATAGTTCTTGCAGGAATCCCGGGAAACCACAGGAAGATTCCAAAGGATCGGGCAATGAAACAAACGCCTACTTCTTTCGTATCAACATAGGCCAGCAAACATAGGCAATCAGCAATCAACAGGGACACGAACGCGCTAGGATACGGTACGTTGTTAACATTCTAGCAGATGGCTTCGGATCCGTGTCAGACAATAAGAGGGCCAAGCACCTTGTCTGGGACGCTGAGCAATTTTTGTAATACCGCGGTAATTGTTGCAGTCCTGACGGTCCCCTTCCATTTTTCCAGATAAGGACGACTAGCCCCTTTCTAGTCGGGAAGGAATGGTACTGATTTCACACGGCGTCAGTTAAAGGAGATAATTGACAATTTATCTCTACCTTTTTTATATATATTAAGTACACGTAAAGATAATGGCGTCACTACCATAGTTACCGCAAAAACTCACCTGCACAGGTCTAGGTACTCATTTATCAGTCATTCCCCATCTCTTAAAAGTAATGCCATAACGAATATTGCATAGATACTATCGTTTCCCTCTAATTGGTTTATTTTTGACAAAAAGTGATATATATATAGTATATATATTATATATATATATATATATATATATATATAATATATATATATATAGTATATATATATATATATTATAGATATATATATATATATATTATATATATATATATATATATAGTATAATATATAATATATATATATATATATATAATTATATATATATATATATATATATATATATATATATATATAATATATATAGTATATATCTATATATATATATATATATATATATATATATATAATATATATATATATATAATATCTATATAAAAAATATATATATATTATATAAGAGGCAATACTTTTCCATGAGGGAAGCGAGGATGCTTATACAGAAGATAAGTTTTTACCCGCTAATTTTTATCTTCATATTATATATATTATATATTATAATATATATATATTATATAGATATATAATTATATATATATATATACATATAATAATATTATATATATGATATATATATTATATATATATATATAAAAAAATATATATATGAACGAATATATATATATATATATATACTTCATATATATATTTCTATTATTATATAACTCGTGTTACACCCTGTATATATATATATATATATATATATATTATCTATATATATATATATATATAATATATAATATTAAATATAATATATATATATAATATATATATATGATATATTATATATATATATAATATATATATAATAATATATATATATAATATATATGTAGATATATAATATGTATATATATAATATATATTATATATCTATATAATAATATAAATATATATATATATATATTATTATATCTATATATATATATATATAGTACAGGGTGTAACACGAGTTTCTGAAATATTGACACAGGTGAAATAAAAATGTAATTCCAAGCACAAAATATTCTATAACCATATGGGTTTTTTAAGCTTCCTTAGACCGTGAGATGAAGTTAGAAAATTTTGCGCAGTCAGTAATTTCACCATGGCAGGGGGTTGCCGCTCGGTGACATTTTGAATGATTTAATCATAATGTGTACTAGTAATAGAGCAGTACATATCTTATAACAACTCAATTGGTATTAATGGAATGTTATTACTAAATAAGCAGTACATGAGAACAGCAGGGATGTAATAAAACAATATCTGTAAAAGGCTAAGTGGCAACGCGTCGGGGCGGGTGAGGAAGGAGGGACTAGGCTGCGAGGGACCACGCCGATCAGCTAGTCACGTGTTCCATCCTACCCATCCCTGACACGATGCCATTGTAGACTTTTACAGTATTGTTTATACGCCCTGCTGTTACTTCATTGTATGCTATGATCATAACATGTCCATTAATACAATGTGTTGGTTTAAGATAATGTAAATACATCCATACTAGTAAACATTATGATTAAATCATTCAAAATGTTCACCGAGCGGCAAACGCCTGAAGGGTGGAAATACTGGTGCGCTAATTTCTAACTTCATCTCACGTCTAAGGGACGCTTCAAAAAGCATACGGTTATAGGAAATATTTTAGCTTAGAATTACATAGTTCTTTCACTGTATCAATATTTGCCAGAAAATCGTGTGACACCCTGTATATATATATATATATATATATATATATATATATAATCTCTATAGACATATATATAAATTCTCTCTCTCTCTCTCTCTCTCTCTTATATATATATATATTATATATATATATATATATATATAGTATATATATAATATATTATATAAATATATATATACTATATATATATATAATATATATATATATATATATAATATATAATTATATATATATAATATATATATCTAATATATATATATATATAATATATATATATATATTTATATTATATAATATATATATATATAATATAGATATATATATATATATATATATATATATATATATATATATATATATATATATATATATATACATATACAGGGTGTAAACACCGAGTTTCTGCAAATATGATACAGATGACAAAGTTAGGACAGTTGAACAAATGAACAAATGTGGCTGTATACACTGTCAAAGCTTTTTATAAAACCGTTTTATATAAAACGATCTTAGACGACCACTTTACTCCTTAAAAATTACCGAGAACATTCCCTTATTTCTGAACTACGTGAACTCGTAAGCACCCAAAACATAAGTTAACTATGAAGTTGAAACCAATTATCACTTCCATTTTTGGATATCCTAGTTTACTCGTAACAATAATTATCTTACCACCTTCAGTCTATAGAAAACCTACTTCACTGGCGTAGGAACCCAATAATGTTTCATTCATCCCTACACCTTTTTAAAACTCAATACTATTAAGACCTTACTACACAGATGCTATAGTTTCTCTTCTAATGTCTGCCTTGATAATGAAACTCAAATTCCTTAACTAATTTGTCAAAATAATGGCTACACCCCTCAAATAATTGAAACCCATACTATCTCCAAATGTCCTAAATGGAAAAGTTCAACCCCAAGTCGAAACCAACCCGAACCTACCTTAGGAACAACACTATATTAAACTTCCATTTTACGGCCATCTCAGTTCACACCCATTCGCAAAAATAACTCAATGATCTACGTAAGTTCACCTTCCTAACTCAAAATTAAAATTTATTTTTAATAATACCAAATACCTTATGAACACATTTCAAATATAAAGACTATTCCATAACGCTCTTATATCTAAACATAATTTACGAATTCAAATGGTTCCAGCTGTACGCTAGATACATCGGCGAGACAACAAGGAATCTAACCCTAGGCTTTCTAAGCATAAAAGGTGTTTCTGCACGTACTGGCTCGACCCATTTCCTCACCTTGCAATCTGCAATCCGCTCACATCTCACATGATTTAGATCACCCTTATTTCTCATGAATGACTTTAGGTATCCTATCCAAGGCACACTTACCCTTAGTGACACTAATATTGATTAGGCATCCATACCACATCAAGCATTTTGTCCCCTGATCTTAAATAACCAAAGTCACTTCATACCAATTACATATACTCAAATGATTATCACACTGTTTCGATTGTTCCGACACTCGTTTCGATCGGCCACACACGAGCCAAAATGCTACCTGTCAAAACTATTGTTCACTCAGTCCTCTGCAACTCAGACAGCATTAAACAACCAAGGTCTGTTAAAGTATAAATGTATTTTAATTTATTAAGATAATAAAGGATTACTTTTTATTGTTTTGAAGAAAATTCTTTTAGATGTTCGCTTTTTAGCAGTATAGAATATATTTAAATTTTTAAACTATTTTAGCCTGATGATGCCAAGTGTTCTTTTATGGCGAAACGTGCGCATAAACAACCCCAATGGAATGGACGAGTGTCTTTGTCACCCTGAGAAATGTTCAAGATGTATCTACCTAAGAATACCAACTAAGAATCTTCGAATATTTAATATATATATATATTAATATATATATATATATATATGTATTATATATATATATATAATATATATATATTATATATATATATATATATATATATATATATATATATATTATATTATATATATATCATGTGTGTGTGTGTATATATATAAGTAATAATATATATATATAATATATATTACATATGAAATATATATATATATATGTATATGATATTATATATATTCATATGTATATATATATATATAATATGTAATACTTATTAATATACACACACACACATATATATATATTATATATATATATATATATATATATATATATATATATATATATATATATATATATATATATAATTATATATATATATAGATATATATATATATATAATATATATATATATATATATTATATATTCGAAGATTCTTAGAGTTTGGTATTCTTAGGTAGATACATCTGACATTTCAGGGTGACAAAGACACTGTCATTCTTGGGGTTGTGTTTATGACGCAACGTTTGCCAAAAGACACTTGGACATCAATCAGGCAAAATAGTTTAAAAATTTAATTATACTATACTGCTAAAAAGGCGAACATCTAAAAGAATTTCTTAAAACAATAAAAAATCTTATAT
>JACEEZ010007199.1:40000-56066 GCA_016584305.1 Chionoecetes opilio
TCTAAAATGCATTCTCAATTAAAACACACAAACATCATCAATTTTACATATGAAGTTTGAAAATCAATAATTCCTCACTTTTATATCTATTAGTTACACGTAAAAATGATGGCTTCACTACCATAGTTTACCGCAACCACCTTCCCACAGGTCACATATTATAAGTAAACAACCCAAACAAGGAGTACAAAAATGGACGCAGACGCTGCAGGGACACCTAACTCATCGAAGCGGTTTGTGCAAGATATGATATGTGATATTTCCAGTCAGATATCTAGTAAAGGATAGTCTAGAATGTTCATTTGTAGAAGAGGATGAGACCATTTGAGTATCGTCGAAGACCACTGACAGGGATAGTTGTCAGGGAAGGGTTTTGTACCGTGTTGATAGGTGAATAATAAATTGGGTTTTTGAGGCATTGGACAAAACAAGGTTTTGCTTTGCCCCAATCAGAACTTAAATTAGATCAGAAATGAGGGTGCTCTGTGGCATCCTCTCTGGTGAATAACTTAGTTCCTGTTGAGTTGGACAACGTCTAATGATGGCGTCGTTGAAAAAGCAGGGTAGAAAATTATCCTAGGAGTGGGATAGGGCATTGAGTTAGAACTAGAAGGTCATTAATGTTAATACAAAGAGAGTGGGTGATAGGACAGAACCTGAGGAACACACTATTGATAGACATAGGAGAAAGAACAATGTCCGTTCTACAGTAGCTGCAATAGAGCGGGTAGACCAAGGAAACTTAAATGAAGGTGCGAGGATAGGATATAAACGAAATGAGGGTAGTTTAGCAAATTAAAGATTTGTTGCCAACTCAATCAAAAGCTCGATATGTCAAGGGCAACAGGAAATGTTCACTTGAAACCACTAATGGAGGGATGACCAAGATTCAGTTAGGAAAAGCTAGAAGATCGCAGTAGATCGGCCACTTTACGGAAACCGTAATGACGATCAGATAGATAGAAGATTGTGAGCAGATAAAATGATTAATAATTCTTCTTGTTTAGAAAGATTCAAAAGCTTTGAATCTTCTTATTTAGTAATATTCAAATGCTTTACAATCTTCTAATTTAGTAAAGACAAGTGCTTGTGGGCCCCTTAGCACCCATGTCATTGATGTTTTTAATAGTAGTATATATTATACAACAATGTGAGTGGCAAAACCAAATCGTGTTGTTGCTTCGTTGGTTCACTGGTTCAAAGCTGCCCTGGGAGTAAACCACGTTTCCGTGTGACTCCACGGGGCGCCAACACTTCGACGCATCCAGCACAGGCCAAAACCATGACAGACTGACGTCGAGATGGCTGTTGCGTGGAGTGTATATCTAGATATTCGACGACTTCAAGCGCGCACACACCACACACACACACACACACACTCAACACACCACACAACACACCACAACACGCACCACAACACATACGCACCCACACTCCACAAATGCATGCATGCACAGACACACACACACAACACACTGACTCACTCACACAAACGTGTTGTCCACGGAGCTAGAAAGCGGTCAAAGCGTTTACTGCACAGTTTCTTTTTTACGTGTAATCTAATAGGCATAAAAGGGTTTTTTTTTTTTTAGCCTTAAACTCCCCTACAAAATGATAATATACATGGACCAAGACGCTTACACCTACATATATTTGCGACTTTATGAGCCTACACTCATCAAATAAATTTAAAGTTTCGGGCTACCACAAAACAGACAGGGACAGTGCAGATAGACACACGGTTTTCCTATAGTAATTATATTCAAAAGCTTTTTTAAAAAGGCACGAAAGTCATAGCAATAAGAAGTAGTTTCAAAGATTAGAACGGCACCCTTCTAGGAACAGGCTGCATATGGGCAAACTTCCAAAAGAAGAGAACTGACAAACTGCATGAAGGATAGGTTTGGAAGTAGATAACAAAGACGAAAATGTTGACCAAACCTGCGGCCAAAACGGACGTCTGATGGACAGCACTCTCACGCCGTGACGTACTCCTGTGCCACATGATTTCGAAAATGCGGACGGGACAGACTGGACGTTTTTACGAGCCCACATTGTCCATCTCTCGTCCGAATATCTACTTTCGATCTGAGGGCCGTCTCCAACGTTCGCCCTAGTCATCTCACCGTTACATACGCCTGCATTGTCATCTCTGTCGTAATATCCGCCGTCGACCGGGGGCCGTCCAGCGTACGCCTTACCAGCAAACCAAATCCATGTAACTTCTTTTTTTTTTCTAATTTTTATTGTTTTTGTAACAGGAATATATGGTGTATATTCAAACACGGTACTTGGATGGAGATAATAATCTAAGCAAATTACTACATTTAAGCACGGCCACTGGTTTATTATGTAGTAATGATGCACATTTAGTTTAGTTATGGACAAATACGGTGATTTTAATTATCAGTACTACAAAGCTGAGCACCAGACCAGTGCTGGTGCTCTCCCTTGTGCACGCATCTCAATGAGCAGGTTATCTTGTCTTGCTAGGATGTCTTGCTTAGGACGTCATGTTGTTTAAGTTATGTAAAAATGTATATCCTTTCAGATATATTTGAATCTGCACAAATATAAATCTTTTGTAGTCAGATATCTCAAAATATAATATATGTGATTGGGTTTTATTAATTATAATATTGAATAATTTAAAGTTTATAGTTACTAGCCGCAAAGGCCGCCCTCCGGGCGGACCTTTTTGGCTAGCTCCTGCGGAGGGCTATTGGTGGGCCTTCGGCCACCACCTGTGTTTCGGTGGGCCCTGGGCCCACACACAACAGGGACTCTCCAAGATAGCCCATTCTACACTTTCCTGAAATCAGGATGTAGAAAGTATGTATTCCCCCCACCCCATTCACTCACCCATAACCCATCACCCCCACCACATCACTCACCCATTACCCACACCCCCCACCCATTCACTCACCCCATTACCCATCACTCCCCCCCAACCCATTCACTCACCCATTACCACATCACACACCACCCATTCACTCACCCATTACCCATCACCCCCACCTATTCCCTCACCCATCACCCATCACCCCCAAACCCATCACCCCAAACCCCATAACCCCCACCCATTCACTCACCCCTCACCCACACCCATTACCCATGCACCCCACCCATTCACTCACCCTCATTACCCACACCCTACATCAAGGCTTCTCAATTCCTCGCAACCCACTTTTGTTTCAAATTCTCGCTAATAGGCTGCTAAAAAAAAGGAAAAAAAAAAAGTGTATGGATCCATCTCATAACTGGGCTATGGACCTTCCCTGGTCACCTGATTCCAAAAAATGTGCCATAGAGGTGTTTTGCGCCACGGGGGGCGGAACCTATTACAACACACACACACAACAGAAGACAGACAGACAGAAAGACCGACAGGACACACTTTCGCTTCTATTTATTATAGAAATGTTTAAAAGTATGACATTTTATGTTAAAGGATATGCATAACTAATAAAATATTATGATTTACATAAAAACTAATAATTGTATACCGTACAATTTATTTTCTCTAATATGAACCTTTAATCTTCCTCTATCACATGAGCTCTATGCCTACTAATTACGTGTTTCATAATGTCAATAGTAGGATTAATAATAATGATGATTAGTTACCCAAGAATCCTCAAGCGCAGACTATAGGTCTATTCACTTAAAGCTGGAGATTCCTGGGCCTGGGCAGCTGCTCGCTGCCTACCCGAGTTTGTAAGGGGACGTCGCTGATTGGCTGATAGACTCGGGCTGGGTGGTTGATGGTGGTGGTACCGTGCCTTGCTGCTCCCAAAACCCTTGCAGTTGCATAAGAAAAAATATCATATTCCTTTGCTGACCTATTTCTCTTACACAAGATAGGCTATTTGTTTGCATCAGTGAATCGGTAGTGGATTGGTCAACAATTAAACACGCATTCAGAACTCAATAGGGTAAAAAATAAAGTCATTGACTGAGTATCACAAGAGTAGGAGGATTTTTAGGTTTTCACTGCATTGAAATGTGTAACTCCTACCCGATATTACCAAGCACCAGATAATATTTATGAAAGCTGAGCCTACCATCGTATTCATATACATTGTTGCATATCTTGAGCATAAAAAAAATAACAGTAAGACTCACTAATATTAAGATGAATGAAGGAAAGTAAAATAGTGTATAAACATTTGTTCCCTTTGCCCTTATTTTGCTTCAACGCGCTGTAACTGCATCAGTTTTGGTGCATTACATTACAAGCACTGTCAAAATCCCATACGTTGTTCCGCTTCCTTTGGTATTAGCACGTACGAATAAGAAAGAGTAGGGTGGTTCAAAGTGGCTAGGAAAAAAGGTAAAAACTGTTCAAACTGGTGCCGTCGTGACGGGTGAGCCTCTGAATAGCTCTCCCGAGAACTCAATCTCTTACTCCTGTATAGGGAGCAATGCCACGTCATGTGCCAATTGCAGTAGTAGTTTAACATTCTTAGCCCTTTTGACCACCTACTTCTTTTCCTTATGGTAACGTGTACATACCCAAAAGGAAGCGGGAAAAATATAAGGATTTTGGAAACAGGCCTGAAAATTGAATGCGACCAAAAATGATGGGTTACCAAGCGAGTTAAAGCAATATAAGCAGGAACAAATGTTATACAATCTTTACTTTCCTTCAATTATCTTAATATTAGTGTCGTTCATAGTGCAATTTTTTTTATGATCATGATTGCAGCAATGTATATGAAAACGATGGTAGGCTCAGTTTAAACCTAAATATTATCTGGTAGCTTGGTAATATTGGGTAGTGAGTCACACCTTTCAATGCAGTGACAACCTGAAAATCAGCACTCCTACACTCTTGTCATACTCAGTTCATGACTTAATTTTTTACCCTATTGAGTACGAAATAGCGGTATTGTGACCAAATTCACTGCCTGATTCACTGATGCAAACAAAATAGGCGTATCTTGTGTAAGAGATTGAGTAAGCAAGAAATATGAAATATTTTTCTGAGGCAACGCAAGGGTTTTGGGGGTTGCGAGGCAAGTACCACCACCGATCGCACCCTGCCGCGAGGCTATCTACCCAATCAGCGACGTCGTTACATCTCGCCTAGGCATCGAAGCCGCTCCCAGGAATCCAGCTTAAGTGAATAGACTATAGTTTGTAGTAGTGTTTGGAGGTGTGGTCGTACTCCGGATCTAATGTTTATTGTTGTGTACACAATTCCTTTTCTTATTTCCTTCTTTTTTACTCCTTCGTGCCTCCGCCCTGACTGTGAAGTTACCATCCATGCTTTCTCATTAACCTGACCCTCCTCCTCCCTTCAACTCACTCCTCATCACTCTTCCACCCCTTCTGCATTCCATTTTCTACCATATCTCTAACCATCTCCCGCCCTCTTCTGCTTCGCCTCCCCCTCGACCCTCCCCTCAAAGAGCCGGACTTCTCTCCTACGTACTAGCTCTCCTTCGCCGTCACCATTGTACTCCTCCTACTCTTCTTGCATAAGGCATGCGGTGCTTTCGTGTTAGGACTATATACTCAGGCCGTACTCTGGAGGCAGGCAGCAGGAGAGAGCTTGTTTATGTTGTTACCATATTTACTTTAAAGTACCGGCCCCTTACCACTCCTACTACTACTACTCCTACTGCTACTACTTATAGTACTTTTTAAGGCTGCTGCTAATGCCACTGTATTGGAGGTTTGAGCCACTGTACCTACTTTGGCCGTCAAAAAAAGTTATTGTCACACATTCACAGAATGTAAGAGTAGTTCAGAAAAAGAGTAAAATCAAGACGTCAAACACTCCATTATTCTGTGTGCACTGAGGGACAAGAAGTGGAATCATTGCACTTACGCTCATCATCTGACGGAGCTCTTAATTCAATGACAATATATGACGTTTATTTGAAAGTTCTAGAGAGGCTAGAAAGTTCTAGAGAGAACATTTTAAAGATCCTTAGATTCACATGGTAAGATACAGTTAGCTACAGCATAACCACGTGTAATACCTTTATCATCACACGGCGACAATGTTTTGCTAATTGCGGGGCTGCCATAAGGGCCTGCGGGGCGCCCGACAAAGAGATATAGTGTGTCTATGGACTATCATATTAGACTAGTTTATCAGTATTATGATATACTATAATCTTCGGTAAATGTTTGTATCTATAATATTATCAAATAAAAAAACAGTAAACATCATGCTAAAAAATGCCATTACGAGACTAGTGAAGAAATATGCGTGAACTTAATATTCGACTTAACTCTTTCGCCATTTAAAACTTTGCGAGTCATTTTCATCATGAAGGGTATCAATCTAAGCGCAATTTTTATTAGCTTTCGTTTGCTATAGTTTCGTTTCTGATAAATATTAGAACCATGGCCATAAATTAGCGTTAAATAAAATAAATAAACAAATCATCAATCTGGCTAAATATTTCCCGTTGATGATGTTATTTATCTGCTTATATATTTCGTTTTTCATGACTAAATGAAATTATGCACCATGTATCAATTAGCGTTCAATAAATAAATAACCTCATCAATCGGGGAAAATTCCCCATTGAGATTTTATCTATTTATTTAAACGCTAATTTATGCATGGTTTCTAAGAATTTATCAGATAACAAAATATAGCAATGAAAGCTAATAAAATTGCATCTTCTATTGATACCCATTCATGATAAAAGTTGACGTCGCAATTTTTAACATGGCGAAGAGTTTGAAGTGAATTTAAGTTCATGCTATTTCTTCAGAGTCCTCGTGAATGGCATTTCTTTTACTGTGTTTTCTGTTTTTTTATTTGAGAATATTATAGAACAAACATTTACGAAATTACAGTAATATCATATATACTTGATTAAACCAGTCTTATGATTATATATAATATATATATATTATATATATGATGAATATATATATATAGTAAAAAATTTAGAATATATATATATATATAGATATATATATATATATATATATATATAGATATATATAGATATGAATCCGAGCGCCCTCCGACTTCAGGGCAAGTTAGCATGCCCATGTGCAGCAGGCCGAATACTTTCCGTGCGCAGTCCTAGGTATAACATTGGTCTATGCTACA
This sequence comes from Chionoecetes opilio, assembly GCA_016584305.1. Classification (NCBI taxonomy): domain Eukaryota; kingdom Metazoa; phylum Arthropoda; class Malacostraca; order Decapoda; family Majidae; genus Chionoecetes; species Chionoecetes opilio. The sequence goes on from JACEEZ010007199.1 coordinate 47,085, forward strand.
GTCTATAGGGCACTCAATTGCATGTTTTGCACATAGTATATTATACGGTTATAAAAAGTAATTAGGGAGGCGGTGGCTGATGTTTAGCGTCTTGATAGTGGGATCCCGATGGTCCCGAGCTCGATCCTGCCGGAGCAACTCTTTCGACAATCTTTAACGCGGGTGACCGGAAGATTTTGAACCTGGTAGTTAACACAAGATCCCGAGTTAAAGTCAGACAGGAATAACTGTATCTTCCATCTGACATGTGGCCACAAATGCCCACATGCTAGCCATCAACCTCACCTTCGATTGCAAGTGCCGGCGGAGGGCACGGAGGGCCATCATGCATGAGCCTCAGGTCGACCATCGAAGACAACCTATCACAGGTTTGTCCACTATAAAAAAAATCCAGCCTGCACCACATTGACGAGGCCAACCATCACGACGCCTCCAAAAATGTGCAGGGCCAAACCACCTGAGCCATCAAAGAAAGTAGATAAAACCTAAGGAAGGAAGATAAAGTCTACAGGCGCTATGGCTCCAACTTAAAAAAACATATATTTTATATAAATAAAACAGCATGCGTTACCCGCACATTGAACTTCACTTGGGAAAATATTTTGGGTGGGTCTATCAAGTATCAATAAAGAGTACGAAGCTTTAATAGGTAAAACACCCACATAAGACGTCACATGATTGGCTTTGGCAAGTCTTAGCAGCCGATTTATTGCGCCGATAAATTGCTGGAAGTGTTTTTTTTTGTTGTACTTGTTGTTATCTCTGTCGTTTGCTAGGTACTCTTCGGTAGAAACTATATGCTGCTTAAATTGTTGTTCTCATTGCTTTTCTGTCATCATGCATCATCCTTTTTCTTTTTGCCGTGTTTCTGTTTCTTGTGTTCGATTGTCTTACATTTTCTATGATTGCCTTTTTTTTCATCTTTACTCAGTCTGACAGGTGTTTTCATACCAAAGGTTTTTTTCAATCATTATTGATCTTGTCGTGTTCCATCTCTGTCTGGCATTAACCATCTTAGCATCTTCCTCACCTTGAATATTAACCATTAGACCTTCACGCTCCCTCCTCCGTTCTGCACCTTGAGTATCCCGGATTCATCCCTTCCCCTTATTTCTTCTATCAATCTTTCATAATATGTTTACCCAGTTCCGCTGTACTTACCCTTATAAACCTTTAATCATCTCCCTCTATACGATTCCCTCTATCCCCGTCCCACTTCAACACTCCTGCCGTCTTCCTCACACCCCTGTCATTAAACCGTCTGCTCATCTATTTCCTCATCTGGTTCGCACCATTTCCTTCTGCACCACCATCCTTCCATCTCTTTCTATCCCTCTCATCTAACCTCCGTCTTTCCCTCTTCTTCTCATTACCTCGCTCTGGTCCGCCCCTCTTCTCCCACGGCAGTGAGAATCACGCCACGTGGCCGCCTGACCAAGGGAGCGAGGGGCAGTCTGAGTCATTTTGTTCTGATGTATGGCGGGTGAGAACAATGTGGTCGAGTTTTAGAGCAGGAAGATCGGCTTAATTGAAGGTCAATAGAGAGTGTGGGAGGAGTTCAGGACGCAGGGTGGCCAGGGATGGGGGGTCATGGATACGTGGGTGGGAAGTCAGAGGAAGAAATATGTTGTCAGGGAGAGTAGAAGAGGTCAGAGGCGACAAAGGATAAAGTTGGAAAAAATGATATAAAGGTGATTTTAGATGGATTATAAGACCGATGAAGCGCGAGGGAAATACCTAATTAGAGAAGGAAAGAAAGAAGAAGAAATAAAAAAGAGAAGAAAATGAAGAGAGATAGTTTTCATTGTAAGCAGGATAATTAAGAGGAAGGGGAAAAAGGGCAAAAAGAAGTAAAGCAGTCAGGACGACAGGGCAACCCCCACCCCTCGACCCCACTCGACCGTAAGATCAGATCATTTTGTTTGTGTGTGACTTTGAAGCGGAGGATTAGTATTTTGATTAAATAGAAAACGGTTTATGGAGAGTCGTTTTAGCTTTAGAGAATAAGACTCATAACACGCACACACACACAGATAATAGATAGATAGTTTTTTTGACCACGGTAGGCAGGATAAATATTGATATTACATAATTCCTAAATACTAACTTATACATAAAAATCATTAAAAATAAGTCCTAAATACACTTTAAACATAATCATCATTAAAACTATCAACTAATTATAACGGTATGTCAACAGCAATGCTCAATAATATAAACAATTCAAGACCTTCGCTTATCTCGTTACTTAATAGGTATTCAGAATCCTCATGAATAACTTTACTAAGAGTTCAGTGAAAACTGATGGAAAATAACTCGTCATCGGGTGAATTGGTAAAAATCCCTCCTAATACCTTTGTCATGGGGGCATTGTTGTCTAAACGGTTGCTCAGTCTGTGTGTCACCACACCTAGCATATCCTTTCTCAAGACGGCAGGCGGCCTCTTCCTCGCCTGTTCTAATCTACCCGTTTCACACGCTAGTGACAATTGTTCATCTTGATACGGAACTTGTGAAAGATAACCTATGATTCAATTCATTATATTTCTTTCTTTATATACCTCATGAACTTTCCATTTCCGTGTTGAATACATTTGTAAGTTACTCTTCTAGATGAATCACTTTGTCTTACACCATCATTACATTTAACAATGCTTTCACTTAACGGTGTTTACGAATCCTCATTTACAAAGTTCCTAACTAATCTACTCGTACATGTTCCTGAATTTTGTACTAAATTTATTAACAAAAGCAAGTGGATCATCATTTATACTGGGGATCTCTCGTTCCACTCAGTACGGAAAAAATATTGTTTGTCTATACTTTCACTAAGTCTTGTAAAAGTAGGTAACCTGCTTTCCACATAACAAACATCGGTTTACAAAGTAGATTATCCTAACCCCTAGTAGTTTTTTTCAATCACCAGTTGTAAGCTTCACCATGGGTTTCAGTCGCCCCTATCCCCATTCACATCCATAAATCACTGAAGACACAGTGCTGCGTCAAAACTCGTTTTTTTAATACCATAAAGGGGAAATCAGTATTTTATTTACATAGGAGAAAACATTTTTAAGACATGGGACATCTTTGTTGTTAGCGTGAGCCTTGACGGCGGATGACACTGGAACCATACACATCGTGAAACGGCGAGCCCAGGTCACGACATACATATGGAGTGCTCCACCACTACCCGTTCACCACCAACAAACCTCAGAATCACCATCATCGCCATTTATCACAAAAATTTATCTTATATTAGTTAATTTTCATACCATATTCTGTACAATAATCTTGAAGCAAAGAACATCTTTTGTCAGCATATTACATCGTCATTTGTTGGAAAGTACGACTGGGTCATCCATAAGTCCTAGAATATGAAGCCATTGTAGAAATCGTCCAAGTTCACAACCACCTTTATAATCTTTATTTAACGAGCGTCAACAAACAAAATAAACAGACAAACCTGAATTAGGTGATATCCCTGTTCACACACAGCAGAAGCACACACACACACACAGCACACACACACAAGAGCACCCACACTACACACACACACGGATGGGAACAGGAAGGAATATACACACACACACACACACACGACCACACACACACACGCACACACCACATCAGATATATAGATAGATTAGATGATCTTTTATTGACCATCAATTTACAAACTTGTGGCACAACACAATATCAGGTTAAATCCCCAAAAAGTGTTTTAACACTAAAGTTTACAAAAAACTGTTTCTCACAAATGCGCACATATGAATCCTTCAATCTAATTTTCCTAATTAGGTTTCATAATGGTCTTGAATCAGCACTCAAACGCTAAACGCAAGAAATTTTTCTTTTTTCAAAAATCAGTGCAATATTATGAGCATGCAAATGCAAAAGATCATGAAAACTACATTAAATGTTGTAAAACCTAAACCGCAATAACAATTAAAAACTTACTACAAAAACAGAAAATACTAAAACGGAATACTTAACAAATGAAAATACCTAAAACGGAACAATTAAAAGCTATTAATTTATTTCTTTTTTATAAAAACCGGAAAACTACACAAAAAAAACGCCCATCACGACTACCACAAAACATCAATAAAATCATACAAAGCAAATAAAACCATCAAAGCCCGAAAATACAGTGTAAAACAAACAAGAACTAAAATACTAATATAAAACAAGAACTATATAAATGCCTGAAAGGATAACGTGTACGATAGTAGGGGCTACCTACAGTGGCAAAGTATGCCATCTCCATCATTAAGTTTTTTTCAAACGTCGACAACATCAAATTGTTGGCTTATATCTTGATGTTTCTAAACGCAATCCTTACAACAGTTTGCTCAGTTTGAAAATGTTGTCCGACAGGAACACAGACGTTTTCTTCTAGTGGCAGAACGACCTCTGCCTCGCGATTCATCGCCCCTCCCAACAGTCGGCGAGAGTGCGCACTCACTCTAAAGCGAGTCCATAATTCTTTCTGTTTCATTAACTTTTACTTTTTGATCTATATATTTCATGTACAGAAAGGTCATGGGTTAATCGATGAATATAGTTTGCACCTATTCGACTGTGATGTTAATATTTTTGCTTAATTTCTTCCATGGCAATATGCACATCGTCCCTTTCGTTGTTGAGAATGTCTCTAATATATCGTAGGTATGACAGCGTGACTGAGCGTGATTAGCCATGGCATGAACCTGAGGATCGTCATCCATTCCCCTTCTCTCTCCTCCACATTTCACTGAAAAACTTGCGCTGTTTAGCCATGATGATAGCACTGTAAAGGTGGATAACCGAGCTCGCTAACACAGCTCGTTACATGTTGCTTCCTAACACCCAACAACTGCTTGATACACCACATTTTATAATTTGTTGAACGAGGTATCAACATTCATATCATATCATAGCATATCATATCAATAAATAGCGAAATTCAAACCAAGATTCACACACGTATAAAATAGTCGACATGAGGCCGCTTGAAACAACTTTACACTTGATCAAGAAAGGGAGTATCATTATTTTTACGATAAAAAAGAAAAAAAAAGATATAAATCTTAACACACAAAAACACACACACACACACCCACACAAAGCCACACACACAACAACACACACACCCCCCACACACCACACACAGCACACACACACACACCACACACACACACACACACACACACACACACACACACACACACACACACAATATACCCAAACACACACACACACCACACACAAACACACACCACACACACTACACACACACACACACACACCACACACGCCACACACACATCACACACACACACACACACACACACATATATAAACACATAACAAACACACACACACCCACGACACATGCATATACACAAGCACACCAGGGACAACCACCAACACACCACACGACACAACCCACACACAACACACACACACACACACACACCACCACACACACACCACACATAAACACATACACAAACACAACACACACATCCTATACCCCAACACACACACACACACACACACACCACAACACACCACACACACCCCACACACATAAACACATACACAAACACATACACAGACATACATATAGACAAATCACACACACACACACACACAGCAAGGAGGAACAGGCCACACACAACACACACAACCCCCACAGGAGCACACACACAAACACAAAACACACACATAAACCAGCATACACACACTGATATATATATAGATAGTTATTGACCCCTAAGTTTTAAAATTCATTTACATATTGATGATGTTGATGATGGTGGTTCATTTGCACAAAACGAATAAATATTCCAAATTGTACTATTATAAGAACAGTATAAATTTAGAGTTATAAAACTAAATTGGAATAGTAGTAGAAAAATCATAAAAATAAAATAACATTATGAACTATATGGCTAACTAAAAAAACTGTAGTAAGAATATAATGTAATAAAAGTACTAACTAAAAAAGTCTATATCAAAACTAAAACCGAAATATAACGAAAATGACCACTTTAAAGCAGTACAAAGCTGAATTAGTCAGAAAACAGTAAAACATTATGAATTATAAAGAAAATCCTTGTTGATATAAGCTAAACACAAGACTGTTAGTCCAGCCCACGGTACAATAATTGGTAAAAATAATGACATTTTTACATGATCATTTAACGGTAAGATTTCTTATATTTCATACATGCCTTACATCATACATCCGTGGCATTAATTTTAGAAGCAGTTCTTGCATCGTATTAAATCCATAATAATTGTCTTGAATCTTAAATGTTGCGTGTTAGGGCAATGTGTCAATAACTTGTACTCAATGTTCTGCACGAGCACCGCAACACAACAGGGCTTTATGCAGCGGGGAGGGTGCATACACACACACAACATCTATACAACATACACACACACAGTCACACACAACGACCATACACACACACACACAAACACACACACACCCACACCACCACACAGGACACACACACTACCACCACACACACACACACACACACACACACACACAGTCACAAACACACACACACACACACTGGTCGTGTGGCTCAGTGAAAGACCTTCCAGCATGACTTTTGACACGGCATAGGACCCTAGTTCTGGCCTCAATTATAGGGGTTTAGTGTTAGCAAAGTGTGGGCATTCACTGTCCCCATTAGAGCACGAGGGATGCGATGCGTGGTGTGTTAGATCCCAGTCTTAGACCCTAGATCAGTCCTCTAGCTCTAAGGTCCTTTCCGGCTAGGATATATGGCAAGCCACATTCAGCGCGTGACCAAGACTCTCTCGTCATTTTCTTTCTTGCTTTCTTTCTTCTCTCTTCTCATATTTTCTCTCCTCTCTTTCTCCCTCTCTCTATATCCTCTCTTTCATCATTCAGAATCTCTGTCTATGATGGAGTAGCAGAAATGACAAATTCTCGGGAGCCGTGGTCTTGAGTACGAAATAGCTACTCGTCAAGCTTACTCGTATGCATTGAATCGAGAAAAAAGGTTGTGTTATGCAAGTACACCTGAACATCTAATATTTTTGAGACCTTAGGGATAGTCAGAACAGCGGAGTTGTAAAAAGTTACGAATCGTTTGTGTGATAGTGATTAATGCCAACTGTAATCGAGAACTGAGTGGAGTATGTGTGCGTGTAAATGTGTGTGTGTGTATGTGTGGTGTTTTGTGTATGTGTGTGTGAGTGTGTGTGTGTATGTTTTGTATGTGCATGTCTGTGTGTATGCATGTGTGTGTGTGTGTGTGTGTTGTGTGTGTGTGTGTGGTGTGTGTTGTGTGTGTGGGTGGTGTGTGTGTGTGTAGCATGTATGTGTGTGTGTGTATGTATGTGTTTGTGTATGTTGTGTGTGGACTGTGTGTGTGTATATATGTGTGTGTGGTGTGTGTTGTGTGGTGGTGTGTGTGTGTGTGTGTTGTGTTGGGTTGTGTTATGTGTGTTTGTGTGTAGTGTAGTGTTTGTGTATGTGTGTGTGAGTGTGTGTGTGAATGTGTGTTATGTGTGGTGGTGTGTGTTGTGTGTGCTGTGTTTGTGTGTGTTTGTGTGTGTGTGTTTCAGATTCGGACACTGAATCATCGTCTCGTACACAGAATATAAATCATCGTACGAGAAAAGAACAAGGAATGGTACTATTCTTTTCTTTTTATGATGCCATTTGTATCACTATATTTTTTTTTCCTTCAGCGAGAACATGAGAATTATTGGTCCATCAATTAAGAAGTAATGGATATGAATGTGATTTTCCTTCTTAATCAAGTTTAGAGGCATGGTAACATGAATAAAAATCAAGGTACCCAACGAGACAAGTATGAAAAGTATGGGGGAAAAGCATTCGGAGATAAAGAAAAAAGTAAAAGTTGAGAATAATCATGATTATAATCTGGAAATATAAGATTACACGAAAGAGATTATTTCCACAGGACTTTTTTATCCTATTGGGAACAGTTTTTCGTGGCTTTTCAAAAATGCCCCTGTTGGATACTAAATTTAAATTTATGGGTTTTTAAATAAATTGAAATACAAAACAAGGAAAAGTGCTAAATCACGAGGGAGGGAGGGAGGGAGGGAGGGAGGGAAAGGGAGGGAGGGAGGGAGGGGGTGAGGGAGGGGAGGGGTGAGGAGTGAGGAGGAGGAGTGAAAAAGTTTGGGAAAAGAGAGAGATGAAGGAAAAAAAAAGAAGAGTAGGGGGGGGGAGGGGGGGAGAGGGAAGAGGAGGGGAGGGAACTGAAAACCCGTTAAAGAGGGGTCAAAGTATTTAGGGCAATGAAAGGATATTTCAACCGTACATCAAAAAAAGGAACTATGTCCCCTTTTTCCTCCTTCTCATAATCCCCATTCCTCCAACTCTTTATTTCCTTTCCTCCTGCACATCATTTTAAAAATCATCAATATCATAAAAAAAACATTTTTATTTCCTTATTCTTTCTAAAGTTATAAGGCGCCTCGTTTCGGCGGGAATTGGGGAAATTTGACACCGGGCCTCTGTACCTTTTCCCCTTTTCTAGAACGTAGATTCTTAGAGAAGGAAGAAAAAACAAGCCTCATGAAAACATTAACTTGGGATTTTAAAATTTTTTGGGCCCCCCCCTGCCTTTTTTTTGCCTCTCTTCCCTTTGAGTAGTTTTGGAAAACAAATTTTTATTTAAACCCGCAAAAACAGTAATTTTTTTATAGTGAACTATGGAGCGGCCGAAAGATGACAGTACTTATTGTGAGGCCGTAACATAAACAATCATAACGTAAAAATAATTTTTTGGAACATAACATCTGCGCAAAGTAACATAATCACGTTTAAGGAACGTTTAAATATAGTTCATTGGATCAATATCACATGGGTGTATTTTTTTATGACCCCTTTAAAAATTTCAGTAACTTTCACACGTACTCAGATAAAAATTAACCTGGGTCTCATGGAACACAATAAAAACAGTAAAAATGAATGATACT